>OY728156.1:1563895716-1564365716 GCA_963277665.1 Viscum album
TCTTTTTGGTCCAACACAAACTGGAAGTATTGGAGGCAAATACTATGTGTTTGTTCTAGTCGATGATTACACTAGATTTACTTGGGTCTATTTTCTAGCAAATAAATCTAAAGCTTTTTACTATTTCAAATGTTTTAGAGCTCAATTTAAAAATGAGAAAAACCTTCCATTGAAAACTATTCATAGTGATCATGGAGGAGAATTTCAAAATTCAGATTTTGAAACTTTTTGTAGTAAGAAAGGTATTACTCACAATTTTTCAGCAACTAGAACTCCTCAACAGAATGGTGTAGTTGAAAGAAGAAATAGAATTATTCATGAAATAACTAGAACCATGTTGAGTGAATATTCTATTTCTAGTCATTTCTGGGCTGAAGCTGTAAGTACTGCTTTCTATACTATAAATCGAGTTTTGATTAGACCTTTTCTTAATAAAACTCCTTATGAGTTATGGAATGGTATAAAACCAAGACTTTCCTACTTCAAGGTTTTTGGTTGAAAAGTATTCATTTTAAAAACTAAAGATAATTTACATAAATTCACACCAAAATCAGATGAAGGAATTTTCTTAGGATATTCCACAACCTCTAAGGCTTACAGAGTTTTTAATAAAAATACTTATACTGTTGAAGAAACAGTACATGTAAAATTTGATAAATCAGATCCATTTGTTTTTAAACCATCCCAGCCTTCTCCCTCGGATGTGTTTTCAAAAACTGATTGTCAACCTTTGATAGAAGAACCTTCTGATAAGGAAATTGTTCTATAAGATACTTCTGAAACATTTACCCCAGAATACATTCTACCCTATGTTGATGAACATGTTCTACAAAACCCAAATAAGGTGTTTCTTAAGAATCATCCCAGTGATAGTATCATTGGTGATGTAAACCAACCTGTAAGGACTAGAAGTTCCTTAAGAAATGAAGTGGAACATCTAGAATTTCTTTCCCAATTAGAACCTAAATGCACTGATGAAGCTTTAGGTGATGATGATTGGATCAAAGCAATGCAAGATGAACTAAATGAATTCAAAAGGAATAAAGTCTGGACCTTGGTTGAAAGACCTATGGAAACATCTGTTATTGGAGTAAAATGGGTTTTCAGAAATAAATGTGATGAAAATGGAGTCATTGTTAGAAATAAAGCTAGACTTGTTGCTAGAGGCTATAATCAGCAAGAAGGAATAGACTATGAAGAAACCTATGCTCCAGTAGCTAGACTTGAATATATCCGTATTCTACTTTACTTTGCAGCATTCTTTAATTTCAAACTTTTCCAAATGGATGTGAAATGTTCTTTTCTTTACGGTTATGTTCAAGAGGAAGTTTTTGTAGAACAACCTCCTGGCTTTGAAGATACAAAACATCCTGATCATGTTTTTAGACTTACCAAAGCTTTTTATGGCCATAAACAAGCCCCACGAGCATGGTATGATAGACTCACTGGATTTTTGCTTCAAAATAACTATGTTAAGGGAAATGCAGATCCAACCCTTTTTATAAATAAAGATAAGAAAAATGTTTTGATCGTTCATATTTATGTTGATGACATTATATTTGGTTCAACTCAGCAATCTTTGACTGATTCTTTTGCAAATCTAATGAAATCTGAGTTTGAAATGAGTATGATGGGTGAGTTAACATTTTTCCTTGGTTTTAAAATTTCTCAAAAACCAGAAGGAACCTACATATCTCAACATAAGTATATTAAATATCTTCTTAAAAAGTATGGTTATGACAATACTAAGAGTATAAGTACTCCCATTGGTACCTCAAACTCTTTAGATCTTGACGAAGCTGGGAAACAAGTAGATCAAACATCTTTTAGAGGTATGATAGGAAGTCTATATTACTTAACATCTAGTCGACCAGACTTAATGTTTTCAGTATTCCTATGTGCAAGATATCAATCCAATCCTAAGGAATCTCACTTAAAGGCAGTAAAAAGAATTTTTCGCTACCTTAAGGGAACCATGGATCTAGGATTTTTTATACTTATGAGAATGATTTTGTTCTAAAAAGATTTTCTGATGCTGACTTTGGTGGATGTAGAATGGATAGAAAAAGTGCATCCGGAAATTTTCATTTCTTAGGAGATTCTTTAGTTTCTTGGTCCTGCAAGAAGTAACATTCTGTAGCACTCTCCACTGCTGAAGCTGAATATGTAGCAGCTGGAATTTGTTGTGCACAAGTGTTGTGGATGCAACACACACTCACAGACTATGGCTTGAGTTTTACTAAAACTCAAATTTTGTGTGATAACACAAGTTCCATTGCCCTCAGTAAGAACCCTGCACATCACTCCCGTGAAAAACAAATAGATATTAGACATCACATTCTTATGGATCACACACTTAAAGGAGATATTATTCTTCAGTTTATCGGAACACAAGAACAACTTGCTGATATTTTCACAAAATATTTTCCTTCAGATAGATTTGAATATATTAAACAGAAGTTAGGAATGATAACCGTAAGGTAATATTTCTTAATTAACTTTCTGTTGAAAAAAATCTCCTTACAGTAATAAAGTCCTTTTCATAGGGGGAGTACATTTGATTGTTTGTTTAACAAAATGTTTCAAAAATTTGTTTTCAAACTATTCGGAACAAAGATTTCCGGAATGGAGATTTCCGGAACTACAATTTTTTTTCTAAAATGGACAGATTTGTACAGAATACTTCTGGAATGGAAGTGTTCGTAAAGAAAATTTCCAGAATGGAAAATTTCATACTAGAATTTTTCATAACGGGATTTTCATACTAAATTCTTCGTAATGTGTTTTCCATACTAAATTTCCCATAATGAAGGTTCCGTAATGAGTTTTTCGTACTAAGTTTATTTTCCATAGTAAAATTTTTGCGAAACCTGTCTTCTCATAATAATGTTTTTTTTTAGACTTTGTTATATTACCCATTATGAATAATCTTCCTAATCCAATCCGAAAGGTATGATTACCTTACTCAAGTTTTCGTAGTCATATTTTTCTTGCTGGAATTTTCTTGTATTATGTTTTCGGATTTTAGTTTTCTTAATTCATTGTTTAAATAAAAACCTCAAAAAGATCGGATTCAAGTTTTCAACCGTCAGATTTGATCTCAGCTTATCACAACCGTTAGATCAACCGTTGAAGTTGAACCTTCATTTCATTGCCTATATAAAGGGGACCCAAATACTCGTCCCACATCGATTTCAAGATCTCACGTCTCGAAGCTCTTCCCCTCTGTTTTAAGGCCGTTCCAAACTACAGTTGTCTCCATTCCGAACTTCTCAGAGGATTATAGATCCGAATGTCTGCGGAGTTAGCATCTCAAGAAATGTCATCCACCAAGCCTATTTCACAATGGTTAGTTTACAGATAAAGGTTAGTCCATCCGGATTTCTTCAACAACTATGATTCTCTTATTTCAAAGAACATTAAGTTGAATGGCTGTGAAGGTGTTGTTGTATCCAAACCGGGGACTCAAGACGATGTTTTTACAGAGTTACTTGTTGAGTTCTATGAAACAGTTTCCTTCTTACAGGAAGATAATAGGTAGAATTTTTCTTTTATGTCTTATGGAAAGACCTACAAACTTTCTTATACCAAGGCAGCAAGCTTGGTAGGGTTGCCCTATGAAGGAGAAGCCGAATTTATTTCTCATGTTTTACCGGACTCTAAGGGTAGCTTCGACAAAGAAAAAGCCTTAGAAACTCTCGGACTGGCTGATGACAAGGCTCCGAAGATTGCCAGTTTATCCACAAATTTCCAGATTCAAGAGTTGTGGGTTCAAGGGCTTATCATACCAAGGAAAGGTGATAAAGAGAGCTTGAAGAAGAGTGAGATCTATATCTTATATTTCCTGATAAATCTATGAAAGTTTAACTTCATGAGGCACATTCTTATAACCATTGAGAATATTAAGAAGGGTAATCTCAGAGGACAAATCTTAATGTACCCAGCAATATTATCAAAGTTGATAGTTCGGTGCCTTGAATCTTTCAAGGAATCCTGCAGATCTAAGCCAAGGGTTTTGTAATATTTTGTTGGTTAGTGATGACACCCTTAAGAGGATGGATGTGGCTTTCAACAAGGAGATTGGTGAGTTCGTTGATTTTACTAATCAAGAAGAAACGGTTCCGAAGGCTGCTGAACCGGAATCATCCAACCCAGTAAAGAAAAGAAAGTTGATGGAAGTTGTAGCTGAAGTCGAAGATCCTAAGTCTAAGGAAGTTCAAACCGCACCTCCCAAACCAAAGAAGGAGAAGTCCTATCCTGATGAGGTTGTTGCGAAGTGGAGAGCAGATAATGAGAAAAGGAAATAAGGGGATCCGGAGTTCGGATTGGACCATGCGGAAGCTAAGGCCCTGAAGGAGAAAACTGCTGATGAGCTTCAAAAACAATTAAAGGAAAAGAAGCTTAAGAAGAAGATGTTAGAAGCCGAGGCAGTCCAAGCTTTGTTGAAATTTAATGAAATAGTATCCGGAAGCATTCCAGTTCCAAGATCTTTCTCCTTGGAATCTCTACCTGAGACTCCAGGAAGAAACCTTGATTTTCCGGAAGAGACTACAGCTGATCATGTTGAGAAAATCGAGAAGATTCAGCAAGTGGGTGAGGAAGAAGAAGTTGCTGAAGGAAGTGGTGAAATAGGAGATCTTTTGAAACAAGTGGATGATTATAAAGGATCACCTTCGGAACATCTATCACTCTGAACATCAGAGGCTGAATCCTCTAAGTTAGTAACTCTAGAGAAGGATACGAATGAGGAAGATGTTGTTCAAAAAGTTTTTGATGAGATTGTTCAAGTGTCTACTGGTGAGCTGAAAACTCCTGATCAAGAATCAATTCGGAAAAAAGACAAGGGAAAGCAACTCCTTGTTGAAACTCCGAAATTAGTGGCTAGCAAGAAAAGGGAATTTTTCATCTAAAAGGAAGTTGGAGCTTATTGAGGAAAAAAACTCTCCAAGAAAGATTTCAGATTTAGAGTCATCTTCGTTGGGGCATGACTTTGTTGTTCAGTCCTTAAAGAATTTGGTGGGAACCATTCCGACCTTCTCTAGTATTGACTCAAGATGAAAGATGCTCCAACATGCTCTAAATCAGAAAACTGACTCTGTATCTATGGTTATGGACAAGTGCGTTGAGATTGAGTCTCAGTTCAAAACGTTTTTTGTTGGATACAAAGCTCATAGAAGATCTTGCAAGAGGATGACAAACTGGTCAAAGAAGACCGTGGAAGAGATGAGGGTGTTCGATGAGTTTCAAGACAATGTTAAAGATGCTTTTGAAACCGAGGACAAGATGATAAATGAGTTAACTGCATCCTTTGAAGAGAAGTTGACAGAAGAAAAGAACTTCCGGATTCAAGAAGTGAGAGATCTGAATGGGAAGCTGAATTCCATTTCTCAAAACTGGAAGTTTGAAAGGGATCATCGGATTGATTTTGAAGAAAGGATGAAGGCTCAGGAAGAAAAGATCAAAGCTCAAGAAGAAAATATGAAAGCCCAGGAAGAAAAAATTGAATCTCAATCCGCAAGAATAGTTGTCTTAGAGAAGCAAGCTGAAGAAGATCATAAAGACCTGAAGAAAATAAAGACTATTCTAAAGGGGCTCGTGACGAAGGAAAAAGAACCGAAATAACCAAATCCGATCTTTTTGTTGTATTCTTTTTGTTTCTGAGATTTCAAATTTAATGAAAGTTGTGCTTGTCGTTTCTATTGTTTTCATTACTAATTTTTCAGGTACTTTGTTATTTTTTTTCCATTCCCTCCAATTCTTTTTGAAAATCACAAATGGAGAGAAGGAAAAGATCCTTAAGAAAAAGAAGAACTCTAATAAGAGTTTATCAAAGGGGGAGAAGAAAAAGATCCTTAAGAAAAAGAAAAATTTTAATAAGAGTTTGTTTAAGGGGAGCTTTTTCATTAAATAAGACCTTCTTATTTATCACTCCGGAAATCTGAATACGATCCTTAGAATTTCAAAGCCTAAGGGGGAGTTAGTCGTATTCATCAATATTCTTAAATCAAAGGGAGATAAGCCTTAATGTTTTTCTTTCTTCTTAGAATTTCTTTTTCGTAAGAATGTTTGTGCTTTCCAAAAAGGGGGAGATTGTTGAGTCAATAAGGATTTCCTTATAAATTTTCCATTCCTTCTTGTTTTGAAAATCACAAACACCTTATCTTAAGGACAGTTGCTTTTATAAGAAAAATCTCTTTTATAAGAAAAATTGCTTTTATAAGGAAAATCCCTTTCTTAAGGAAAATTGCTTTCATAAGAAAAATACTTTCTTAAGAAATTTCTTTTATAAGAAAAATAGCTTTTATAAGAAAAATTATCCTTATCTTATTTTCATCCATATTTTTATTAAGTTTGAGATTCGTATTCATTTCTATTTTCTCGGAATCGTTGAAACTTTGATATAAAGCATTCTGTTTTAGGATTCGGATTCTGGATAAGAACTATAAGGATGTTTCATTCCGAATTCCGGATATGAACTCTGACTAAGTTCTATTCCAGATTCAGGATACGAAATCTGAAGAAGAATTATCATTACGAATTCTAATGAAGAAATCTCATTCTGAATTCCCATTACGAATTCCAATGATGAATTCTCATTACGAATTCTGTTCATGAATTCTCATTGCGATTTCTGATGACGAATTCCTATTCTGAAATCTCATTCCGAATTCACCTATTAAAGAGAATTTGAGTATCTTTGTTTTATACACTCTGAATTAATTCAGACTCCGAAAAATATCTTTGTTAGACTCCGATATTTTATATTGCTTACACTTCTAAAATTTGTCTCCTCTTATTATTTTCATTACACTCCGAACCTTTACTCTGAAGCGTTTATTCCGAACCTTTGAGTCAGAATTAAAACGACGTCGTACATTCTGTTACACTTGTTTTGTTATAAAACGATTTCGTCTGTTTTGTTATAAACTAACCGTTGTCTAAGTGACACGTGTACAGGTCCCTCCGATCTTTAAGGAAAATATGACCATTGGAGAAGGAGCCTACCTTACCTATAAATAGGAGCTCATTTGAAAGAGCTCGTTGCTGATAAAAGTACTGAAAGACTGACTAATTTTCTTGAAGTGATTTCTAGAGAGAGACTCTTATTAACTCTCAATGCTTCGTGCAACTCCGAATGTTGGTGATTACATTCTAGGGCTTCCGAGGATAGGAAGACAGAGGTGTCGACTACCTTAAAGTTCGAGGGATTCCTTGATGAGGAAGACAGAGGTTGCCAACTACCTTGAAGTTGAGGGCTTGCAGGGATAGCAAGACAGAGACTCCGATCTTCGTATCGAGGGCTTACCCTGGTGTGGGTAAGGCAGACTTGCTTGAAAGTATAAATCAAGGGACCTTTATCCAAGTATGTTGGATACCCTTCTCTTTGGGTTAAAAGACTTATATCTTCTTACTTGTAGTTTTAATACTTGTTTATATTCCGCTGCATTTTTTAATATAAGGAAAGTATAACTTTCTTATACTTCCTTACTTGTACTCTGTTTCATTTAGATTCTATACGCTTTAAGGTAGAATCTCATATTGTAATATTTTGTTAAGTGTTAACTTCCGGAACCATATTTCTGGAACCTACGTTCGGAATCTCTTTCCAAGTTTGCTTTTGGAATTAGAGGTGTTGTGAATCTACTAAGTTTAACTTTGGTAAACTTAGCCCTTTCCTTTGCTTAAGGAAAACATAGTTATTCTTAACTAACTTTAAAGGTTCCAAAGGAATTTTTAAAGTTTACAATTCACCCCCCCCCCCTCTTGTAAATTGAGCATCTACATCACTATTTCGATCCAACAATTGGTATCAGTGGTTGGAAACATCCTACTCTATACCAATCCTACATATGAAAGGTTACTTTATTTTCAAATGAGTTTCGGATTTTAAAGGTCCCAAAATGATGTATTTCAAGTATAAGGTGATAAGGGTTATAAATTAGCTCATCAAATAGGTATTTTACAAGTGTAAGTCTTATATTTTCCATTAACTTTTCATATTATTTAAATCATTTATTAATGAGGTAATTGCTACATCATCATGATGTCATAAATAATTTAATTTATTTAATGTCTAAAGATTATTAAAAAATTACTTTGATTTCAGAAAGCTTTTTATCTTTCCAATGAATATTTATAGTCCAAGATATCATTTATGTAGAGAAATTTAAAAATGTTTTACTCAGGTGATACACTCTTTGTTATATTTAACTTTCTTTAACAATAAAAAGATAAAAAGTCACTTTCACACAAAGGTGAGTCCATGGGGTCCCCAAGTTCGGAACAAGGAATCCCATGGTCATCCATTAGACAACCAGTAGCATTAGGACACATTTTGGTGTCATTTTTTATTATTATGATATTATTTCATTATCCTTAACTACCCGATTACTCATTAATCATGATAATTAAAGATAATTACCATCGTTACTATTCATAATGTCGAAAAACAAAAGATTCTTGATTACATAATTTGGACCTTCTGATTCCAAATATGTAATCCATTTTAACAAATTCCAAACACAGAAATTTCAATAATTTATTTAAATATAAATCCCGTTGTGAAAACAAATAGCAGGTTTTTTTGAAACAATATCTGTGAAATATCTAGCATTAGTTTATGCCCAATTCCAAAGTGAAATTAATACTAATGACCACCATTGGATTAAATGGTAAAAATATATTCTATTTACACTTTAAAACCAATTAAAAATATAATTTAACCATATAATTAAATTAGATGAAAAAACAGTTTTGATGTAAAATGCAGTATTTTTCACTATTCATTAAAAAATGAACATTGTCAGAAAAATACCAAAAATTTATCCATTGTAAATTTCAATGTCCCAATAATAAATAATAAGTTTATTTTTACAAATAGGGCGTATAAAATTGTCAAATGTTTGATTTAAAAATGTGTTGCCATCAAAATGAACTAAAACAATCTTTTAAGAATATTAGTGTATTCCATGCTTAAGATTGGATTTGTTCTCATTTTAAGCCTCTAAAACACTATCTAATTCATAAACAGACATAGATAAGAATATATATTATTCATTACTTACATGGTATTTTACATTTAAAACTATATGAATGATGATTGAAATTTTCATAAAATTTATAGTAACATTAGAACCAATTTTATAGAATTATTCATTATAATTTTCTACCTCCTTTATTTAGATTCTTTGGTTTACCATCCCCTTCAATAGTAATACATCATCATGATTTAATTGATGTTTTTCACATATTCTCTCATGATATATATTTATTTCAAATAACTTTTCTTCCTTTTCCAAATAAAATTATTATGTATCATCTATGTTTAATAGTATCATTTCCCACTAACTAAAAACATCCAATCTAGAATGAGTTACTTTAAACATTTTCTTTTATATAAAACAATGTTTTTTTCATTTTTGAATAACCTTTTTTAAACATTTCTTTTTTGTATCCATATTCAAAAAAATGTTTATCAATATTCCTTAGAAAATTGTTTTATCCATTATTTTTTCACCAATATTTTACCTCGATAGATTTCTTAATACACAATGACTTTACACGAAGGTGTGAAAACCCATATTATTATTAATCCTTTTCATCCCACCCTCTCCCTGACATAAATTGTTTTGAAATATAATCCTCTCCTTAAATATTAGAATTTAATATATAATTTTTTCCTTGTTGACCCAAATCAACACCCATGGATGAAAAAAGATTCATCAAAATGGCTTATCTAAACTTGTCCATCGAATATATATATATGTATCCCTTAAAAATATTTCCAAATCCCATATTTCATTCTATTTCATGTCGTTTTATCCCTAATATTTGGTATACGATTATTAAGAGACCTAATAATTTTTATTATGACCACATTATTCTATATAAAATATTATTAAATTCAAATTTATAATTTCTTCTTTCTTATGTTCAACAAGATATGAATACATTTTTCCTTAGAAGACCTCAAATAATATAGGCCGTTAAGGTTATATAAAATCTAAATCAGAATAGATAACCATTATTTATTACTATATGATTCTTGATTCACATAATCATAGGATATATAGTAATGCATAATAACCCTTATTTTGGGCCCAACTCTATTTCCTTTTCACACAAAATATAAATTCATATCAACATTAACCAAGATTATTTATCTATTTCAATATTTTTAATATTTATCCTTCAGTATTTTTCACCAAAAAAATTAATTTACATTTTATTTATTTTGATTAATATCCTAACTAAAAACTACAATCTTCCTTAAGACTTTTTACTACTCATATGAGCATAAACCTCCTAGAATATTGATATATATTTGAAGACCTAAACCTAAATAGAATCATTTTCCATGAATTTTCCTTTTATGAATGTTGAATGTAAACAAATATAGTTATACTGAAACACTATAATTATTTATTAAAAAAAATTTATTCAATTCTCAATAAAAATTCGCAACACAGAAAGGGAAAAATATAGTGATTTATTCAAAATACACACTAATATTACAGGGATAATAATAAGTCTGAGATAAATTGGAGTTATGCTACTGAGATAACCATATTATTAAAACTAAAAAAAATAGTAATTATCTAAATTATAGCCTATAAATGACCACCGATTTTAAAAAAGAACCCCTTTTGTTATATCCCATTCCAATTTCACTCAGCAGTTCTTGGGCTAAGGGTTTCCACATGTCCTTAGTCATGCATCTTCATATGATAGAGGATAATATATAGCTGAGAGGCCATAAAAATTTAATTGGGGAGACAATTTCCACAATATGAGAATATAAAATAATAATATATAACCAAAAAATCTATTTTATAAAACACAAAATAATGAACCACATACAATCACATATGCATTTATATCATAAAAAATATATAATTCTTATGTCACTAGTCTGACCTAAAATAAAAAAATAAAACAATGACTCTCTCTCTCTCTATCCATAATACCATCCCTAGGACACACCCAAAAATTCATATACACATGAGCTACCCCATCCTAATCTCCTATACAACATAGTCTAAACAATAATTATAGAGACAGTGTATAAATGTACATCAAGGGGCTTGTCAATGTAGTGAAAAATAACAAACTAGGCCCTCCCAAAACATCACTAATATATAACATAATATGTGTATAAAAACATATGGAAATGAATTAAAAAACAAAATATGTTCATCAAGCCAGCATGCACTGACCATACATCCATGATACTCTAAATGGTACACATACAATTTAGACCATCGAGTGTTATCCATGGAACCCAACTCATAAACATAGCTTATTTAGTTCCACATCAAAATCCACTCTTGGCCTCTTTTCATCTCACACATAACTGATTTCTATCATGTACCCCATGACTTTAAATAAAGTTACATAAAAAAACTACTACCTAATAAAAATAGTCACTATGAAAAATAATATATCGAAAATCATAGGCACATCTCATCTCAATCAAGGGAGGTCCACTTGTCTCATATTACATTGCCAATGATCTATACCCATGGCGGTACTTGACCTAATCGTACATAAGGAACACTCCAATTAATTAAAACATAAATTATCCATGTCTAGAGATATCCAAAAACGAATTTCATCAATAAAACTTGTCCCTATTGATTACGAGTATGTCAAATCACATAGACGCATCCCCTCTTATTCTCAGTACTTCTAATCTCATTATACCCTCCCAAAAGACTCTAGATGGATTTAATTACACCAAACCATCCCCAAAGACTCCGTGTATGTAAAATAACTCATACCAATCCATTTATACAATGGGTAGGTCCTACTAGAAGATGTAAATCACACAATTCCACAATACATCTCAAAACACGCTAGTATATCCCAGGGTGAATGTTATTCAAGAGTTAGTCCTCCATCAAAACATATCCCAAAACACACATAAGTGCACCTAATAGGTTCTCCAAACCTTCCATGGACTCTTCACCTTCATTCAATCATGTATCCATAATCCATCATTCCTATAAATTTTGAAGACATTATTTATTGATACACCATGTTCAAATCTACCCTCCCTATAAAATACCCCCCATCACTCCCAATCATTATTCCCAAAGCCCTTACAAAACGGTCATGTTCTACCAAACCCTAGAATTTATAAGAGAGTTTAAATCCTTACAAAACAACATATAAATCCCTTCTCAGTGTACTAAATGTCTCCTATTTCTATATTCACTCATCAAGACTCACCAATTAACTCAGAAAGAATTTCATCTTCCCCCGTGAGACATGCCTCAATATCTCCTATTATCACATGATCCCATAACTCTCATACATACCCACCAGACTAGGAAACCAACCTTGGACACTATACCACTCAAATAATATCCTTGTACCTCCCAATGATCTCTCATTAGAAACATTAAATATCTCACCACGTGGTGATATTTTCATTGAGTGATCCCAAATTATCAAAATGCTAAAATGAAATTATTAAAATCATATGAGGACTAAAAGAATAAATTTTCATCAACCTAGGGCTCTCTTAATACAATAATCATATACTAGAATACCATATAGTTTACATGATATCAAACTCATATGTAGAAATAAAAAAAAATTGTATCATAGCAGCTGTCAACATCAATTCAAGAGATATCCACTCATCAAGCTCGACCGAAACACATCCAAACCAACAAGTCACCACATTCTCTCTACATTACCAATCTAAAGCCAAAAATAATAATAATTTCAATGGTAATAATTATCCAAATACTCATTTATTGAATGTTCCACATTATAACTTGGACAAACCACCATCATAAGGTACACAAAATACCCAAGACACTATCTGGACCAAAAAAAATATCATGCATTTCAAAGATAATAACATATTAAAAACACATTTGAAAAAAATATAAACTAATCAACTTGTGATATTAAATCACAAAAAAAAACCTTATATGGAATGGAGATAGCATCTCAAGAGGTCCTCTAGACAATATAGATAAGAACCACATAGAAAACATTTTTTCCACCATGCTCTGTTTGAAATCTTCAAGAAACCAATACAAAATTGAAAAAATAGAGAAATAAAATGGAATTGAAAATAAGAGGAGTAGAATTGTATATATTACGTAGAATATCCATCGCAAACACCTAGAACCCATCATCTATAAAGGGGAACTTATGATGGATAAGTCCATCTGTTCGTCCATTCTAGAGTGAGTTCTCTCCGTGAAATAAAATAGGTTGATCTCCTTTCCTAAATTTTCATCATGAGAAATACTAGATGGGATATCATGGTTTACATTGTGTACTACATGATAATGGTAACCTCAGTCCTCTTCGAAGAAAACACATGGAATGATCTAAAGGTTCACACATAAAAACTCCTAATTAAATAAATTATAGTAGCCAAGGCCTGTTTTACTTCATCTAATCTTCCCCCAAACCCCATTGGTCATCAATCAAACCAAAAAATTAGCAGCAATAAATAACATTATTTGTGTTTCATCTCTATAAATACAATTCCATGTCTTCATTATAAATTGGAAAACAGCAACCATAGGTAAATTAAGAAACCCTTAACCATAACGACTTGAAACTAAAAAGGGAATTACAAACACCCCCACCATAGTGCTTTTCATAAATGATAAGTTATTGTACTCCTTGAATAAAATTGACTAATATACGTTGATCATTATCTCCCCAAGAACCCACAATGTTCTACCATTGAATAGAAAATTATCTTCTACTACTAAACTCTAATCATAATTTACACTATTCACTAAAATCCATGTCACCCTATATCCAACAACTCCATCACCATGATGATTCTCACTACATCAATCTATCCTAAATAACCTCAATTACATCAAATTATTCTTCCCTAGGATTGTGGTTCTCCTATACAATGGACAATTATCGTAAGGGATATTTTCTAATGATGGCCATATATATTAATCTCCTACTAAAAAACTTTTAGAGTTGTACATCAACACACTTACTTCATCCCACCTGATGTTCCTGACATTGTTCCCCTCTCACTGTGTCTAATGTCACAAAAGAATACATGTTGGACCTCTTTGAACTCAATTTTCCTAAATTTCCTTCCCTCCCCCACCAATGCATCCTCAATATATTTACGTAACTCGATGTCATCATTTTTACTAATGAAACCACATGCAGGTCCCACAAGATCATCAACTCATTACATCAACATTTCTTTCTAATCATATAATTTTCATATCGATGAAAAACTTCAAAACAAATTATCAAATGGATCACCCAATTAATCATGTTAGAAATTGTGTACACCCCTTGAACCAATTCATGAATCATAGTTTTACCCCGTAAACCATGGGAAGAACCAAATTTATACCCCTTGAAACATTAGATGAATCATTTCATACCTCATGTATCACATCTAGATCACACTAAAACCACATAATGCATAATTCCATAAAAATCAAGCTTCAACCTACTCGAATTATCAAATATAGTTATATTAGAGGAATTGGATGTTAGATGATTTTACCATGTACTAGATACCCAACACAACCATGAATTTCCACTAATTAGTCTCATCCCAACCATGACCCTATGAACACAAAATTTATTCAACCATTAATGAAATGATTCATTACAACATTATAGTTTCTTTATATAGTCCACATTAATGAACCCAACCACATATTCTCCATGAAACAGAATATATCCATCACAAAATACAATGACAAAACATAGACATCCAATTTGTACGTGAGTGGAAACACTAAACCCAAAGGGTGATGATATGCCTTCCCTTACACCAATCCTCAAGAACCAAACCCAAAGGGTGATGATATTGATCATATATAACACCTCCCTAGACAATTCTATGCCTCCATAACAATGAATGTCAAAAATTATTCTACGATTAACAATACAAGGTACCCTAATCCTTTTACAATGGTAACTCCCTCTACCGAGGTATATTCCCATTTTTCAAATGAGAAACCACCAGAATTGATAATAACACATCACCAAAACGCCACTGAATCAAGACTATATTTTATCATAAACCCAAACCTTTCCCAATATTCATACACACGACCTATTTAATAATCAATAACTCAACCAAACAATATACATACAATGTACTGACCAACCCCCACACATAAAACCATTTTTTAAAATCTTATTCAGTAATCACTCTCCTACACATAGGTATAGTGTCTATCCATGGATGTCATCACATATTATCAATCATAAAGAGACTTAGTCTGAACATATCATAATATCTAAATATTAATTTTTAATCCAATTAAAAAATGGAATCAATCCCACCCTGAGTTGTGTCCTATCAAGCCCCTAGAATGAATCATAACCCTTTGACCACACCCCACACTCATTTCAGTCACATTTAGTATCCAATGGAATGTCACTCATTCCATGGAGATAATTTGACAACCCACAACATGTTTGTCATTCCAAAAATACAATAATCTACTCTTTCTCCCAACATTCTACCAAAAGAACATCCAAAAACCCATGGGAAAGGATCCCAAGATGTTCTTCCCTCTAAAATCAACATCAATTTCAAAAATTCACTTTACATTTTTCATCTAAAAAAATATGGAATTTATCATTCCCTTACATATTTTTCTGGTACAATTAAATAGATCATTACCATGAACTAATATGGGAAAAGGAAATATTGGTTTATTGAAATATTAAGTTGCTGAGATTATAACCAGATAACCCATAAGGGTCCATATTTCTTAAGAAATAATTTTAACTTAATTATATCACATCTTAGTATTAGAATAATAATATTAATTTATTTCTAGGGTATAAAATTCTATTACTAATGTACAAGGGGTCTCTATTCATACCATGAAAAAAGGATTTTAATTACATCTTTATATATCCTCCAATAATAAGATCCTGAAGGGAATAAATAAAAAGAGAATACAATACAGTCTAGCTAGGTAGAATTAAACCTATATATTATATTGTAATATGTCTTATATGTTATTGTTCCTATACTAAACCATAAAATATCTCATTAAATAATTATTAAGAAAGTGATTAAATATCTTGTGAAGACTATGATCCTACATTTATTAATGAAGACCATCTCTTTCCAAATTACTAATATATAATCAATAACCATTTTACATTATGCCCTAATCTAAAACCACATAAATAATAAATCCAAAATCTCCATGAGGATAACCAAAGGTGAAACAATACCACTCAAACATTTAATTCCAAGACCATCAATCCAATGCCCCAGGTAAATAGGATATCATATCATAGTAGGTGTTCTTGATGTACCAATACAATATATATCACAGGATTGGATATATTACTATAACACCTATCATAAATCTCACCAAATCATAAAACCCCAAAATTCTCTAATACATAATTTTGGTACCCTATATGAGGAATACTTAGTAGTGCTCGGGTTTGTGCTGGCCACATAGCCTTAGATGTGCATCCCCATATTCTAGAGTTAGTCATGTGGAAATGAGGGATTGAAACATGAATTGGGGAGACTAGAACCTCAATATCAAAACAATAAATAGTGATATATAATTTATCAATATCTTCATTATTGTACACAAAAAAAATCATGTCAAATCACATAATATATGTCTTCAAACAAAACCTACAACTGATATCCCACTCAGAAAACCCCAATAAAATAAAACAATATAAAACATTTTCACACATGCCATAAACCCCCTTGATTCATCCCAATATCCTTTTACCCTCAAAAAACTCATGTCTATCCAATACAAAAAAAGTTCCCTGACATGAAATCCAAGAAAATGGTCTAAAAATGCATCGAGTTACTCTTGAATAGTGTGAGTATATAACTCATTAGGTTCTCACAATATATATCATCATATGATTCTTCATCATGATGAAAAGGATTTCGAAATAATGATGATATCCATGTAATAAATTACTAACTAGGTTTTTATATCACTCAATGAGATAAAAAAAATCATTGGAAAACTTGGAGATAACCTAGATAAAATTAAAACTATTAATATGTGATTTGGTTACATTACAAATCCAATCATGGCCTAGTTACATCACACAAAAAACAAATGCCTCATCATTACCCAAATACTCTGGGTAAGGATTCATCCAAAACACAACCCAATACACAGAGACACATGGCATGGTCATATGTTCATAATCCTCAAAAAATCCATCCATAATCTAGGGAGATCCATCAGTATCATCTCACATAGTACATTGACCTATTTCCCAATACGGGAATCAACCAAATCCTACATAATGAAAGGTGTAATTCATTCACACTATCTCAAGAAACATATGGAATATTCCATTTCCAAATACCATTTTTAGGATATAATAATCACATTGACCTATACCCACAAACTCGTTGGAGGACACATCATGTTAACCCATCCCTTTTGGATTTTGGAGAGGTTCAACCACACCGATAGATCTGCACGGTCTCTTGGGAGGACCAAACACACTGACACATCCCCAAAGGCTCTAGGGAGCTCATATAAAATCGTTACATCACTAGGGATTGTTATGAGGTTCACCAAGAACATTAAAATCAAACTATATTTCATCCTTTCGCACATATAAACAGTTGATCCTCAGATAATTTTCACTGAAAATAAAGCCCCAAATTATAACATATCATAATTTTCAAATTAGGGAATCCACTGGGTCCTTCATAACCCTACATATTTCTAACCAATGATTGCATTAATCATTCATCAACAGAATATTACATTATAACTCATTGGCTCCTCTGACCCATACATTATGGTATGTTTAACATGTTCCAAAAAATGGTCCTTACTTCTAGTATCTATACCCAATTAACATCCTAGGATAAAGAATTCTACCTGACAGTAGACTCAAGATGTTGTTTCCAATTCCTAAATAAAACCCCATTTTAGACCCACATTTAACTAACAATGTTATCCTCTCACTCCAATAACACATCAAGACTCGCGCTTTACCTCATATGGCAGTTCCTAATCACCCATAAGACATATGTATTTGTCACCAAGAATAACTCTTCCACAACACAATAAGTCCTACATATATTCCTTATAATCCCATCCTAGGATGTTCCACATCTCATCTCACATCCTAGTCCTTCCCAAATATCTCTCACAAGACAAAAAAAATCTCTCACCATTGGAGAAATATTTTTCTGATGATGGAATCATAACAATGTTCTAAATAGCACTATTCCAATAATTAGAGATGTAGATCCAACCAACCACATCTAAGTAGGGTTCAAAAATTCCAAAAAACTATACCCATATCCCTAATTATTATAAAACCATGTAAAAAATGAAATATAAATGCTTAATATTTTGTATTAGAGGGGCCACTAAACATAAAAATGATTTTAACCACTCATTGAGCTTTATCAAGCCTCATCCAAATCCTTCAAGAACCGATTTTACTCCCATGAACTTATACCACACGCAGTGAAAAAATAATTTAAAATTAATTATTACAATTATTTTAAATAGTAATGATCATAAAAATACTCATCAGACACCTATGCCAATCCAAAAGCATGACTAATCATAGTTTGAAGTTTACAATCAAACCCAATTAACAATCACAACCCAATATCCCATAACTAATCTCCCTATTAAGTTCTAAATAATTATTTTTACTTAAAACCCCTATATAAATATGAAATATGACATGCCTACCCTTAAAAATCTTCTGATGACATTTTTATAATTTGCTAACATGTCTTCTACCTTTTCTATGACAAATCATCTATAATTTGGATGATTAAAAAAATTATCATAGAGAAATCATCAATATCCCAATCGCATATCAATCATAATTAGGGTGATAGGAAAGAAGGTGGAATAGTGAATTAAAAAATGATATTAGATAGAATAGTCATAGTAAACAAACAAAAAATATTCCATATTAAATGTATACTAAAGAAAAGTGAGTCTTGGAAAATTTTCCTTTCTCGTACATGAATATTGATTGAAAAAATGAGTTAATCACCATTTCTTAAAATAAATAATGCCGCCATTTTCATAGAGAAATGAAATTGTTTAGGCATCAAACCACTCGAGTATGGGATATTGATTCATCTATCTACAAAACACATAGCATTACCTATAGGATAAACCAATGATATTATTCATACTATAGTTTCTAGCATCACATAAATCCCTTATTTCTTATATCTCTCTTCTAAACACCCATGGTTCCACCAAACAATAAAACACATATAAAAACAACCATTGGGGAAATTTCATCTCTTTTATTCCTGTTATGTGTCCTAATTCTGAGAAATAACCACTGAAAAAATTAACATTAAAAGCCCATCCAGAAAATAATCACCCAAAATCAAGGCTTCATTAATCTTTTAGTGGTATCTGCATCCTTGATGTAGCTCACCACTAAATTTCATTTCATGATTCTTCATTTTTTACTTTGTTATCTTAATCAATATGGTATTATACTCCACATGGTAACAATATGATTTATATGACATGTTAGTCATCATTTTTTGGCCTTTAATAAAAATGACTCATTATATATATATAAATCCAAACTACATGAATATTATATGAAAAACGTCACATGGTATATAAATTTATACTAATAGAAAAATGAATGTTAAATTAAAAAGAATATAAAATGAAGTCTGAGTGAAATTAAATTGAAACCCATTAATCCCCAATCCAACATTGATTTAGAGGAAGTCAAAACATAAAAATTGTTCCACAAAACATATTTTGATGGATCATAATCCACGAAAATATCAAGATCCTATTTTATAACACACTAGTCTGGGAAAAGATTTGAGGAAACTTATCTGACATAAAATAGATGAATATATACAATTATAATGTCCTCTATAAAAAAACATCACTTCATTTTGGGATCAACGTCTCATACTAGGGATCACCCCTAATTCATGTAAATTTTATCTTTATAAATTTCACAAAACACTACAATTTTCATTATAAAAATGTCCATGTTACATCATTTTCACTCTATTCTTTGACTGGGATAAAAGGCATATAATTTCATCAAATTCTTGTTTATCATAGACAAAATCAATATATGATGACAATTACATTGGATTCTTATACCCATCCCCATTTCAATTCATCTTGACTTCAATATATATAATTAAATATTTGGACCATTAAAGATTAATGAAAAATTCACATAAATTTTTCAACCAAGTGATAACGTAATTTCCCACTATTATTTCATGATTGGACATTCCCCATTTTAATTTTCATAGAACAATCATACCTAATGTTTCCATTATTCATATCCATACTAGGTGAATAGTCACACCAAAACTATTAGTATAATTGAAATTGTTATCCAAGCCTCAACCCTTTCATTTCAAATCATTTTAGGTCAATAACGTGATCAATGAAATTTTAATGACCATGGGGTGATAAAAACATTATTCAGTTTCCATTTTTCATATATAATACTTTATATATTTAATTATTAACATCCCATCAACCCTTATATATATATTGGTAATAAAAATCAACATTATATCTAAGGGGACACCCTCAATATGCAATACTTAAACATATTACCATATCATGTACGAACTATTTCAATATATGTTATATTTTATTGGGAGGTAATTTCCCATATCACCATATGAAATTGTTAATATAGTAAAGTGCAAATGATTCAGACATTGTTAAACCCATATTCAAATTTTCAACCACAACATCCAATGATTTGATGATAGACCCATCATTTGAAATTGTATAGATGATGTTCCATACTATGTACGTCAATTAAATCACCTTTTACAAAATTTTCCTAAGACTAGATTTACCATATTAAAATTTACATGTGTTATTTAATTTCAATACCATCATTGTAATTAGTATTTCATAGTTATCACTATAATGTAAATGTCACAACATCTCACACTCATGGATCTTAAAATTATATATGAGTGATTGTCTTTATATAGAGAGAAATATTATTCAAATTGATTATTTTATTGATCAAGAAAATAGTTGAATGTATCATTAATTTTGAATCTCTCCCTATGAAACTAAATACATGAAAATTATAAAATGATAATATATGATTGAAATAGGCCTTAGGATATAGACTACAATTTTTGTTTTATTAATTACTTTAAAATATGATTACAATGTTTAAAAAACATATATTATGTTTAAAAATCAATTATTTTGAAAAACTCGTCCACAATTATTTTAGAATCCTCCACTAATTCTAGTGATCTCAAATATAACTCACCCATCATCTACCAAAACCTCAATGAATATTAGTTGATGTCAATGTTCAAATAAATGAATTACTTCTTATTATTAATATATAGCTATAGGGACATTGAGAAATGGGGTTCATACTCCACCTGGACTAGATCATCAAACTACACTTCTATCTTTTCCTAATCTGTAATGAAGTAACTTTTCATGAAAGAGATTAAATATTTACCAAAATAAAAAGACTCTAGTATCATAATAATTTAGTTTACTTCATGCATAAGTATTCCTAATTGACAAAAATTTGTTAAAAGGATAAGTTTTCTTATTTTATAAAATTTCATCAGCTAAGTCCCCATGTATACCATGAGAACATTCAGTTTGTATAATGATTTGACCCCCAGAATGATCTAACATTTATTATAAACACACAAAAATACATGGATTCCCCAACAATAGGTATTGGTGAAAATGATTTTGAGACTAACCTAGACAAGGTATACCGTTCCATTAATTTACCAATATTTTTCCGTGGAATAACTATTATGGATGAAAATGTGATATTAATTCTTTAAATGAACATATTAATAATAAAATGAAGTTTTGTTACATAATAACAATTCTAGTAAATTTTATGGATCTCACCATAATTTTCAAAAGTATTTGAAATTATATTATTTAATAAGATTATTTAAAAACATAGAATTAATCTAGATTATGATGGTTGTAATCTCACTATATTTATTATTGGATTTATCCATTCCACAATTATGTATCCTTGATTATGAACACAAGAAAAATTTTAACTAAAATTTATATTGCATAAAACATATTAAAACATGGAAATTCTATAGGATAGGAGGTTTTTGTATTTCATATAATGATAATGAGTCTCAAACTATAGTTCCCTCTAATGAAAATTTATCAATGATCTAGTTTTTTTGGATTTCACTAGTATAGGGTTATCCTTGGACTATATATGAGATTGATAATATCATATGTTCCATGTAACACCCCGGGTAAATAAAGAATTTGACATTTTTATATTTATCCATATTTTTTAATAAAATGTTAATATTAATTTAAAGGGAACACTATGCTCAATGGGTTACCCAATACGCAACAACGAGTTCTTTTGAAATCTTACGCTGCACTCTAATAATAAAATAATTTTATTTTCAATGGTAGTTAACACCTAGACATTGCCATAAAGGGAACTAACTACAAAATTATTATATATGTTAGTCAAATATTTTTACTTTTTAAAATAAATTTTAGAGGATTAAAAATGTGAATAAATCCAATTTTAAGCATAAACATTCTAATATTTTTTTAAAGGTCTATTAACCGCCTCTTGATGGTGAACCTCTTTTAAATACACTTTTTGACAATTTTATGTGTTATATTTGACAAAATTAAATTCTTATTTAGAATCGGGACATCAAAATTTACTCTGTGTAATTTTTTGGTATTTCTCTAATAAAGATCATTTTTAATGAATAGTGAAAAATGTTGTATTTTAATTCAAAACCTTTTTTTAATCCGATTTTTATATATGATTAGATTATATTTTTAATTTTTTTTAAAGTGAAATTAGAATATATTTTTACCCTTTAATCCAATAGTGGCAATTGGATTTAATTTCTCTTTGAAATTGGACTTAAATTACTGTCAATCTTTTAATAGATATTGTTTCTTAAAACACGCTATTTGTTTTGACAGCGGGAATTAATTATTAAATTAATTAATGTAATTTATTTTTTTTGAATTTTATAAAATAGACATCATTTTTCAATTCTTAATATCAAATATATCTTAGGGTGAATTTTTGGCATTTTTCTGAAAAACTTCAATTTTTGATGAATAGTGAAACCACTAAGTGGTAGTTTAAAAACTGATTTTTCATTTAAATGAAATGTTACCACTTCTGTGATTTGAATTTAAAAAATACTACATACATGGTTGTCATTAGGAAGTAAAATGTGGTTCAATGAGATTAAAATAATTTTTTGGTGAATAGTAACTTATAAGTTTTAATCACGATTATAGGTAATTAGTCTAGTTTAAGGTAAAAATAATGTTTTAATAATATTAAATGACCATGAAACATGTAATACCCTAATTGGATGAGAAATTGCCGACCAAGACAATCCATGGGTCAACTTGGGTACCCCATGGAGCCACTTTGGTTAGGAAAATGACATTAATATCTTTTTATTTATAGTTAAAGTTAAAATGTCACAAACTTGTGTTGTTTTACTAAAAAAACTTTTACATGGGGTTATACAAGTCATATATTGGACTATAAATATTCATTAGAAATATAAAAATATATCCTACATCATGATATTTTTTTTATAATTTTTAGACACTAAATAAATTAAATTATTTATGACAATATGATGATGCAGCGATTAACTCATTATTTAACTATTTAAATAAAATGAAATGATAATGTAAAATATAAGTCCTACACTTGTCATAAACCAATTGGATTGGTGGATTTGAAATCCTTATCACCTTATCCTTTATATATATCCTTTTGGTACCTTTAAAATCTGAAAAGCATTTTATAATAAAGAAATATTTTATAACATTCCAAGAGTGCCCCTCCTCTCCAATTATAAAAGGCCCCCACCTCTACCACCTTACCCACACCACTAAAGCCTTTTCCTTGGCCGACCCCTGACAATTTCATCTCTACACATCCCTCTCTTCATCATTGAAGCCTCAACATTGGGAAGAATCCTTTCCAAGGTAGCCTTTGACTCAAATAAAAAAGAGTTACCCGATTTAAAGGTAATGTCTTCCCCTGTGTTCTTTTTTTTTATTTTTATTCTCCAAACCCCTAAACACTTTTTATTCCTTTAATTTTCAACAACACCAGTATATTTAATATACTAGGATGTTTTTTTTGAAGTATTTGAGCTACACTTACACACACCTTCGTCTAATGGTTAAAGAACAAACTGTTTCTGTGGATGGCGAATTTCTGCCTCACGTAACGATGATTGTTCAATCTTCTATTCACACCTTTTATGGTGGCCATTATGATGACACTATATTTTTTGTATTATATATATGGTATGTATGTTTTATATATGCTTCTGAATTTTATATTTAGAACATCCCTTTATTCTTTTATTGTTGTGAAAATGCGATAATTTCATACGAGGAAGTGTGGACTACCGCCCCCTCAAGTGATGTGACTCATTCATGCAGTAAAAAGAATGTATAAAGAATGAAATTAATAAAATTTTGTCACCTATATAACATATATATTATACTGGAATTATAGTATATATATCTCTCAATTATATTTAATTCTATTAATATGACAAAGAAATGAACGTAGAGTTTATGCGTACGTATGGGCTACCGTCTCCATGAATGGTGAATTTCATTTCATTTTATCTCCAAATGTTATGGAGTAGTATAAAATGAATATGTACTGAATATATAAGATATTTAAATCATTAATACTATTCTGGAGATGATTTTCTTATAACTACATGTATAATCATTTTCAAACAAGTTCATTTTTGACTCATGTACCAAACATCGACAAAAACGTCTGATATGAACTCACATTATTAACCAATTATTATAACATTATAATATGTGATAATAACTGAATAATAATATTTAAAAGATTTAATTAAGAAATTATAAATTTACCAAAGTTTATTATTCATAAATATAAAGAAACAATCAAGACAAGTCGGACTTGAGGTAAGGGATCATACCTCTCTCTTTATTTTTAAGTACTCTTGTTATGTCACTTATTTTAAACTCCTATTTGTTATGTTGGGGGATGTTATTTTATATTCCTATTTCAGTAAATTTTATGTTCATATGATGAGGGACCCTATTTGATCTCATCAATCCATTTTGGATGTATTGAGTGGCGACATTAGGCTGCCGAATTTTCCTAAGGGATCGTACCTCTCTCTTTCTTTTTAAGTACTCCCTTTTATGTCATTTATTTTAAGATCATATTTATTACCTTTGGGGATTTTCTTTTATATTACTCATTATTTAATTTTTTTTTAATATTACAAGAGACCTTATTTGATCTCATAAATCCATTTTTGGAAATTTTATGTGGCGCAGTTAGGCTGTCGAGTTTTTGTAAGGGATTTTTCATCTCACATTTATTCCCGTGAGATTTATGCTACATTTTCCACCATTACCATTTAGTGTTGTATGTACTGAACATTATTCTAGTATTTGTGTAATATAATTTCTTTTATAATTATTTACATCAATTTTTTATAGTCCTTCTTTCATGGGGTGTACGTTTCGAAAGTTACCCAAGTCTGTAAGGGAACCTTTCACCCTCCTCTTTTTAAAAGACTTATTTTTGTTACGTATTTTAATTGAAATATTATTATGTTGGGATATGTTATTATATATCCTTATTGATTTAAAATTTATTTCCAAGTGATGAGATACCATGTTTTTCTCATCAACTCATTTTCTGAATTTTAAAGTGACGTCGTTAAGCTGTCAAATTTTTACAAGGGAACGTCTTAACCCAATTTCGATTTCTTTGGGTTGAACTTGTACTTCTTGAACATGTAATCCAATGAATATGTGTGAATGAACTCTTATTTTTTCACACATGATATAAACTTATATTGGGTATATTAATATTTCTCACACATAATTATGTGATAGATTTATCCTTAATTTAATGATACCATCTTTATAATGGATTTCATCTCAATTTACATTTCCAATGAGACTTCATTGTTGTTATGCACCAATTCACTCATACATGGTGTATATACTGTCCTTTGACATATTATATCATTAATTACTTTATTCTCATAATATTATAATGTTCTGATTAAATGTTATTATACAATAATTTGTATTCCAGAGTCTCTCATTTTGTTAAAAACTCTTTAACAAAAATATCATTTTAAATGTTTTAAAGATTTATTATTCTATATAATTATCCTTAATGTCCATGTTTTAGAAATGGTTTTTAGTATTTATTTATATGGACATTAATGTTTTAAAATTATAATTCCATTAAAATTTTCAAAGTGGTATGGGCCACATTGATTAAAAAATATCTTTTAAATGGTTTTTGAAAATGGATTGATTAATTCAATATCTTGAAATTACATATTGTGATTGAAAATTAAATTTTGTTATTGAAATGTTTATATTTGCAATATTTTATATGTAATGATGGTACTTAGACATTTTACGGGTGGTTACGTGATAAACCATATGACGGGTGGTGCCGTGAATACCAGGTTGGGTGGTTACGTTATAACCTCCAATGCATTGGGTATGGAAGTCGACCGTATGGCTATTCCATTAAGTATTTGTGGAAGTCAACCATATGGTTATTAAATTTAATTATGTTTATGTCCCAAGTTACCTTTATATTTTATGTGTTCTTTATATGGGATTTATGGTAATCTTTTGGTTACAAAAGGGTATGTAATGGTCTTTTATTCAGTGAAGAGTTTTTACTACTCCATAAAGGTGAAAAGTATTACATTGGTAAAGTATTCATGGTTTACTTGTTGTTTCGGAAAACTAACATTTTTCCTTCTTTTTGTATCCCTTACTGAGCTGTTTATGCTCATACCATGTTTTTTAAATGTTTTCAGAGGACATGAATTTGAATAGGGTCATGAATGGGATCAAGGAAATGTCTGGCTGTCTAAAACAAGGAACTACACGTGACTCTTTTGTTCAATAGTTTTTGTTTTGTGGAAAAAATGGAAACTAAGTAGATTTTTCTACTTTTTAATCTTTGAGATGTAATATCTAGGTCCTAATTCATTAAAACTATAATCTTTAAAAGATCCTCAATGTGAATTATTCAATTTAATTCAAGATTAATTAAGGTTTAAGGTTGGGGCCTTATATTCCATATCCCATAACTAATGAACATCAATTTTACTACAGATAAGATCATTAATATAAATTTTATTGAGTTTAAGGCTTATTATTTAGTGTTAGAGACCAGATTTATACTTTTGGTGATATTGATCACTAAACTAAGTAGTTATTGAGAAATTTTTTTTTATGAATGAAACAATATGAAAAAAATGTAATTGATTTATTGAGATCATTTTCAGATTAATATACTTGTTTGGATTCATAAATAATGTTCTGATGAATTTCTATTAATCAATAACAATTAATGAAATATCATATTGCATTATTTGTTGGATGCAGTGTATGTGTAACCGCTTGAATTTGGTCCCAAATAAATTTACGTATGGGATCCAATTGATGATAGAGTTATCACATGGTAACTCCTCTTCAATTTCGCAATGTCTCCATCCCCATCATAGAAGGATGTTTTGAATATTAAATGGAGATAGAATGAATGTGGTGCTCTTTCCTATGACATTGGTAATGTTGGTTCATCAAGGCATCCACCTATATTATCTTCATCTTTTTAGATTGCAGTTTATTATATTTCAAGAAGTATAATCCTATAATTTATAACAAATGGTCATTCGACATGGAATTATGGATAGATAGTATCCACTACCTATTTAATCTAGAGTGAGATGAATTATACAGAAATAAAACATTACTAATATTTAGGAATGGATATCCTAACATGATATTCATAAATAAATTTTCCATATGACAATAGGGTCCAGTTTCACTCTGAAATCCAAATGTAGTATTGAGTTTAGACTTTAGAGTAAAAACAATATATGTCAAAAGTGAATGACACAAACAACCCGATCGTTGTAGACCCTCAATATTTATACGCTATCTAATAGTGAATGTTTATATAAGAAATCATTCAAAAATCCAATGAAATTATCATTAATTAATTATATACTTACTCATTTCAATTAACAGAAAATGGTGGTCAATTGATTCTTCATGGTACTTATTATACCTATTTTTTCATCAATATCAATATAACATAATAAAATATTGGAAAAATGCCCTAAATAATGATTTATGAAAAGTTATTTTGTCTCAAAACATATATATACTAATTTATGCATCATTCATCCTCCATATTATTTATGATATATTTTAGAAATGTGAAATTTTGTCATATGATATATATGAAATAATTATTTTCAAATCATTTCAATGGATGGAATCAACAAAAGAATGACCTTTAAGTAGAAAAGTTTTCAACTATAAAATATAAACATTTATATACACTATAATGATAATTTATTTTTTATGAAAATAATATCTTATCTAAAATTATAAAAACATGACCATGTTTCATGAGTCTATTTTATGGTAGAAAAAAATGTATTATATTTCATAAATTCCTTTTTTTGAGTAGACCAATGACTACCCAAATTTATTTTGGTGTGTAAAAATCAGAAATCCTTTTAGAATATTATGTTAAGGTTTGGCATTTTGGTAATAAAAAAATTGAATCACATGTGAATAATTGGATTTTGGTTCCTGTATAACCCAATATTCTTCTCATGACTAAATAGCCTCTAGTAGAATTGATTCCAAAATCCTTATCCCTTATTCATACTCTCTGAATCCAACAGGGGATGAAAATTTTATACCCATGTCAACATGAATTGAATCACCTTTTATTTTAATTAGATATATTATTTCAAGTGTGATCTCTCCATAAAGAAAGATTAAATTTTCAGGCTTGATGTTCAGAATTTTAATAGATTATAGATGCATTCCACAAACATGTATGTAAGATATTTTGAGACAATTAAAATATTTTATCTATATATTTCCTGACATTTTTATTTCAATTCCATATAGTTCTACTCTAAATATTGGTCCCTAGACGTATTATTTACAAATAAAATCAAAGGGAGTAAATACTAATAATTCTGACAACATTGTTATTGGTTGAAAATATAAAGCTAAATGGTCAATGAGTAATTATGTGCCTATAGACTAGAGATTATTAGGACACCTTCTAGAGTCATTTGGTATTGACATATAATTTAATTTAACTCATCTTCAATAAATTACAATAACATCATAATAAATTATTGTTGTCTCTCCTAACATATACACATGAGAGAACCATTTTCATAAAAAAATGTGGTTCAGTTATGTAATTGACAAATAAATCATTAGAAAACCACAATGTATTAGTTATTCATATGGGGATAAATAGTGAAGGGTTGTTGTAATATTACATGAAAGGTGTTATATTTTAATATTAAAAAACCAATGTTTATTATGATTTACATTGTGGTCCATCGATATCAATTAAAATGTGGAAAAATACATAATTGAAGTAAATTAATACCAAATGTCCACTTCTACAAAAATATTGATATTTAGTTTATAATTATAAAATAAAGAGACAAGAAAAATATTCATGGAGGAAAAAAATTAATAAAGGGGAAATATAATGAAATGTTAATGTTTAAATTTTTATTTGATTAAGAATATATATAAAGAGAATATTATCAAGGGTCCTTCACATATCTAGGATTCATCATAATAGAATAAATAAATTATGGAAATAAATTTTTTATAAAGGATTAGTTTTTTTAAGGAGATAAAATAATCATTATGAATCATGAAGGTCGAATGTACTTACAATAAATTTGACTTATTACATATATAATTATGTATATATATTAATGTCTCAAATTAATTTTTCCCTAAATATCTATCAATGTTTTACAAATATGACATATTATTATGGAATAATGTATAGTTAATCAAAAAGACTAAATTATATTTTTATTAAAACCAATATAATATTTTGAAAATTTTAAATTCATAGTAAAAATTCCATAGATACTCAAACTATGTTAATAAATTGATCCTACATTCATGTGATGGTAGAACAATTTCTTACATATAAACATTATTTATAAATATTCCAGCTATATAAAAAATGGGGGATGATTAAAAAGACGAGTTACCGAAATTAAATGATGTATTATAGGCTAAGATAACACCACCTTCATAAAGGCCTAAAAAGAGAGAATTTCTCATATTGTATTTTAGACATAAAACTGAAGGGGATGAATATAAGCATGATCTTCACAAAAGTGGCTTAACTTTGGCTATATCTAGAATCCACATAACTTGTTTGTAAACATTTATACAAAGATGTTGGTTAACTATGAAATATATTTTCCAAAATTATATTTAAAATAAATATTCTATGGACCCCTTCCCCATCCATAGGAATTTTTTTTTAACAAATTCTATCTAACCTTAATGAATACCGCCTCCATATTATCAAAGTGGTTAAATATATTTTCATAAAATATACCATTGTTTTTAAAAAACCATACATTTCCAAGTCCTAGATTTGAAAATTAGTTAACATCCCAAAGGATATCTCACATGGGTTTCCACCATTGTAAATGCACTATGTTTTTAAAACACCTTAATTTACACTATGAATCTTCTCACAAACCCTTATATGAAAATTCTAATTTGATATTTGAATAATAGACTATTTTTATGAGTATATAAGTCAATATTTATAGTATCTAATTTCTAAATTCATTTCAACATGACCATAAATTATATATTATATTATCTTTACTATAATAAATTTTATCATAGTGTTAACATTATTTTCCGTATGATGTTAACAAAACACGGTATTCAATTATATAATGGTTATAAATAGAAATAAACACTTTTACAAATGGGTGTTACGTTATCCTTTCATGTTTTAAAATTAAAATGATCAAAAATGATGATAGATTATTATGCACTTAAAATAAATATTTTATTTTTATATCACCCAAGAAACATTTCAGTATGATACTAAATTTCATGGAATTAACATCGTGAAAATTTTTATACATTACAGATAATATCATAAGTGTAATTATATGAACCCTTCATCAAATTGTCCATCTCCCAGGATGACAGAGGAGAAAGGGAGATAATGACCCCCATGTAAAAAAGTGCATATTAATGAAAGTGACTTAACAATATATCCAACATCCAATGTATTAATGTGTAGTAATGTTGTCAAATTACTTCTAGAATAATGAAAATTTTGATATAGATATGAATGGTGGTAATGCGTGAATACTTAGTAGAATCATACCGAACATCCCCCATGCCCATGTAAAAAAGTTCATATTAATGAACCATTGAGTAGTAAATATAACCCACAATAACAAAATAGGTCAACTAACCAACCCCTTCCAAACCAATTAATTCTTGAAAATTAATGCATCCAGTTAGATTATCAAAATATGAAGTATATCGATAAATGGTAACCCCTTACCACATTTCACTAGTGTGACGCTCTCAAAACACAACATACAACATCATGTGACTCCTATATCATCTATATAATCATACTACATGAAGAAACCATAGAAATTACATCAAATATCACCTTAAGACACCTTGGACATCACATCACATCCTAACCATTTACATTAACCCAAATAGTTGGGAATCATATTATTGACAGATAACATGCCTCTCACCATACTCCTACCATGAAAAACCAATAATATGAACCACAAAATCCTATCATCACACACAACCACAAGTGGATTATAATATTGAATTTCATCACTTCCCATGGGTAAAAACAATTCTTGTAAGAGAATGAAAGGAAGGTGGTATCCATCCATTCATCCTTACAATCAAGATGTTCGAATACAACCTGAAAACACTTGGGTGTAGTAAAAAACTAGTCAATGTGGGAGTGTATGTATAGAAATTACAGGGTAAATAAAATATAATATATTCAAACAAATAAAAAAACTAATGGATTTTCAATAATAATACCATCCCAATCCAAAAATCACAACAAATTCCTCATAAACTCTTCACATATTCAGTGCAACATGTAAATAGGAAACACAAAACAAGAATTCAAAAAACTACAATCCACCTAACATCTCACATCAATTTCATAATATTCACATAAAATAATTATTTAACATTAAATAACTCTATGTATATTAGCCATTCCATTTCATATTATAACATACCATTTTTATCATCTTTTTCATTTAGGAAAATTTCCTCATATCAATTTCATTATTCTAAATTAAAAACATCAAATACCAACCATTTTCACTTTCAATAGTCAACATTACGTATTCAAATAAAAAATAATTATATCACATAAAATTATTTAATTTCCTACCCCTTTCCATTTAATATTACACAATTAACATTTTAACCACTCATCCCATTTCAATTTAAGTGCTTATTAACTATTCAAACACATTTTCCAACTCATTCAATTAACCATTCTAGTTTAATAAATATTAAATTATTCCATTACTTCTGTGAATCAATAATAAAACATAACTAGTATAAAAATCTAATCGTTATAATTACAACAGACCCCACATTATCACCATAACACATCATAACTACATCCACATCATAAACAACATATATCACATCCATATTTCATCACATCCACCCCACATACCACAAACACACATTCCAAAATCTTTTTAAATATTTGTAATATCTTATTTTAGATTAAAATGGGGGTCTTTTCATTAAAGTTACATCTTTAAATTTAACATAAATTCTCATACAAACCAAAATTTCTCTGGGAAACCAGTTTTTCTCGAGATATAACTTCATGGACATCTTCATTCAATGTAATATATATAATCACACAATTATCTTTATAAAATTATATTTACTATAAGAATTCAATACTATCAACAATTTATATTTTCAACATTGATGGAAACATGGACAATCCTTTCAAAATATTAGGAAATATGGAAAAGAATATGAGAATTCTCTTTTTCATGAAAAAATAATAGGTAACTTTATATAATTATCTATGTCTCATTATAGGTAAATATTTATATTAAATGAAATAATACAACATGTGATAATAATAGAAATAATAATCCATCAAACATGAGACATTTTTTTATTGAAGCAGATTACTGCAACTTGAATGATTTATAGAAAATATTGATGAAACATATTAATAAAATTAATTTTAATTAACCAATTTATTATATTTATTAATTCAGTATAGACTATCCCCTCATTGTAATAAAAATATGACCTCTCCCACATGCTATTACTAGTATAATGATGAAGGGTCTTCTAGATGGTATTAATATTCTAGATGAAGTGAGTACACCGAAAAGGATAATAAAGAGGGAAAGAAACATCCATGAGGACGAATTGAGAAGGAAGAATACATACAATATAATTAATCTTGATGACATGATGTGGGGATTCTATGGTAATCTGATTGAGAGTAAAATGATGAAAAATTGATAAGGGTATATGTATTTTAAAATATCATCAATTCATAAACTTGAAATGATTCATTGAAACCCCTATTAAATTTTATAAATTATTTATTGATTAGAAATTATTTTAGATTGATCAAATCATCCAAAAAAGAGTTTAAATTTATTTAATGTTTCATTAGATTTTAATTCCATAATCATAACCATGAAAAAATATTTGAAAATATGTTCACACGGGATAGAAATTTAATTGAGGAAGAATAATATAATTTTAAATAAAATAAATACACATGCATAGTATAATTACTTAGTATAAGGTTAATATATTTTTTCCAAACTCAACACCTTTTAAATTATTATGCATTTGTATCCCTATATTACTATTACGTACACTTTAATAATACAACCTTACCCAAATGCACAATGGGTGGTCTTTGTCAGGGTAACATGGTTTACACATATGAAATTATATTCCAAGGCTCGTGTATAGGTTTTTTTATCTTACCCTCACACAATAATTATAGAAACTTCTTTAACATTATGCAAGATTTTGGTTACCCTCATGTGGGAAGGTAATGACCCTCACACAACATATTAAAACACTGACTTACCATTATGAAATTTGTGAATAAATTTTTCATAGTGAATGGGAACACACAATTACTCATATGAAGTGAAAATTAATACTCTTATGAGAGCATTGAAACCTCTATGTTACCCTTACACAAAAGCAAAATATCCTTAAAAAGTTAGTAGAAACCATTAAAAATGCTAATCACATGCCTCTACCCATAGAAAACACATATAAAATACAACATTCCTTTTAAAGACAATAGAAAAGGTACCTTACCTATATGCATCCATTGTAAACAAAATATAACCCTTACATAACGTCAATGTCAGAAATATAGGAATATTTTTTCTTCAAAATATTATTTTTTAGTTAAAATGACTTTTTAATAAAAATTTTGTTGATTTATTATCACATTGGAAACCTAAAAAACATATCTAACTATATATAATATCTTTAATTATTCCATATTAAAATTAAAACAAAATTTTATCACATTATATTAAATCCTGAAATTGTAACGTCTTTTTAATTGTACAATATTGTCTATAAAAGAATCATATAGAAAATATAAAATTTATAAAACCACTCTTAGACAACCCGAACCCCTAGAATAAAAAAACATGTGTTATGATATTCTGAACAATTACATTAGAAATCACTCAAACTATTCACAAGCACAATAAGTAAGGTAGAATATGGAGTGAGAGAAATTATAGGAGAGATAATTTTATTACCACATGGGATACCTCTCAATGTTTCTTCTATATTATTAGAACACTATCAACCCTAAAGTGAAAATTTTAGAGGAGGAACCTCTCAAATAATAACAAGACCATCCAGGAAGTGAAAGAACCCCAATAGTAAACGTATATCCATAAAAAATGCATTACCATAAAACCACACAACATATATAACAAATAAAAAAAATTCATATTATTTTAATCAAAAAACATAGATCATCATGTTGGATAAAGAATAATTATATCATTCCCATCCAAAAATTTAGACATAAATTCCATTAAAATAAGATATATTTGATATCTTTCCTTATATATCATACAGATAAATATAAATTTATAACATTAAAAACATATCATTATTAAAAATTTATGAAAAAAATTGATCATTATTATTATTTATAAGTTTTTTTATAAAAGTCAAAATGAAATTCATAAAATTACATTATTTTAGGCTAGTAATGGAGTTTAAAATATGATTCTTGAGGGTGTTCATGCTTCTTTGACAAATATCACAAAATTTCATGTTGAAATACATTATCTTCACAATCCTGTTGGTAGAATATTTTCAGCAGGTATATTTTATTTAAAATTTTGGATATTGGGGAAACCAATTCCTTAGAAATAGTGTTTAATACATTTCATAACATAGATGTTTTTAAAATAATTTTTTTGAAAACTTTGAAACACATTTGGAAAAATTTATTTTCATATAAATGATAATTTTACAGAACAATTGTTTTTTTAGACAGCATATTTAAAAAAACAATATTTAATCCAACTGGGTCTCAAAAAATTTCATTACAGAGAAAGAAGGGATGATCCAAGGATGACAAACTCAAAATAAATGATCCTATTCAGATAACATTTCATTACAATTTAATTAACATAGATAACTAAGAAATTAACTAATTTAAATAAAAAACAATCACAATATTTAAATCATCAGGAAAAAATTTTATTTGTAACTAAAACATGTTTATATAAAAACATATTACATTAATAAGAAACAAAAAACACTTCTAAAATGATATTTAACCACTCCTATTTTACATGATTTTGATAATAACATACACAAACAAAAGGGAAAACATTTATATCAATGCCCTTATCTTCAACTAACACATCTCTACACTACTCATTACCTAAATTAAAATAAACACATAAATTTTAAATTATAGAACCCAATTTAATATTTTACATTCACTAAAAAAATCATGATGAATAAATAAACCACCATATCAAAGTCTAACATTATTCAAAATTTTCCATAAAATATTAATTAATAATTTATCACTCATTAAAAAATTCAATGTAATTTAGAATTTTTAATTACCGTTTACTATAAGTGAAAGTGATCCATGTAAAGGGATTATAAATTAACACCACATAAAATTTAAAAACCAATAAAAGAACCTATATCATTAGAGAATGTCTCCCAAAAGCACAAAAATTAAACTAACCCATTCACCACAAATTGATTTTTCCTGATTTATGTGGCAGAAACATTCCTACCTTGTTTTTATACATGTTTAAATATAATTTATAATTATTAGTGAAGTTTCCACTGTATTCATATTATTATGTCTATAAAACCTTCTTCCTATATAATATCAATCACAATAAACCCATTAAATAGGATATCAATCAAAAATTTCATCAGTTCATAATAATTTTGGTATTGTTACAATCCAACCTAGACAACCAACCTAAATAGTACTCGAGTAGATCCTGATAGGGTCTTAGGTGTGATCTGAATCCCTATAGGGTGGAGACTAGATCAATGGAATCAATAAAATTAAAAAGGTAATAATTTCACTATACAAGGAGCCATATAATTAATTGTATTGGATCAAATGGTTGGAATGACAAACACCCTAGAAGGGAAAAATAATTCAATAAAACCATGATTATAGCCTCCAAAAAATTACACAACATCTAAATACTAGTGGATCACAATCTAAATAATATACTACACCTTTAAATGGTCACACAAGTCAACTACACCTTCTATTTTGTATGGTGTATTCTCCTTACCAAGGAATGGAATTAGGAAATAATTAAATACACGAAGGGAAAAAAGGGTGTGAGATATTGTCCTAGTATTATTTCACCAGCAGTTCTATAAGATTCTGATATTTAATAAACCATTTTTACTTTCTATAAATAAAACATGTCATGGAAACAATTTCATTGTTTCTATCAAAACATGATTGAATCCAGACATCCAAATACATTTAGAAAATGGGTACAATAGATTTTCAATAATTGTATGCATAATCAATCATATTTAAAAAATAAGCATGAATAATATTTTTAAAAAAAATTGAAAATTTATTTCCATTTCAATCCAAACAAACAAGATTAAAAAATTTCTATTATATGTAATGAGAATTTACTTACAATCATAAACCATGTTTTAGATACCAATATGTTTGATATAAATTGATTCTCACACATCTTGGTGAATAATGAAATCCAATATACAAATGGAACATCCCTAAAGGTTAAAAAGATAATATCCATAAAGAATAATCTCCCTTACCACATGTAGTTTATTTATGTTTTCATCCTTAATATCTTTTCCAGAAGATCTATTAGATGAATAGAATGTGTCCATCCAACTCAACAACCTAGTCTTCCAATTGATCCAAGGTAAATGAATCAATTTATAAGTGGTTGAAATTCATTCGAAAATCATTTCAATTATTATTTCATTCATCGAGAAATCAAAGTTGTAATAAAAACCTTCTATTTTAAAAACCAACCCCTTAGGTTTTTATCATAATCTTATATCACTATTTCCAAAAACCAAAATCTTATTCATTTTATCAATATTTATATTGTTTTATTCAAAAACTAATATCAAGTCATTTTTTTCATAATACATTATATCAACAAATTTCAAATCATAAAATATCTCATTACTTTGGATTTCATCAAAATAATGTCAATGGTAATGCATAAAATTCATTAATATTTTTCTATAAACTAATATAATTTCCATTATGGATTTTTTATCCCACAACATTTCATTAATAACATCATCTGGAAAACTTATATTAGTCTTTAAAATTTTATCTACAAATTAATTTAAAATATATAATAATCAAATGATTCAGATAAACTAGATATATTTCAAAATTATTTACTATAGTAATTATGTAGCAAGAACCTGAGGGGGGATTCAAAAGGAGGAATAAATTTTGTAGTTAAAATTTATGAAACACCATGGTGCATGAATGGTAATACGGGATATAATAAAACACCATGGAGCAGAGCGGAACACTATTGGAAAGTGGTGTACTAGAAAAGACATCCAATAAACATGAAATTAATATGTGGTATTGGAATTTACTCCATACTATAAGAAATAGTTCATCAGTTAGGAAAACATAGAAAACCAACTCTTAAGGAAAAAATAGGGAGACTCTGGAATTCAGTTGTCTTTGAATAAGTCCTTCAAAAAAAATTTATTAACCCCAAGAAAGGAGGTAAATGATAAGTTATATGGTTTTGTATCAAATTTTAAAAACCCAACATTAAAGACTGTCAAAAATACCAACAAAGGCTCCCATTTAATCCCCAAAATAGTCTATAAAAACCGTACTTTATAAAGCATGAATCCAGTTACCTAAAACTAATGTGAAACACAAACATATAGTGTGGGCTAAGGAAGAATGGCGCATCCCTTCAAATATAATCACACCAAATACAATACTAGAAAATAAAAGTTTTCCCATTAGGAATCCTCAATTTTATCTTTAGTGTGTCCTTCACACCTATAGTACCACCATTGTATAGTCACTACCTGCACAACATATCCAACACCTCTACGGCATGGTCTTGAGTTTAATGGAGTGGTACCGGCAATTTTTTTAGGTAGTTAACAAAAAATAAAAATTATAAATACAAATGTTATTATATAAGATCTTATATGAATTAGATTTATTGAAAACGATTAAAAGAATACAGGAAAACATTAAGAGTCAAATAATGTACTGAAAATCAATCATTGGATGTTATAATTATCCACCACAAAAAATAATTCTTCCCCCAAAAATCTGGTTTTCAATACCCCAAATCAAATAGATTAGTCCACTATTAATTCATCAATTCCTCACACTCCAATGTCTACTATGATCAGAACCAAGAATACATAATTCCCAAATCAAGGGTATTTATTTTCAATTAAAACACATTATCCTGGAATAAAAAATCCACACAAGTGGCACAATCATATATAAATCAGGATCCATATCCAAATCATCAAATCTTATGATATGAGATGGAACAAATAGATATTTACTAAGCTATTATGCATGGAACACATTGTGTATATATGTCATTTATGGTGTAATATCCAACCCATATTCCACCTTACTATCCCATTCAAAAAAATCCAATGGTTATATATATTTGGGTGTAAAAATACTCTATTTCCTAATATATGAGTGACATAATCATGGTGAAGCACTTAAAAATACCATATTAACAATAGTAATATCATATATGGATAAAGAAAAAAAAGATTCTTATGAGGATCATCTTTAAATAGTAGATAGGTATAAAAATGGGAAATAAAATCAATAATGTCATATTTTATACATTTCCACATGAAATGTCACCTCATATCATAAAAAATAATTTTGGTGACATGTTGTACTTATGACTAGGATTCATAAAAATATTCTAGCACATAATACCTTAAATTTACTTGTAAAAATTAACTAGTTTATGGACGATAGTATACCCACTATGAATATATAACACCCACTAATGATCTCATACCTATATATAGAATATATAATTCCCCAAAAATAATCATTGACTTGTTATTCTAGAAGGATCAAGTCATGTAGATTGTATTTCATGTTAAAAACCTCCAATGTTATCCCAGTCTCATTTTACTATACTCATAAATGATTAAGTGATAATATGTTCATAAATTTTCACTCATAAGAATAATTTTTCACAGACACAAATAGAAGTTTCTTGCTCAAGGAATGAGTAAGGAAAATATATATACAATTAGTATATAAATTTTGATATAAAAAACATATAGGTACTCCCCCAATCACAATTAGAAATGGTTCAAATATTCTTTAGATAATATGTAAATCATGCGTTTTTTGTTTTAGTTGATGACAAACCTTTATATATGAATATTGTTCCAGTAACTTTTTTGAGACCTCATCTAAACAACATGTTCAAGATCTTGCCTAGGAAAATTCATCTCATGAGGCCATAGAAGATAAGAACCATATGATACTAGATAACCTCTATGTATTTGAACAAAACCCTAGAATGGGATTGATGCATAGTTGAAAACCTCATAGGTTTTCCTAACTAATAAAATAGTCAAAACTAGAGCTAAATTCATCGATCAATTGAACTCATCAATGGAATCGGAAAATCAATATCCAAAAATAACTATATTGTAATCTGAAAAAATGTGGTCATCGAAGAAGTCATAATCGAGATACAATTCGTAAAATAGAAAAATATAAAATCACCACAAATATGACCCAAATATTAAAGATATTTTATGATTCCCCTAAGATCATAATAGCTAACAACATGTCATGATGAACTTAGATACCATGATCAGATACCATGTTTCCAAATAACAATACGACCTATATTGAGAGGTCTAATTTATAATGAAATGAATAATGTTATTACAAATCAATGATTACATAAATGGATATCCTAAATATTATAGCAAAACAATATATCAACTAAAAAACCATAGGAACAGAATGGAGGTATTCGTAGAAAATATTATTAATTGATTACAAGAATAGTATATGAGATTTGGTTAAAAATGGAATAATAAGGTACACATAATTTCCATATATATTTACAAAAGTAGTCTTTCAATGTAATAATTCATAATCATAAGTTGGAGATAACCTGAACGATGATCAATATTTGAGAAAAACCTCTCACATTTCAATTAGTAAAAAAATCATTCATTTGAGGCAACTGATACTTGTAATTTACTATGACATGATTCAAAATTTGATAGTAAATGTAGAGGTATATTATCCCATCAGATTTTCTAGAATGAAGCATAATTTTTTTCCAAGGATAAATAGTATTTAAAATGATTCCTTTGGAAAGAAAATATTCCAAATGAGTTTTCAAAAAATTCAGTTCTTCTAGTGACATATGATTTGAGGTAATAATGGTAGGTTGGGTACCTATTACCTAGTAGATATAAATTTATACATTCATTACTAATGTAAAAATATAAATGTTGGATGTAAAAACATCAGGAAAACCAATGACTATGGGATGATGTAATCAATCAAATGGTTCATTATATAGTTTAAAGGAAAACTCAATCATAATCCTATAGAAATACAGTGGTGGAGTTATAGACTAACTTGATCTTAGGTCCCACTCTACATAAAACGCATGAATATCTCCATTAGTGAAAGTATTTTTTACCCATTGGTGATAATATTTGATATGAAACCTATGTTAAATGTACCAATTCCTCCCAATAATGACATATAGATATTTTATATCTAGAACATGAAATGACTCTAGCAAGATCAGCTTCCAAAAATGTGAAATTATAAAAAGGGAATATGTGACCCTACTATTTCCTTGTCTCAAGAATCTCCATAAAATAATGCATGATCTTCTTTCGAATATTTAATAACACCATTATATGGTCAGATATGAGTTAATGAAATAAAAAATATCAAATAAATTAGAAACATAATATTAATCAACAATAATGATAGAAATTACTATTAGAGGACAAACATCAACTTCCACTAATGATTTTTCCACTACATGAAGATGCTTCATCCCTGATGCCTATGGATGGAACCTGATTTTTCATAATGAATTTCACTGTTCCATATATCATATTTTTATTGATGAGACTAAAATAATATTTGATTTGGTAAAAACATAAAAAACATCTCTAAATGTCACAAGAATTATATTTTCTTAAAAAGATGATGTAATGATATGGTTATCCAATGGTTTCAATATTCACCATTCCCAATGACAATAATTATAGTATTATAATTTCATTGCATTATTTCATAACTGGTTCACCATATTTGATTCCAATCTACGGATTGAATATGGGGGATTCACGTATGGTTTCATAATCATACACATAATGTTTACCATTTGTATATTTTTCAGAAAATTCTAATGGCTCCCATATCCCCAACTTTGTGAAGACATGATTTCTGAAGGATGGTGGTCAATTAGGGTTTCAAACCTAAAATAACATAGTAAATATCATTGGTCAAGAGGATAGAAGGTATATCTCAACAAACACTTTTGGGGGGGAATTATTTCCTATTCTAGGACACAGTTATAGATTTATGAAATGATGATAATTCTCATACAATTCATGATACAGATTCTATTACCCCAACAAACTAATTAGGTGTTTAACCACTTAATGTGTACACGGGGGTGAATTGATGAGTCCATATATATGTATCTAATGGATTTCTATCTATTTAAATTTATTTATTTTAAATGGGTACCTTTAAAATTTTCGAATCCATATAACTAGGAACTTTAGAGTTTACTACCTTATGGGGAGTAGAATGATGTTTTGAGGATGAGATTGAACATTTATGAGGATTCTTATGTATTCTAATCCTAATATGAATTAAAACCTGAATATTTCATCTATGTTCAGTCTATAAGTTTATAATCATTCTTAAAGGAAATATATATGTGAAATTAGGAACCATATATATATTCTAAGCCTTAGGATGGTGTGCTACATACACTATTTTTTACAAGAATAAGTGACATTATAGATTGATGTATGATCAATCTGATGATGTGTGGTGATAGATAATTAGTGCATGTTACTGTTATTTCCCGAGGGTATACCTATATGGAAATGACTTTGGTACATTACATTGCGTGAATGACACTGTATGTGGAACTATTACCTGGAATGTAAATGGGGATTTGGCACAATGTTTTCATATTATATAATATATTTATCATGTGGGTGATATGATTATTCCAAATCCCTAATCCCACAAGAGTCATTATTGGTGGGAGAAACCAGGGATAGTAAATCAACAGACTCACATCATATGGATATCGGACAAACACACTGGGAAGGCCCTTGAGCATTATTTAAAATTATATTTTACCCATAGGATACAAAACAATTTATCATACATATTGAAGTAATTAGAGTCCTCATTATTCAATATGGCGTCTCATACTATTGATGGATGAGGATGAACAATAAACCCATATGATATTTTTGGTACCATGGGCTAGAGTGTTTCAGATTCTGGTGACTTACATATAACTATTAACCTATTTGGATCATGAGAATTAAGAATGTTTCCTCGGTATGTTGTTTAGAACGGAATAAGATTCATCATAGTTCAATACATCTCTAACCCACTAAGGGGTCTGAGTTACAATAGGACATTTTCTGGGATTACAGTTAAGAGGATTCTAGCATATAAAACCATCTATCACCCACTGATGGGAATATAAAAATGATAGACTCATAAGAAGATATTTGATCATTGACCCCTGGTAATTATAATATGGAGGGAAATTAGCAAGGGTGGATTTCCATTTGATCTCAGAACATTGGAATTTATACTTCATATCATGTGTACGTATGAATCAAAGTCTACATAGTTCATTTAGTTGTCTATGTGAGTGTATCTACTAGGAATGTTTGTCACATGCCAATGTGTATTCCTAACATTATTGAAATGTCAGAGATGTATGATGGACATGTACTGGTTGTGTTCCTGAAATGTTGAAGTATGTATAGAAATTTCCTATAGTGTTTGTCTGACATGCCCTTAGTGCCTATTTGAAAACGATGGCATGTCCTAAGGTACCATGCATGACTGAGTCAAATATTTCATTTATTTTGCAGGATCTGGTTGGCATTACCTGAGTACTATTTCATGATTTGACTGACACATCTGAGGGTCCTCTTGTGATCAATGTAGAAATGACCAAGGGTGTCGTGTGATCAAGGATGACATGTAAGAAGATTGTCTATAATATGGACTACATAGATTCGGGTATTCCCATGATCAAAATAGGCACATCAAAGGGTTCCATGTAATCAATTATGACATGTGTAGATTTTGTCACACGATTTGACTACAATTCCTAGAGGGCTTCACAATACTTAACTGATATATATGGGGGATTTCTCATGATGGACACATACATATCCATGGGTTCTATGTGGTCAATGTTGATGTTTTTGAAATATGTATCATGATCTAGATAGGTTTTTTTGAAGTGCATGATTCCTTCACAAGATAATATATCTATCTAATTTAATGTAATACCCTCTCCTTTTTGAATAATTATTTCATATATGCCTCAATGTATGATAGGAATTTTCTTGTTGATGTTTTTAAGGAACAAGTCCACAAGAGGAAACTCATTTTCATAATCTAGATAGCAAGATGTTATTTCATTGAGTGATCAATAAGGTGATCACATAAAGTGAATATACATTTCATATAATCCCATAAATCATTCCACAGGTTTTACATGACATAATATCATTGAAATTACCTAGATTTTGTCTCTACGAATTCATCCTTGTTCTTCTATGCGTGTACCTTTCATTTTCTCAATGTATTTTCTTAGGGGGGAGAATTTATTGGCTTCACTACATCAATTTCACCTAAACATTTGGGGAATTTGTATCAGATATATGGTCTCGAGTAAGTGGATGTATTATCTCATAACATGATCCTCAATATCGTTCCACGATTCATACATATCATTATATTAATACCTTCTGAAAAAAGTTACTGTGATAACACTATTTCATTGTAAAATTTATTAGAAATGTGTCGTATCAAAGGGATTTCACATAATCTTGTCGACATGTCAAAGATACTTCACCAGATCAGGATGACATGTTTGGGGGACATTTTAAGATCATGGTTCTAGTTGAATAGTCTATTTAATAATAAACGTAGAATTTTCTCATACCATTCGTGTGAAAAATTTGGATTTTTAGAGGCTATTAAAGATATCATGTTCCATTTTCCGAGGGCCTAAATTCACGAAGCCATTCTTGCATGTCAGGGGACCTTAAAGAGGTCATGTTTGTATGTTAGAGTACCTTCATAAGACCATGTTGTATTTTCAAAGGTCATTTGTGTGATCATCAAATAAATCACATGTGGATCACAACCCCATTCCATGAAAAATAGTGTAAGCTATCAATGTATAATGATTCCACCATTTCTATTTTTACATGATATATTGTACATTCCAAAAATTATTCCATCAGGGAATTACATGATCAATTTTGATATCATGACAGCATCTGAGAATTATAATGGATAGTTTCTCTTTATGACTATGGGGATTTTTATGATCAATTATTGAAATTATGACAGTGATCAAGCATTGTAACAGACCCACACATTTTTTCTTTTTGGGTTTTGTCTCATGATCAAATAGATACATCTGAGGACCTTCATATGATGAATAAAATAAACCAAAAGACACTCATATAGAATTAATGATGCACCAATTGGGATCTTACATGACTTTTGAACTAGTAATGTCGGTAATCTAATCCCTTCATGTGATAATCTTTGAGACATCAACAACATAAATCCCCTACCTTTTTCAAATTTATTTCAGTAGGGGAATTGGTTGATTATCAAGATCATGTCTCTCCATATGTCACATGATTGTAGATACTCATAGAATTCTTTTCATGTACATCTATAAATTTCTTGATTCCTTTTCAATAATATGAGGGATTTTTTGTGGTGATCCTCATGATCATGAATAGATCATGTAGAGAACATGACATGTTCAATTTACATTCCTAGGGTCAGGTGATAACATATTCTCCTGGTGGTCATGTGATTCTTATAATCCTGATACCCATCCTTCCTGATTACATGATTCCCCAACCATTGTATTGTGGATAAAATAATACATTTTGTTTTTGTATATATTAGATCATAAATTTTTTTATGCTCATTTGGCATGAATCAACAAATCCCTTCCCTCGAGAGCAAGGTCGGTAAGCACAGGGTCTCGGTTTTGAGGAGTGTAAATGCTTTCCATGTCCTTGAAACATCGTTCCTAGATGTCCAATAAAACATTGGGTATTCATGGTTACCTTTTTTATAACATTTGAAAAGCTATAAATTGAGGAGGGAGGGATACAGTCATTCCTCTAGTGACTCAGAATTTATATCTATTATGATTTACTATCTCCATCATGACTCCATTGATACATAACTTCAAAATAACCCATTCTAAAGAACCACTTCAACCAGATATATTAACAGGATTTCAATTTTTGATATTAACATGTGACCTATACATGTGACATATTGTTCTGAATAAATTACATAGTCGATATAATAACTGATTTACTGTAACATGGATAAACCATGTCTAAAGATCTTAACTACATTCGTATTCTATGGGATTTGTATGATATGATACCATTATCATGAGATCACATGGTTCTTATGTGGTTCATTTGAAAACATTATGTTCAGGAAATACCATGTATATCAATTGGTCATGTGATCCTAGTATTCTATATAAGTAACACGATTTGTGAGACTACTGGTGGGTTATGAGATCATGAATCCCTACATGGTTTCTATTATTTGAATTAGGATTCTTGAGTTCTGAAAAAAATTGTAGGATTTCTCTCCCAACATACATGTGACTATTTTATTGTATAGATTTCATATACTTCAAAAAATTCTTCATGGAAAGATGTCACAATAGCAGTGACTAGTTAGAATCCCATTGTCACATGTATAGATTTGATCTATTATTCTATAGTTGTGTCGTCACACAGAAATTTGATAGATGTAATAGGGATAAGAGTTTATTAATATCATATATCATATATCCTACCTATTTAATATAAAATAATTACTATCTACATGGGATCACATACCCCAAGTATTCCTATTATTCTCACTACATTATAAGGAAAATTTGACTTGTTAGCCAAAAACAATCTTCTATATTGTACAGAGTTATACCAAATGAATAATAGGTTTCTATAAATACCATGTTCTCATTTACATCCATGAGGTGAAAATCACCTCAAGACTGACCATTCAATGAAAGAGCATGAAAACTACTTCAAAAAATGTAAATACCCTCAATATATGCAATTTCATCATTTCACTACAAGGGATATAGAAGAGAATATACCCCTTCTATATGTATTGTAAAATGACAATGATCAGATATCTTCTTATTATTATAAATTTATATTTGATAATGATATTATCCAAAGAAAAATGCAAGCACATGTTTCCTTACATAATAGCCCAATGAGTTACCAATTTCCATGATACCAGAATTTATCCCCTTGCAAGTGATCCAGGAATGAGATCCCTCTTTGAGACAACCATCAGATCACGCAAATTTTATAACATAACCATGAGTCATTTCCATGATACCTCTCTACGAGAAACCTTTTTGGGACATGGTTCTAATAATGTATATTTCAAGACCTTATTCAGACCATGTAGATCATATGACCTTGCTCAAATCATGTTAATTGTGTAACCATTTACGGTTCATGGAGATAGTGAGATCTTGTTTAGTTCATGTGGATCGAATGATCCTATTAATTTCCTACTGATGGAGAGACCCTGTAATGTAAATGCTTCTTATGAGATATCAATGAGTCATCCAATGAATACAAACACCTTGTCCATAATTATTTTTAGAGGATACTATCATGATAAACCATCGCCTGATATTTGTTCGATTATTTTGTTCATGTGATTGTAGAATAGGGATTCATTCCATTCACGTGAAATACTTACCATATGTTAGTTGACTATAATCCTTCACATTCCAAAAAATCTATTCTATTGAGTTTTCTTTAGAAAAATCATTAATATAATTATTTCCACATCATAATAATGTGTTTGTTGGTATTTATATGAAAAATTCCACAACCTTAACTACAAAAATCAAGGTTCTCCATCTATTCAACATCGTTAGAAAATAACATCATGCTCATTACATGACCTCATTATATGATCACCTATAGAATATATTTTATACATTGTGCGATCATGATCATTGTCTTAAGGTGATTCATGTGATCTCATTATGAGATACAAAGATAATAATGAGGGCAATACAATTTTCATTCAGCTCATCAGGTGACCCCATTATTAGATCAAATGATAATAATTCTATGTCAGATACATTGTATTTAATAACATCCCATGATCCCATCACGATATCCAAATACAATCATGAGATCTAGTGATTTTGAACAACCACATGATATTAGTGTCATTTCTGATATCATTGTCTTCATATGCTTCAAATGATCTCTCTATGAGATCATATGACAATCAAGTGATGATTTCATGTGCTTTTCATGATCTATCCATGAGATCATTTGAAATTTGGAGATTTATCCATGTTCATGACATTATCCCAATAGGAGATCATCTAACAAATCATGTGGTTCTTCACATGTCTGCGACATTATTTTAGTTCTTATATTCATGATCTTCAAAATCATATATTCATTCACTACATGATCATTCATATTTTTCTATGCAAAATAAAAATTTTCATGCTCTATGAGAATAAATATTTATCACACCACAATATAAGACATTTCTCTATCTAAATATTTAGATATTTTGTGTCTCATGAGATCAAAAATTCATTCTCTATGTGATCATAAATTTTCACACTATGTGATCAATTAATATTTTTACACTCACTCTCATTGTATCCTTTAACATCCACCCATCATTAACTACATTAGTCTTTGATATTAAACACATTCAACCGATAATTAACACTATGATGGATTTCTTCCAAAAATATCCCCTTTTTGGTTTGTTGAAAAATCATATAAATTTAATAAAATGCCTTTTTGAAAAGTGATGCACATGGTAATATATTTTCCTTATCTAACACTATTATGTAATCAAGGAAATCACTGAAAAAAACATTAATCCTACATTAGTCGATCTGGGCCTAATAAAAAAGATTATCTAGAATATTTTATAGATTAATCCCTTAATTATAGAACCTATCACCCAGAACCATCCCAAAACCAAATGATACAATACTATCATCCATCAAAAACACTTCATAAAGAAGACAATTACTAATTTCATCATGAACCAAAAAGATACTAATACATATTTCAATCCCAAAGGACTACACTGAACATGATTATTCTTCAATGATAGTCCATTTTTAGAATCATCAAATATAAAACACTACATGTTTCATTAGTAACTATATTAATTTCTCCCATGTCTCAAAGATTAAATTTTATCCCACTTTTTCAATGATCCCAAATGTTATTAATTTTATGTTTGTAATATGGTTAATAACATATATCAATTCATAGGGTAAAATACATTATACCTTATGGATATGGTGTTCTCACCACCACACTATACAACGTGGGATATTTACTGGACTTTAAGAGAAGGTTGATTCCATTACAAATTTTCATTTCTTATGGCCTTACCCATGATCTCAAAAACTTGTATACAAATTGGTATATACACTATATTCAAATTCAGATTGCATACATTCTTCTTAATGCAGTGATATTTGACTTCACTGTTCTTTATCGTTGAATGATGGAATGGATTTTTGCTAATATTTATACCACAATAATTTTCACAATGTCTTCCAATTATATACATCACTTCAATCTCAACTGTTATCATAGAATCTAATATGGGATTCATTCATTTATGAATTTATTCCTCTATAGATAGTGATATACATGAATGAGTTTTATAGAATTATAAGGGGATGCATATTATTATATTATCACTTGTAATCTAGATATAGATAAGTTGATCTCCCTCATTGGTTGTTCAATTTTTTTGATCCCACAAGACACCATGGGATTATATCCAAAGATCATCTAGAAAAGTCAATAATTCTATATTTCACCATAGAATCAATTTATCATCATTATATTGAATATTTTATTTTTTAAAAATATTATAGATCAATTTCATTTTAGTCATTATAGATGCACACAAATAATGAATTTTCACTAAAAAAAATTATCATTTTTAATTGATTCGTTGAAATATACTATAACTATTCCTTGTTAGAGCTCTTTGTAGGAAAAAAGAGTTTAATGCACTAAACATAAATGTTATCAATTTTACTGACATACATCTGTGGATTGTAGTAGTATGAATTTCCTAAATTATTTAGAGGACACTCTTTTAAGAAGATTATTTATATCCTAGAGTTATTTTCATCATATATTCCATAACCAAACCCTTTGAATTCATAAAATATTCAAATGAAACACCATTTTTAGAAAAAATTGATGAATATGAAATTCATGAGGGTTTATGCCTATCCAAAAATATATCTTTTATCGTTAAAAAATACTAGTTGAAAATATAAATGATACCAATATCTAAATACTAAAGAGTTCATGTTATTCCTTTTTCATCTATCTCTATTCAACTTATGCACCCATTCCATTTCAACACACACACACAAACACACCATGGATGGTATCTATCCCTTAAGTCTTCACATCTTCCAACTGTTATTTTAAATATTTATCAAACATGAGGATAGGGATACCTTCGGAATCCTCATGAAGATTATTGTGGAAAATCCTAAAAGATCAACCCTTTGCTACTCCCTTGTATAGAATTATACACCTATAGTGCTACTTTAAACTGCCCAACAAACTTCAACTAATATGTCTATATTACAAGACAATATCTACCATCATGCTCAGTTTTCTTCCAATATGTAAGATTTCAATATACTTTTTCAAATTTTGGGGGTTATTACCAGTAATATACATTTATTTCATTGACATAAGTCCTATAATCTATTCCACATGATTTATTCTCTATGAATGACTCCTTCCACTAGTCATATGATATTTCTTCTTCATTTATTAGAGGGCTCTTTCTCTTCCATTCACTTCTCATATTATTGCATGACACATTAATTTATCATATAATAATTTATTCATTTTTCTCTTATTTGATATCTGAGTAACATCACCCTTTAATATTACAGGATCCATTCACTAAATATTCATTCTACTTACCAACAATGGGAACAGATCCACCCTTTTTCTTACAATTACATTCATATTTTTTTAAGAGAGATGTTGTAATTGTAATAAGGGAGTATCTTGGTACACATTTGGTTTTCTCGTTATTCTTTCTCTATGGCTATAAAAATAAATTTTAACTTATCATATTGTCATTTAATATTATCTTTTTCACTGTACACCATGGATGTTCATGATCTACTTTTTGGTTTCTTTACCTTTATTGATTTCATCCAACAGAAATATCATGATAAATTCCAATTGTTAGATCATATAAAACATCTCCCATTAATGATATTCCTCACATAATTATTTCACAGTTGAGATGTTGTTACTGTAAGTGTTATTATTCTAAAATTTATCCCCTGGAATTTTTTACACATACACATATTGCTTCCCAGTCATCCACAATATTATCATTTAATAAATACATTATTATGAAATAATTTTCTTTTTTGTCTATCAAAAAGAATCATTGTATTCTCATATATAGAAATACTTTTACCATCACACCATGAAATATATTAAAATTCCCCAAAAAATTAGAATTATTACAATTAATATGATATAAAGATAACATTGTTTCATTACATCATGTAAAATACTTTTTATACCTGTCTCTAGCAAGTTCATGATTTTTTATATTTCATTAACTATTCATATCTCTCTTCCACTCATGTATGGAAGCGGATTCATCACATCTAATACAAGAATTTATCTAACAGGAAGGCCATATGTATGAGACAGTCAATTAATATTTCATTTTATATAGAATACTTACATTTCATTTCATTATTATGTACTAAAGGAAAATGAAATAGTAATTTTAAGGAACCCCACAATTTTTTCGTTCCTTTATAATTATATTTTTCCACTTCTTTCTATACTATATATAGATAATCATGAAATTGTTTAATCATATTATCCCTAGTTTTTGGATGAGTATTAATTTATTTCATAATATTTTTCCCACTAGTAATCTCATCTTCTAATTCATGAGAGTGATCATCCACCATTTAATGTTGCCCATTTATTTTTGAATTTATCTAAGCAATATAAATTCAGAATCATGAATTATCCAGAGCCAGTTCATGGTGGTGTGTATTAAGATCATTATATATTTCTTCTAAATTATGAATTTATTTTCACATCAGATTCATTATATTTAAATTAACATTGATTTTTATAGTTCCAAAGCATTAGTATCATAATACTCTCTACGATCAGTGATGACTTCAAAAATTCTTTTGAATAAACCCTTTTATCTTTTTTATTTAATTTTCCAGTAATATGATTTATATATAATTCGTCTTGTTATCTATATTAAATTCATGATTCAATTCCATTATTATTTGGAAAAGATCCATTTTTGGCATTCTTGTATTTTCAACATAATAATTACATCAAACATCACATGTAATGTCAGATTATTCATTCATTCCTACAACATTATTAAATGAGAAATTATTTTCATTGTCTGATTCATTAAAAACATCCTTCAGTTAATTTTGGTTTTCCATATACGAAATCATACTCTTTCTGTTGAAAATTTACCAACTCAGGGATACCAACAGTATTTTTTTAATTATAAAATATTATACCGTATTATCAATAACATTGAGATAATGGAAAACTGAAACATCATTTTCAAGAGATGAATAATCCAGTTGGAGGCTAAAATATAAAAAAATAATTATATCCCATTGAAAAAAATAGGTAAGAAAAATTGGGGATTAGATACCCTGATAGAGTGTGAATCATATAATTGATTTGATTTTAAAAATTATTTCATTCCCACTGGGTCTTAATATACTTTTATAATAGTAACTTATATTGATATTTATAATTTATATGCATATTATCCTTATTGACCATATATAATGATGATTAATATAAATTAATTCAATAAATAAATCGCTGGGATATATAGATTATAACATGGTTCAACACCACAAGATAGTCCAATGATAAAGAATCCAAATTCTTTTTTAACCAAAAACACTAAGCTCAACACCTGTTGGATTCTTCTATGTCATTCCTGACTAGGACCACTGAACATAGAAAGATTAGGGCATAAGCACTATCAAACTAGCATCACATTCGTCGTACTTTTCTTTTATAATAAATAAATAAAATGTAAAATCATTAAACACATAGTTTGAAGAACAATATATTTTAGTGGTGAGATTTTCACTGAATTTATGATAGGTTTCTCTGATCATCATTTGGTCTTTCACATCCTTGATGTGAATATCACCTCAAGCCTCAACAGTCCATAAGATATCATGGATACTCCTCCTCAGTTTGGTATGTAATTTAAGATATTATATGTTGTCCTTTCACTACATTGGATTTATTAGGGAATAAACATCATCTCTATGTTTTGTAGAATGGTGCAGATACTCTATATTATTTATTCTGAATTCAGATTTGACAATTATATTTCCCACAGGGTAATGATGTTGTGTATCTCTGGGAAAAACCCTATCATGTTATCCATGCACAAGACCATGGCATGTTTCCCCTAACACGAGATCTATGCATGATACCCCTCTCTCATACCCATCCACAATAAAATGCTTCATATCATAGGGATCAAATGAGTCCACCATGAGACTCCTTCCTTAGACCTCCAAGTGAGACTCCATCATGAGAATTTATTTTTATCATGAAGATCGCAAGACCTTGTTGTGATCATATTTATCATGGGACCTTGTTCAGATCCGATGATTCATGAGACCATTTTAGTTTATGAGGATCATGAAATCCTCTCTAGTTCATGAGGATCAAGAATATAATATTCAATTAAGGTATATCACAAGACCCTATTTTGATCAGGTGGGTCCTGAGTTATCAATGGGTCTTCCTATACACTCAAAAAACTATGCAGACATCCCTTCATAAGATACCACCACATGACCCATTATAAATAAATTGTTCGTATTGCATGTATTTTTCGATTCAAGGGAAAGACTTGATTGTTCTTATAGAAAACAATTATTTGTTGTCAACAACGTATACACTTTCTGTTTGTGTGTAGCCACATGTTCAGAATTGTTTTCAGATTCATCTTTTAATAAATACATTTTCACATTAGAAGGATGGGTTAATGGGTATATGTTGAGAGAAAACAACCATAACTCCATAAATAATGGTTATCCATCCATTTTATTACCTCCACAATATTCATCATGTTCTAATTGTTATTACTTTTCATGATCACATGCTACATGTCACAGGTGCTTCATGTGATCATCATCATTTTCATCAAGAAAATTGTGTGATCCCATCTTAATATTAAAAGCCAAGAATGTGTCCAGTAAAATTTCCTTTCAGTTATTAATGGGACGCCATCATGAGATCGATTTAAAATATTATTGTGTTAGTGAAATTGTCTTCAAGTGCATGATGTGGTCCCATTATGAGATCCAACGAAAATAATGTGCTCATGAAATTTTGAACAACCACATGATATATCCATCAGTTCTATCTTCATTTTCAATAAGCTCTTAGAATGATCTCTCTACGAGATCCACTGAAAATCATGGGATGTCCTCAGGTTCATCATATGTTATCGTTATGAGATGCTCCAAAAATCATGCGATATATTCAAGTGCATCGCATGATCTCAATATGAGATATTATGTCAATAATGTGACACATCAAATGACTCTTCAGTGAGTTCAATTCCAAAATTATCACTCTGTGATATAATAGATTTTCATTTCAAATATCATACATTTAATTATTTATATGTTTAAACATTTTTTTATCCATGAGAGAACAAATTCTCCACAACGTGAGATCAAACATTTTGTGCTATGTGAGATATGCCATTTCATTCTCTTTGTGATTAAACTTTCATGCTCTGTGAGTTCATACACTTGAAATCCATGTTATCTATTCAAACATTCCTACTCACTCATCATGGGTCCATTGACAACAAACCTTATTCAACAACCAATTTTATATAATAAACACAATAAACCAAAACAACCAATAGGAGGAACACTTTCAAATATAACATCTTCATAAAGATAATTTGTAGTAGGAATGTATCTCCTAAGTAGTTCAATAATATGTATTTTGAGATACTATATCTCATTATTATTCCATCAATTCCTCCATGTATATAAATTTAGATATTCTAGGTGGTGAGTTGGAAAAGTGCACCCATTTTTGTTGATAACTGGAACTCTTCAACAAAATTTGATTAAATTCATTATTTGGCGGTGTTATGTTATCACTCCTTTGATTCCACATATGTGAATCCTCCGTTGATGCATCCAGATCAACTCTCTCATTGGGTATTTTATCTACTTTTCTTCCTACTACATTTCCATCTTGGCCCACATAATATGTTTTTCTAATGGTTACAACATTCACTGAGATGTATTTGAAAATTGTAGTCATCACATTACATTCAATTAAATAGAGAATATTTTTTCACCATATAATCCTCCCTCTATGATTGTATTGAGGCCATTTATCTGACCCATGTCAATATTGGACCATTTTATATTATGAAACTTCTATGGATTGATTTTAATCATCATAAATTCCTCATTTATTGATCTCTGAATAGTGTCAATAAGAGTTTTTTCGGTCCTGTTTTTCGAATGGTCCACAAACTAAAACTGATATTCCTCATGGAACGAGGAATGGACGGGATGTCAACCCTTGATATTTACCTCCAACGTGGTGAAGAATTATTCCTTCATGGTTAATTATAGTGATGTAAATTTCACATACCTATGTGATGGAGATAATTTGGAGCCACTATTGGAAGTTTTTGATCCTATTGATTAGGATTTGGGGATTCTAGTTAAGGATTTGATGGATCTTGAAAAGGAAATTGAGATATAAACTCTAGCAACCATGCAGTATGAGGTTGATATAGAACCACTATAAATTTTTCTAGGGACCTCTCATGGTGTGGTGAACCTAATGATAGATATTGAGATAAAAATTCTCCTAGACATGTTGTCTACTCATGAATTGCTGCTACCATCAATATTTCCGTGATACTTTCAGGGATTTATAAATCGAGTGTTATATTCAAAGGTAAAAAACCCCCACCGCTATGGGTTGGGATCACTCTAGGATGAATTTTTGGGAATATACTATTGAGCTCGGTTTGATTTTGAGAAATTGTTCATTTGTTCGATATAGGTGAAATAAATTCCCATGAAATGAAGTAATTGGGTAGTTAAAATCTTCATCATATATGTCTAGAATGAGTTCCCATTTGGGGGGGGGTCAAACATTAAAAATCATTGGTTGTTAAACTCCTTAGTTCAATATGTAATCATCATCAAACATGGAGAATTTCACTAAGTCACCCATATTTCCCTTGCGTTACAAAGTCCACTAATTTCTCCTTTGGATATGACATATCATGATGTCGTATCAAGAGGGATTTACTGTTATGGGGACATAGTGAAGTAAAAAAGTCCATATTTTCCCCATCCTTTGATATTTGTATTTTACGAGGTTCATGAAATTAGATTGTGGATAGTTGTTATGATATGGAGGAAAATATTATATAATATATTTTCATGATCTTAATTCCATAGGTTATATGCTACCAAGAATGTGGTCATGTCTAGATGACAATATAGTGTATTTATGATCTATATATTTCCCATGTATCATTTATAAGAGAGGTGTTCAGACATAAATAATGATTTTTTATTACTTATTATGGAATATTTATGTCATTAACTCCTTCTATAGATCATCTAGGTTCTCACTGTTATAAGAGGAAATGGGACATTAAATGTTTGGGAGATTTTTTCTGAATAACACTCTCCATATATACATGTCATGATCTTCTTCATTAGATTTATATTTACCCACACAATCAAGAACATATAGGTTTCTTCTTTGATTTTTCTACTAGATATAGTGAATTTCCACTTATTGTTTAGGGGACACCATATATAGTTAACTTGGTGTTTTAAGAACCTCTCTATATGATGGTGTCTGATTTTTGAGAACCTATATATACAACAGTTTCTGGGAAAGGGGATGATTTCCATGTCTATGTGATATATCACCACGGGGAAGTTGACTAAGATGGATATCTGGAGTAGAGTCTCTTTGACCCTTCTGTACACTACCATGAGGGGGACTATCATGGTGATTATTTCCATCAACATTAGTTTATGAAATAGAGAACCCTTGAGCCGTTGTAGATATATGTTGAACATCCTCAAGGACACTATGATCGAGTTGATCAATGATATGCGCTTCATTTTATGTTGTGGTAGGAATATTCTGACATTCCCTTTAGGGTTGAGTATGGATATGAGCCTAGTGTTTTGACGATTGTTGGAATATATTAGTAACTATCTGGTGTTATTGTGATATGATCCTACTACTAAAAAGCATATAGACTATGCTGATGAGAATCTATATTTCAATTAGGAGTATGTTCCTACTATAGGGTGGAATTTGGGATATTTTGATAAATCCTAGATGAAGTGAGGATGTGTACATGGTTCAAATATTCCTTCCCCATAAAAATATACCGACCGATCATAGGAATGGGATAAGGGATATGGGAATACTTGTATATATCATCATATTGATAGAGGTTTCTTCATTGAACGATGAAATTATGTATTATTTCATAGATTCTATAGGATACTATTATAGATTGAGTATCATCACTAAGAGAGATTTGAACATTCTCTATGGTGATTTAAATTTTGTCCTAAAAACACACGTGGAGTGGGAATATGATCTCAATCATGTTCCTTTGGAATATGTAATTAGTGTTTTTTTAATAGAATATTTTATTATCATGAGACATGACCCAAAATGACTTAATGATCCATGATTTGAATGAGGATATGAGCTAGGTCCTATGACATTGGAGTATGCCAATAGTATTTTTTGACAATAAAGACTGCTAATCCCAAGACATTTAAAAAAATGAGTTTGGGATCCCTAGATGTAATGGGGATATGAGAATTATCATGTGAAATTCCTCTTTCCAGAATACACTAATGTGTAATCATTTGGCGAAGAAGGATTTCAAACTTCTCAATAGTACCCATCGATTAGTAATTATTATTGTAATGTTCTTTTCTCGATGTTTATACTAGAATGAATGCCTATCAATTTATATGTAATAGTGTTATAATATTATGATAGATCTCTTCTAAAATATATGTAATGTGGAGACACTTTTGTCATGTTTGTACTGCAATGTTGTCCAACACATTTTTAGTCTTCTAGATATTATAGAAGATATATTTTGTTGATGTAGGGATATAATCACACAGATGTCATCTTCATGTAATCAGAATATTCTGATAGTCTCCATGCATGGGTGAAGGAATACATTTTCGCAATGAATATTATAGGAATATGAATTCAGAAATGATCCGAGTGAAATGATATATGAATCTTCCTGCTCGATACCATTGGATTTTCCCAAAATTATTTTTTAATGTAAATAGGGAAATCATCCCACTCCCAATTATTCATATCCTAAGGTCCCATCGATACCTCCTTTAATCCCATGAATGAGTGACCATGGTGGAAATTTGTCAGCTTATTCCATGAATAGTTGACCTAGGGGAAATGAAGAGATGGAACTGGTAATGGTGGTGTGTACGGTCCCTCTATATAATCTCTTGAACCATGATATAGTTTCATTTAACACTTATATCAAAATTCATTAGATATAAAGGATGATGATTTCCATGCAATAGAAATAAAATTATGAGGTGATTGGTTCTTGTGAAAGGTGAGATTAGATTCATTACATCGTTCCCTGAATGACATTAACTTTTATGCTTCAAAATCTAGACACCAGTATGTGTATCCTCGGGGGTTCGGATTATACCATATTAGTTTTATTCACGATCCATTTAATTTAACACCATAAAATTAAGTTATTTTTTGGGTGAAGTATTTTTAGGACCCATAGAGGTTAATGTTGTAGCTGAATTTCTTGATCATTCTATTGATGACGACATGATCTTGGGTCAATATGTATGTGAGAGAAACTTCTACAGTCACAATGGAAACATGTAACAAGGTAACTAATTAGATCATATCCACAAGTATGTAACATGATTAATCAGGCATGAATAGGTAATAAAATCTTTCTTTCGTATTTCATATTTGGCCATTTTTCTCCATGGAATTTTAACTATATAATGGACTTATTTATCAGGAAACATGGTTATAGAATATTTTACATTGGTTATACCATTTTATCCCCAGGGGATTCAAAACCAAATTTATCAATTCACGGTAAAGCAATTTTTTATTAAATGAATTATTCATTTCAGGTTCACCATTTTTTCTATCGAAATTAGAATAAATGATATCATTGTCCATAGGGTTCAAGATGCTTGGTTCAAAATTCCTATAATGATTCACATATTCTTTCATTCAACAATTTCAAATTCTATTCACCATCTTTTTTATCTATATGAGAAAGGATTATGGGTGTCAAGTATGGTTGCAAAATTATTCACACTAGTTTTACAATTTTAAAATAATATATAAATCCCCAGTGGATACAACATGCATAACTAGGTATAGAACTCCTTTCCAAAGATAGATAGACAATTATGCTTTCAAACATAATGAATCTTAGGAACACACATTGGCTGAGATGGTGAGAGTTCAGGATCATCTCAACCTTTAAGGGGGGATTATTTCATATTCTTGTACTATCTTATAATGTTATGAAATTTTCATGAATCTATTACAAAACATAATACAAAAATGTTTACCCTATCAAATCAATCAATTGATGAACCATACTATGTGTAAATGGGAGTTCTATGGATGATACAATACATATATATACGTTATTCTCTATCTATTTCACATTATTTCAATGAAATTGTAGATATTTTGATTTTGAATCAATAAAAAGAATAATTGTATAGTTTACTACTATCATGGGAGGTGATTAAGGTATCTAGGTTGGGAATGTACCTTCATGAGGAATTCCACATATATTGTTTATATTAGGAATCAACACCAATGTAGTAATTTTATGATGCATAAATTCTACATAAATCATTAAAAAATAAATATATTAGAAAACATAGGAACAAGGTATCAATCTTGAGCCCCATGATGTCATTATATTTGTCATGCTTATAATAGGAATCAATTTCATCATAGTTTTATCAATTCACAAACTATTGATGGGTGGTGATAAATAATTAGAGCCCGTGAGGGTTATTTCCCAACAGTCTACCAATATTACAATTCATTTGGGATGTACCCTGAGGCTGATGACATTGTATGGGAAAATCATACATTCCACTCAATTATGCATACATACATGAGTTTCTTTTTCTAGGAGAATTTTATTATATGAATGATACACTCATTGAAAATCCACATAAAATTTTAAAAGATTCCCAATGTGAGAAATAGGGATTAATAATTTACGAAACTCATTACATAAGGATATGGGACATAAGATATGTGGTCCCTATGGTGGATTTATTTATACCTATTTAATGAATTAGGAAGGATTACTTTATATCATTCTTATTGAAGGAATCAGAGTACTCATAGTCCAAAATGGATACTCAAAATGTTTATGGATGAGGATGAATGATAATCCCATAGGAGATTTTAGGTCATATGGGCATGAATTCTTAGGATACATGGGAATTATACCAAAGTGGATGCCAATTTTAAACATGGTCTATAAGTATTTGTCATATTTATCCTTTTTATATTTGAGTTATAGTTAGTATATTTCAATATTTCTAAAACATGATGATGGTATTGAGGTACTTGGGGTCATGATAAGGGTTTACACTTATGTGTATCCATGCATATTAACCCAAATCTAATCCACTTATGTACAAAAAAATATGATTGACTCATAAGAATAATTTCTTTCAATATTCCATGATAATATGCATATAGAGTGAATTAATAAATGGAATATGTCCATTGGATATTATTCTTGAGAAAGGTCTCTTACATATGTTTTTTAAAAATGAATCATATTCATAATATTGTAGTTCCCTTTTTTTAGTGTGTTTCAACTAGAAAAGTTTATCTCATCAAGGGTGTCTTCCAAAAATGATCGACATGTCAATGATTTATGTTTTAATGTCATGATTGTCTTCCTGGGATGTTTGAGTATTTCTAAACATGTCATGGGGAGTCATTTAATATGTAATGTGATTTTATTTGACAATGATTACATGCCATATGGTGAATCACATGATTTAGAAAGACCTTTCTGAGATCTGTTGTATGGTCTAGAAGACATGTCTAGGGGAAAATCACATGATTCAACTGAAAAGCTTGAGAGTCTTCATGTGATCAGCTCAGACACGTCAAAAGGGTCCATGTGATAAAATATTAAATGTCTATATTCATTCACATGATATTGCTTACATTTATGAGGGTCATCATGTTTTTAAGAAAGAAATTCATTGGGGTGTCCCATGATGAAGGATGACATGTTAAAGTATGTATCCTGATATAGAAGGCTTGTTTTGAGAACATATCCTGAATAGGTGAAATGTCTCAGGATTTTTCATGATCAATGTAAAAAAATCCATTTTTGTTGGGGTATTAAGGATGAAATATTGGATGTCTATCTTGTGATATTGATTTTTTATGATATTTGAATCCATCCTTCACATTAAAATAAATGTATTCTTATTCACATAAACCTCCAATATCATTTATCCTTTATTGTACATATGCCTCAATGATTTTCTTGCATTGTCCAATTGATCTTTCATGGGAATAATTTGATACATGGAATATCATTTTCATAATCTTGAGGGTATGCCAAAATTTTATCACATAATCATTATGTTTATCATGTCAATCATATGTATAATTCCGAATAATCAACTGATTTTTCCCTAGGTTATTTCAAATGAAATACCATTGGGATTTCATTGATTTCCTCTCTAGGAAGCATGATCTATGATTTAGTGGGTGTGAATTGTGTCTCCACAGTGTTTTCATGCCAAGACAGTGGAACATATAGGCCCCTAAAAATTGGTTCTATGATACCATTCAAGGATTTTATATCATTTATTTGATCTCAAGTCAGTGTAGAGAGTATCACATCACACAATTTCACATGATAATGTTATGGGTCATTCATTATATAATCATAGTGTCACATGATAAAAAATGAATGCAATAAAATTCTACTATTATCATATTTAATGGGAATAATTATTGTGAAATAAATTTCTCATAATCATATAGACTTGTCAATGTGCATTTGAAATAGTATATGTATATGTCTGGGAGTAATAATGAGATAAAGGTGCATATCGAAGAAGCTCCCTCATGATCCAGGGATACGTTTCACGAGGCCTTCATGAGATCACGTTTTCTTTTCTGAGTCTATTCACAAGATCATATTGGATTGATAGAGGGTCTTAATGAGATCATTTTGGCTTGTCATATTCCATTCCTAAGATCATACTATCATGTAAAAAGGACATTGAGAGGTCAATTTTTTCTTTTCAAAGGGATTTCAATTGATCAATAATATGATCACATATGGTGCATATACCCTTCTCAAGAAAAACAACATATATTTTCCTCACATAAGGAATCTACATTTTATATCTCTTAGTCATTATATTACATGTCATATGACATTATACCATTAGTTGTCCATTAGGGCACACATGTTAAATAGGGATCTCATAATGGCCTGAGATCATTTACATTAATAGCCACTCTACTTATTTATTTATTTTCTCATGATCAATGACGAATCTTGCGATGGTAAGTGATAATTGTCATAGATAGTATCTCTGATATTCTTTTGTTTGTTGTATGATTGAATGGATGTTCATGAGGGCCTTTATATGATGTAGGTGACATACCCAAAGTCTCTCACGTGAAATGATGTTTGTGCCACTATGGTTCTCATGTGATAGTTTAATTGATCACATGTGTCATACGATCCCTTCATAAGAAAATTAGTGCAACTTTGATCACATGAATCATAAGCATTTTCAGCCTAATTTTATAAGGGGCATCTGTTGATTCTCAGGTGCGTAATGGTTGGAATATCAGATGATCAAGGAAACATATAATGAATAATTGACATGATCATCCACATATATTTGGATTCCATTACAACAATAGTATGTCTTGTGGGATGTGAATTCCATGACCATAAATAGATCATACGATGTGTATGAGTCGTTCACATAATATTCCTAGGGTCATGTGACTGTATGCCCTCTTGGAGGTCACACAATTATCATGATCCAACATCTCAACATTTATGTAACCATTATTCCCCTACCATTATCTTGTAAAGTAAATAATAAATTTGATTTAGGTATTTAAAATATACTAAAATTGTATATTTTTATTTGGAGAGCATCAACATGTACACAAGAGCTATATTTATTTAGTTCCTCTAAGTAATAACTCTTTATGTGAAAATCCACACCACTCAATAAGTATATAATAGTACCTTTAATAGTTATTTTTCTATTTATAGTATAGATATGCAATTGAGATTGATCACCAGGGAATATACCATGTTACCAATCCAAATTTCTCTACCTTGTAATGGGACCACTAAAACAGCTACTAGAAAATGAAGAATAACATAATACCTTAGACTCCCCAGAAATGTTCTGAACCACTATCAATACTGTATAAAAAAATATGCATATTTTTTGTGTTTCAGTATAAAAAAAATATGATTGAATAAAGGGTAAAATAACTATACCATAACATAGGGAATTCAACTTATTATTTGACACCACCTAAAATGATATGTGAAAAGAACAATAAGTAGAGTGTCATACATAGTCGATATTCAACTACCTTTCTTGATTTTAAGTAATTACATCGATTCAAAAAATTTCATTGGCTCGTTATACAATGCTACATCGAATGAGTCATGATGTCTTTCTATTCAACGTGAAAATTATTCGTGGCCTCACTATCATGTCCCACTATCATATTTTAGGCCCTTAAAGCTAGAATGAAATACATTTCACCTTATAAGATTTAAGAGTGTCCCTGAACTCAAAGGACTACGTTAATTTATTCAAAAAAATCCCCCACCTCGATAGCAACCTTCGTACTATAGAAATATGGTGTATTGAGTTAAAAGATCTAATTGGAATAATCACTACTATTTCACCTTCATGGTACAACCACTGAATCCCTATCATGAATATGTCCCACAATAAAGCTAACATCATAGTAATCCCATACAATAACCCCTAAATTGTTATGATCAATGGGAGATTTGACTTGTTTTAGTTCCTCAATATCTACCAACAAAGGAATATTTAACTCTCTTTTTTGAGTTCTGCTTCCCACTACATCAATGAAAATCTGAGTCATTAGACATGGTATTAGTAACTCTATCAGGAGGGAATCAAAATGGATATGAAAAAACTCATATCAATTTATAGTATAAGACTATATTAACAAAAATTTGATTTCCCTAAAATAATCAATCCCCAAAAACCCATGGAATTGTAAACCTTGTTACAATGACTGATATCTAGACACTAAGTTATGTCATACCCCTTAATTCACAATAATCCTTTCCCATTGATCATTTAAAAATCAAATTGGAGGCTCTACCAACTATGATACCAAATTTTCGTGATCCAACCTAGAGAACCCACCTAAATGTTATATAAGCCTATCCTAATTTAACCTTATGGGTGTTCTTGATCGCCACAAGTTGGAAAAAAGCACCATTTATTAAATAAAAAATGAGTGAATTATTTTTATATCAATGTTACAAGGTAAAATTGAAAACACAATTAAATTGTAAGTATGAAAAACCCTCCATAATGGAAAAAAGGTCCAATGAAACCCATATAAAAGTACAAAAACCCAAGATGCAACATAAAAAAACATTTGGATCACAATATCCATCATGTTTTTCAACTACCAATGGTCTTTTATGTCATGTACACCCATTATCATTGATTGGTTCATTACCTCCACCTGTACATGTCATAAGGAAATCTACAAATAGCCAATGAAAATGGTTTTTTGGTCTATTATCCTAGTATTATTTTACCAATAATGTATTTATCATCCCATATTAGATTCAATGATTATTTTTAATTTAAATATATCACGGTATGGAAACATTTATATAATTCATATAAAAACATGCTTGAAGAATCATTTCTAATGAATTTTATAAAACAAGTGCAATTGAATCTCCAAATATTTAGTTATAATATAGTATACTTATCAAATAACTATGAATGAAACATTTAGTAATATTGGTCATGAATATGAATTTCTATCAAACCTGATATGAGTAATAAATTTTTATAATAAATCATTAATATTCCATTCTAATCGTAGAACCATGGTTAAGATACCCATTTGTAGGATATACAAGGATTATAACATATAATGTTGAATTAGGACTTCCATTATCAAAATTAAATACCCCTGAGGATGAAAAGGGAGAATATCCCTCAAGTATAATATCTCCTCATCATATAGGTTAGTTATAATCCCATCCTTGGTAGTGATGGTTTTCCCTTTTCTCTCCCACAAAATTATCCTTCCTCTTTTGAAATCTTCTACTTCATTATCACGTTTTCATTCTTTATTGCGGATCCTTCTTCCTATAGGTATATTATATGGTTCTAATATCCATGGGGTTTATTTTTCAATTAATTTGGTCCTCCTATAAATGGTAGTGTGTTGGGAAGCCCTCAGACATCGAAAACCTACTCTAACATCATGATCCTCTGTGCTTCTCCAAGTTGGAGCTAGAGTTATCGAAACAATGAGGATTTAGTTTAGGAGGATAGATGATAAATGATTATTATAGTGCTACATTAATTGGCTTGTTCTAGTAGCTTTTGATTCTCTTCTCATTAGAAGATAACAAAATTCAATGCTCACAGCCACATAGATCACTGCTCTGACCTCACATTCCCCTACACCCCTCCCTATTAGATCTGGTGTAGTGGTAACCATGTGGATTTTGGGTATATGGTTGAGTGAATTTTAGTTCTGCATATGAGTATTGAGTTGATTCTCTCATATGGAGATGGTTTTTGGTTTGTCAAGTCTATTTGGGGTTGCTTCGACAAAGGAATCCGTAGAGGGTTAATATCTTATTCTGTAAGAGATCGATCCATTTGATACATGTTTGATTAGGAAATTATTTTTTGATTCTTAATGCAGTTATTTATTATATTGTAGTGATGTAAAATATTTTCAATGGTCGAGGAATGTAAAGAAAATGTCGGTGTGGGTTTTTCTATGATAGAAGTTATATTGGGATGATTTTTGGGAAAATCCTCATTAGAGAAGTGGTGACATCAGTGGGCGCTACTCAATGTATCTTGAACATTATGAATACATTCCCTTTTTATAGGATATGTAGAACTTATTCTTTTTGAATTTGAAAATGGGGTAGTGGTTTCTCTTTATTATGAATTAGGATAGGAGGTTTCCGTTACATTTTTTTATTTCATGTTATTTCAATTTTTTAATTATGGTAGACGATTGGTATGAAAATTATTTATTGTGAGGATACCACATAACATTAAATTGGATTTTGAAAAATACAAAAAAAAAATATTGGTTTGATAAAAATGAATATCATTTAAAAAAAACCCAAATGGGTTTTTTTACCATAATCAGGTGTGATTATTTCCAAAAACTAAAATAAAATGATTTTTATCCTAATTCATCGATCTTATTAAGAAACCAATTTTAAATGGGATTTTATCAATATATAAGGATTTATCACATATCAATTCCAAAAATATCTCATTCCATTTCATTTCCTCAAAATCATGTCAATAGTGAAAATTTTATTTCATGAACATTTTGCTTTAAAATTAATAATAAAATCACAATAAGAAGTTTTATGACACACAATATCATTTCAATGTAAATTTACAAAAACACATACTCAAGATCAAGAAATTTGTTTTAATATAAATTTAAACTATATATGAATAAAAAGATTCAATTAATAGTGATAGATTCTTAACTCACCAACATTAATATTAATATCATATGTCCCTACTGAGAGATTCACAAGGGGAATATGAAAGCATAAAGAAATTTGGTAGTCACCATGACATAGAACACATGGTTGCAGTATAGGTGATACCTCCATGTTCATAACATGATATTTTATTATAGAAAACCCATGAAAAATACTCATATGACACAAATAGTTAGATTGTGGAATGGATTTTGTTCTATAGTAATCTATCCAAGCTTTGTAATGAACCCCACAAAAATATAATGATTTGGAATTTATATGGGTTTTATTCCTATTGGAGAAAAAACAAAACATTAAAATCACGCAAGAAATACAGTCTCTCATTTCATCAAAAAAAATGACCATAAAAACGATGACTCAGGAATCTTGAAGGATTAATCAGTTACCTTAAGCTGATGAGGAACATCTACCTTTATAAAGGACGATGACACTAAAGCACATCGCATCCAATATGGCCCTCCACTGTGAAGGTTGTGGATGAATTTATAGGATTGAGGTCACTAAAAAACATCAATTTCTTTGTGTTGTGGATTCATCCCCTGTAGAACCAAATATTAGAAACCACTACCTCCACAAAACATCCAACCCTTCTATGATATAGTAGTGAGTGTTATGGAATAGTGGTAAAAGTTTCATTTGGTGATTCCAAAAACATAAATTTATGATTCAAAATTATCTTTGATTACATAATCCCTTATATGAATGTAGATAAAATCAAAAAAAATGCCAAGAATAAGAGGAAGCATCAATAAAAAATGAATATACCTGGAAGTAAAATTTTGGTTGTTATTGGTATGGGAAAAGATCATCTTCATAAATTTTATGATTTTTTAAACATCAATTTTAAATTATTATTAACATTATGTGATTTTAAATTGTATGTCTGGTTGGTGATTCCATTATCAAAACTAAACCATGACAAACAATACAAGAAACCATTACAATATCAACTATTCACTCATATATACACACCCCCACTACATACCCTCACGTCAATCTCAATAAAAAACAACACCCATAGTTCAACCAAAATTACATATTGTCACTTCAATTAACATAAAATGAAATGAATAAATGGAGAAAAAATTACTATTTAAACAGAAATGGTTAAATTATAATCAATATGGGATTTTCTATTTTCAAGTTAACTGATTTCAAAATTAGACTACAGTAAACATAAAATTATTCAATGAATAAAACACATATAACAATAAAAAATTAGGGAACATAATACTTGATTGGGAATATCAGAGACAAAAAAAATACTAATTATAATTATAAAACATGATTTTCATGCATAAACATGACACTCTAGGTTTATCTTATTAACAAGACACAAAATAGAAACATCATTTTAAAATTAATACATGTTAGGTTCTTATGTTCGATTCAAATGCAACAATACATATGAAACAAAATTTCCTAATTCTAAAAATAATAATTTCTCTAAAATCTCAAAATAAATGCTCAAAAGTTTATATAATATGTGTTATGTTATGCTAAAACTCATAATTTTTGAACTATTTTCACTATTGTAGAATACATGGTTATACACTATAATAAGGGTAACTTGATATTATTTTCATATTTAACAAACACATGATCAATACCTAACATTATTTGATATTCTTAAAAAGAAATATTATATATTCCACATGCTCATGATTCACACACAAAAATTTATTATTAATACAATAATGTTTTCAATAATAGGCATTCTACCTATAACAAACTACTCATGTTCCAAAATATGGGGCATAATTATCTAAACAATAAATTTTTAAATACATGAATGAATAATTTCAATCTTTTTAACTGTTTTGAGTCTCAATTGGTCACCACAAAACAAAGGTATAATGTTGTTTATAAATATTAAATGAAAAAAGAAATCATTGAAATAAATTCACAACACATTAAAACTTCATATCATGTGTACAATGATACCAGAACAAATTAGTTTTATATATATTTTGATAATAAAAGTAATAATGTACAATACCTTTTTATCCATATGTGGAGAAATGATATAGATATGGTTTTTCCAAAAAACAATAGATTACAAATAGTTATCAATGAAAATGTTTAACATTTTATAAAATTTAAAAGTAAAATGTCTATGAACTTAAAGGGTACCTCATGATTATAATAAATTACTAATGGGAAGAAACTAATGGAATATTAACTTTCATTGAAACTAGAATAAAAAAATATTGGTTTTCTAAAAAATCTTTATAGTATAGAGTTGTGAAATCAAATCAAGGTAATCTGCTTAATAAAGGTTTTTGAAATTCAACACATTTTCTCAATATAATACACTATGAATGAGTCTAAAAAATTCATATATTTGAAACAAATTTAATTATGTTATGCATTACAACAATGGGAAAAAATAGTTTAGGATGAATCATGATATAAAAAAAAGGATAGATCAAATTCATTTCTCAAAAAGGGATGTAAAAAATAGATTAATCCAGTTGATCACAATTTTACTCATTACTTTCATGATATATGAATAATTCTGCTAAAAATTATAGTATATTAGATTTCATTGAATCAGAATATTCAGGGAAACACAAATAATATTTCATAATTTATTTGATGAAATTCCTTAACTTTCCACATCTTATGTGTTCAACAACAAGCATAATCATTAATGATACATGTAACCCTCCTTGTTATCCACCCTTCAAGTAGAACAACATAACTTAATTGTTTTGTAGGATCATATCCCTTTCATCGGATCATGGGGAAGTCCAAAATCTTATGTCATAGCTAATCTTACTTAACCTATGTCATGTACCATGACCATCTATTTCCATTTCCCTTGTAACCCATTATATCTTCATTATTACTATCTCTAAAATCTACCATATATCGCAACCAAACCCATTGATAACACATTTTCATTACCCCTTTCTCCAATTGTACCCCTCAGGGGATAATAAAGGATAATGTGAGATAATGAAACTGTAGTCATGCCACTGATATGTATTGGGTTGATGACATCAAATGAGGCTATGAAAAAACTCACACATATAGGAGTCATTACCCTAAATAGAAATTTCTTGATCGGGATATAGGATAACAACCACAAAACAATCAATAACATAATGAAATTTAAAATGCACTATATCCCATCTTTCATTTGATGTCATACAAAAATAACAAGTCTCTGAGTAAAACATCAAAGACAATCATACAACATAAAACTCAATAGTAACTATAATGTCCAAGAAACTAATGAACATATTTTTTTCCTAAAGTTCTCTTAGAACCCTAAAATCAAATTTCTGTATAATTAGTGTCACCATAAATGGATACACAATAGGATCATTCCAAAAGTCTCCCATGCACATTTGGAAATAGAATACAAATGCACCAATGATAATACAATAGAACTAACAACACCTAAAAATATTAACTAACAAATACCACCGTAACTAAGGAAATATCAAAAAATTAAGAATCCATGTGAAGAACCATAATATGAAATAATAATGATATAAATACACCCACAACAATTTCCAATTTGGGTTCCACTCTCGCTCCCCAACATCGTATGTCCTTGTACACCCATATTTTCCATATAGTCATTAATCCTTAAGAAACCTAGGAAATCACATCAGATTTTTCAAAATATACAAGGTAAATCACATCAAATACATTCCAATTAATTAATTAAAATACTAGGGTATTGTGAAAATGATGGACATAAAACATTTTACCTCCTCCTAACAGTCATGTCCCCCACAATATGCCAAATAACACACTCATTAGACACAACCATTAGGGAATTACAATCCTTAATCCATCTCAACCCATGTGTGAGAAACTATCTGAGAAGAGAGAGTGTGGGAGTTTGTTTTCCATCCATCCATTATCACCATCTAAATGTTGGAAAAAAGAGCCACAAAACATTTGGTTGTTTGATCAATGGGCTCAACACGGATGAAGTTCATATATAAATCAAAAGTAAAATGAAATTTATTTTATTCATATAAATCATCCCAACCTATGGTTTTTCGAAAATATTACCACACAATTGAAATCATTAATACAAATGGCCTCACTGCATTTTCCACATTCACTTACACATATAAATTCACAGCAGCACAAAATCATTCCACAAAACAAAAGGCACATAGATCCCGCATCAATTAAAAATTCATCTATTTCAAGAATTATTGATTTTTCATTACCTAATTTTCAATAGGCTATTTCTTTTTAGAACAAACCAGCCCGTCATTTATATCCCAATTCATTTAGGAAAACTAAAACACGTCATTTCCAATTTCTCAATTAACCACATCAAATTACAACAAATTTCACAATTATTTATCATTATTGAGTATTAAAATGAAAAACTCATTATCCCACATAGATTTGATTTATTTCAAACACAAAAACATAATATTACAAATAAATAACTTTAATTAAACATAATATTTCAATTATATTATTCACCAATAATTCCAAATAATTCACCAATCTATCCCATTAACAGATCAAGTTTGAAAATTAATAGATTTTTCAGTTAATACCAGGGTACTAGCATAACCCATCACCAAAAGAATAATCCCAACATTATCAAATCAAGATGTATCATGTTACCACCACCACACATCACATGAACCTACTCAAAAAACCACAACATATCACATCTACATCTCACCACATCCACCACACACACCACAACCACACATCACTACCAATTTTCAAATATTTCACCTATGCTATTTCAGAAATAAAAAACGATATTTCCATGACATTTAAACCATAAAGTATTATTGGAATTCTCTAAAATCAATAATTTAAATGAGAACCCAAAATTTTATATAGACATAACTTCTTATCCAATTTCATTCAAATTTATTTCAATTAATGACACAACAAGGGTAACACATTCATATCTACTATGACACAATAAAATCTCCCAAAATCTAGAAGTTTCATCAAGGAAAAAACATGTATAATCTATTAAAAATATCACAAATGACGAAAAATCACATTATAATTCAATTTTTCTTGAAAATAAGTATAATTTACATTCATTTGATTATAACTTTCTCTTCCCTTGATAATATTTCAATTAAGAAAATCAATACAACATGTGATAATATTGGGAATAATATCCCCCTTAGACATCAATAATAATTAATCAGAGAAAATATTTGAAATCTGAATAAATGATATATAATATATGAAAAAATTAAAATTCTAAAAAATTAAATGTTTTTAAATGAAAACAATATAGAAGTGTATATTCCATACAATAGTGAGAAAAATGAACATTGAAATATAATAATTTTAATATTAGTATTAGTACCAAGACATTAAATTTGGGGGGTGGGTATGAATAGTATTAAATATATATATATTTCCAACTCATTGTAAAGCTATTTCTAATAGCATTCCAAAATAATCGATTTATTTTTTGTAAAGATAATTTATTATTGAAAAAATACATTTTTTTAAAAAAAATGTTTTTTATTTATTTTTTCATAAAAATAACATAATAAATATTTGGATGTTATATATATATTATTTTAAAAAATTTATAATTTATTAAACAATCATATCATAATTATAATATGGTAATATTTTTTTATTTTATTGAAAATGTTGATTTTTCAAATAATTTTGAAAATACTGATTTTTAATGAAAAAGGTATTTCCTAATGAATTGTTTACAATGTTAAATAACCTTATGGATATGTTTTATGAATTAATTTATTTATTATTGTTAAAAATATTACAATTATAGTATTTGGAATGAAGTTTATACATCAATTACATATAAAATATTTTTTCACATAAAAAGGTAATTGATCTGAAAAAATAGTTTTCGATGTGTTTTTTATTTGAGCAATAAATTATTTTCAACCACATATATAAATTGAATAAAAATAAATGGATTTCATATATTTAATTATATGTACCAAATTTTGAATCTACAATCATTTTATTTTTTATCATTGTTGATATTAATCATTGTAAATAATTGTCACCACAATTGGGGTAAATTGCATAAAAAATGATTAAAATAATATCCTATGGAAAAAAAATAAAAAACATTATATTTTCCTATTTGGTGAGTTTTTTTCACTTATTTATATCCTATTTTTGGTAATATGGAATATTCTAAGAAATTAAGAGATTCTGACGATTATATAATGTTTTATAAAAAAAGTATTATTCTCAATGTTTTATTAACACAAAATTTATGACTTATTGAAAAAATAGAACATGTTCCATTAAAATAGTGTTATTTGAAATATAAATGACACTTTATCATGAAATTAATTTTATGTTTTTAGTGATGACATAATTACATGGATTTCTTAGGCAACGTTATGATTGTAAATAATCAATAAACAGGAAAATAAAATAAATAATTTAAAAAATTATAAAAGTAATATCTTTTAAATATATATTTTCCCATGATTTTATACATAATATAAAAAATTACATATTATTTAATTTACAATAATCAAATTTCCATATTTAGATTTTTTCAAAATCAAATTAATTCAATAGATTAAAAAATGTCCTTAGTGTTTTTTATAATGAATAAAAATTTATGGAAGGGTATAAAAATACTAAAGTACCAATATTCATCATAGTTATTGGTGTATATTTAATATTTTAATAAATGGTCCATTTATGGACCAATGAACCTTTTATAGTAACTATATTGACCTTTATATTGTAAAAACCTCATTGTCATGGTAATTTTAAAAACTTGTTATTGCAGTTGAAAACAAAGACATAATGTTAAAAATCACATGAAAACATCTCCTAGATTTTTTTTGATGATATAATTTAGAACAATAATCTTACTGTATTATAATTATAACATATTGAAACTTTTCTCAATGAAAAATAATATATATTAATTTTATATTATAAAAAATTTCTTAAGTGCCCCTATCATCACTTATAAAGTGAATCTCATGTCCTCTCTTCTTCAAACATTAAAGGTTTTTTTTATTTGATAAATATCATAAAAACTCATAATAATTCTATAAATAATATAAATTAATTATATTGGGAATAATTCAAACCATAATGTGGTTAAGGTGGAAAGGAAAGAAAATTGTTCAAAGAAAAGATATATTATTTAGCTGATTGTTTTGTTTTATTTATTCTTATTCCTATAAAAAATCATAATCAATCATACTGAAATAATTACAATAATATATTTCAAATATTGAGGATTTATTAGGTCAATATAATCACATAAATTCATCTCCACTTCTTTTAAATTGTGTGACATCCCCAACCTAGTGGATAGTATGTCTCTTGCCCTAATCTGGATTATCTCATGACCCTCATCGCATCTCCGCATAATCTAGAGGCTTCCGAATTGTAGTTATAATAAATTAAGGTATATTGAGGAGAATATACCAACTATCAGAGTAAAAACACAATATAAATTATATCAATAGATAAAATAAAAAACTCGAATAGTATACAAACATCTCCAAGAAATGGATAATATGTATCCAAGTGGCACATGCGGTAAGAATATTACCAATACACTACATTTAATGTAATCATAAAAATGACATATAAAACTAAAACTACCTAAATATCTTGAATATGGACCCATTTCTCAACCCAAACTTGATCTCCCTTCCTCCAGCCCCGCATACCATCTACAAAACAAACACTAGGACCTTGTTATAAACCTATACCTAAAAAATAATGACATGAATATAAGGTTTCCAAGTGACATGAATTATCATGAAGGGAGTGCGTATAACTCATTAGTCACCCAAAAATGGTTTCTAAAGACATGACCATAAATTAGAATAGTTTATTTAATACATCAATGTAAAATAATGAATCATGGTGACAAAAGAAATAGAACTCACAATTCAACAATTAGTAATTATTTATTTTATCCATTAGGTTCCATATCATCAACAAATGGAAAAATACTAACTCTAATCATGTAGGGGTATAAATACCTAGAAAAAATGTGTAACATTATTTTACTCCCAAGGGGGAGTCCCAGAATCACTATATATCTGCAACCCATGGAGCCTATATTGGGTAGTGAAGCCATGACCATATTTTTGGGAAGCATAGAGCCTATGTATGACATCCTAAACCATGCCATATCAATATTTTGGGAATAATAGAGCATTAGATTAAAATTCCATGTAAAAGACAAATTACACATACCTTGGATTTTTAGTCCAATTGTTAATGTAAAATACATTCATTATGGGACCAAAGCCTCATTTCGACTTCCTAACCCATGCATTATAGGGGTGGGATTTATAGCCTCACTCTAACCTAACCCGTGGTTATCGAACCAAATGCATGGTACCCAAAATACCACCAAACCATGTGCACAAACATATTTATTCATTTTACATGATAACAATTTACATTATTTAAGACATATCCAAACATATACAATTTACAAACCATAACTCATTAAACACCTATACCATTATACTAAACATCCCCTTATTCCATATTAATTACTAGAAAATAATTAATTTCAATTACAGTTTATTATAAAATATACGAATCAAATCAATATTCTATTTTAATGACATATATAAGACGGCCAAAAAAATCATAGGTATTTCTCTTTGAGGAACTAAATAATGCCTCAAATTATTCATTTCAATTTACAAAAAATTTAAATAATCATTAAAAAATCATATGAAGGAAAACCACACCCTAATTTAAACTCATTTTTGAAACATATAATTACAAAAACATTGATACCAAATTTGTGTAAAATAACTCCTTTAAATATTTTAGCACTTTCATAACATTATAATATTTATTTAAATCCATATAATAATCAAAAACCAAAGATCACTATTTAATCTATTTCAAAATACCCTTAGAAATTTAACCAAATCCTACAAATAATCTGGTAAATTTACCCTTTAACCAAGACCACATACTCATTTTCTATTCACAACCCTTTTACATTCATAATTACCCTATCTCAAGGTTTATCAATTCATTTCCAAACTTTCACCGGTTTGGAATACCCAAAGGGTGGCCCTAGTTTCGGTCTCACGTCATTAATGAACCCAAAGAGGTCCCTGAAGGCTCACACACCACAATCTAAGACCCAAATAAATTTTTATTTTAATGAAATTAAAACAAAACATGGAAGATTATTGGAAGAACCAAATTAATATATAAAACTATAAGAATATGTGACAAATCTCAAATATCACCTACCTCAAACTCTAAGACAACAACTCATTAGATAGAACTCATTTATTAGAACAAATTAATCATCAACCATTAAGGTGGATAATTCACTATAGAAAAATGTTATAAATATTTAGAAGAATTTGAAACCAAAAAACATTCCTATTATAGAAAATACAAGAAAATAGAGTCAAATACTTACCCATATAATTGATTTACACCTAATGACACACCAAATTCCAACGAAATTATGGAAAATCATCCATGGAAGAAGGTTGTTCTCTTGGTTATTCAACCTAGCTGATGGGGATCAAATTTGGTTAAAATTAGAGATATATCCCTTAAGGACCGAGAGATAATATTTGGAAAATACAACTTTTTAAAGGCCGCACTGTTTGACAATGTGGTTGAAGAAATTATACGCCAACAGTTCAGATCCATCATTCCTAGAGGGGGAAAGGCTTATTAAATCATACATTTGCCTATATTATAAGTCCCCAGCCTTAAAAATTACTTAATATTGAGTTAATATAAGAATAAACATTGAGGATATTTTCATGTTTAGAGTTTTAGCGAATTAGATCATAAATCATGTATTACATTCCACATTTCAACAAGGTGGTTACATAAAAGATAGTATTTATTTTTCCCATCAATGGATACATATTTAAAATAAAACATTGATTATTTTTTTTGACACTTCCTAGACACTATCATCACATCATGTAACTTTCCCTTGAACTGTGAAAATCATTTCAAAAACATGGATGAGCATAAAAATATCAGTAAGGGATATAAAAATATGGAAATAAAACCTTAGTTCATGTATACATAAGATTCAGTGAAATCATACTTTATTCATATAATATAAGCACTTTAACATACCTCATTAAATCATAATATTTATTAATAACTCATAGAAAACATAAGACATAATGGTCTCTTGAGGAATTCATAACATTCTTACATAGAAAGTAACCCTCTTGGTTACGGTTGGAATACCCATCATAGTATATTCCCAAAATCTCTTCAGATAAACCATCGTGTTTAACTCCTTATCATTAGCCAATGGGTTGGAGATCTATATCGGGCTCACCCTCGCTTATATTATCTTGGAACCACCCCTCTTCATAAACAATTCCCAAGAACCATAACATAATTGTATAACATAAAACATGTCTAAAGGAAACATAAAATTTCCACATTCCAATCAAAAGATATAAATAGAAAACATTGATATAATAGAAAAATTATCAAAACCATTTTCAATACCAAAATAAAAGAATACTAATACATGGTATTTAATTTTTTATTTATGAATAAGTTATGGATTGTAGAGGAAGCAAAAACTAAAATAACGGTCACGGTGGCGGTGGCGGAGAAGTCATTGTCGACGCATACGTAAGACAAAAAAATTTCCATTTTTCATTTAGTAAAACACTGCGTATAAAAATATTCCTTTTGTAAAAGTCAAAGGGTTTTATACACTTTATATAAGAATGTTGTGTATAAAAGAAAATATGCCTAAATGAAAGGAGATTGAGGCGAAGTTCCTTACCTCATGTCTGACTTGACACGATGGTTTTTAATCTTCTGAATAATAAAATAGAGTTAATTTATACTTTATGAATAACCATTTTCAAGTTAATTATTCTTTTTATATCACTTATTACAATGTTATGAATATTATGTAATTATTTAAGTTCAAACGGTCATTTTTTCGATCTTCGGTACTTGAGCCAAAAATGAACTTTTTTTAATTACAAGTTGTTCATGTGGTAAAATATCCATTATATAAATAATTATATTCATTATTTAGATATCATATATATAATATATATCCAGTATATACATTCATTTATAATATTACATAACGTTTAGAGGTAAGAAAAGAAATGCACTGTTTATGCAGACGGTAAGCCGTACGAACGCATGAACGATACTTTCATTTCTATTTCGTATTTATTGGAATGAAATAATAATGATATAAAGGTATATTATATTTCTAGTATAATATCATATATAATAACATTAACCCCATCCTTTATACATCCCACAAATGGCATTAACGAATCAAATCACTTTGAGGGGGCGGTAGTCCGCACTTCCTAAAATGAAGATATCGTGTTTACCAATAATGGAAACCATAAAGATATGTAATAAATGAAAAATACAGAATCATAAAGAGAAACATAAACATAATATATATGATATATAAATAAAGTTACATCTTAATGGCCACCATGGAAGGTGTTAAAAGAAGATTGAACAATCATCGTTTCGTGAGGTAGTAATTCGCCATCAAGAGAAACAGTATGTTCTTTAACCAATAGACGGAGGTGTGTGTAAGTGTAAATCAAATACATCTCATAAAACATCTTAGTAAATTTCAGATACTAGTGTTGTTACAAATGAAATGAATAAAAAGAGTTTAGGGGGTTGGAGAAGCAAAATAAAACTAAAGAACATTAGAGAAGACATTACCTTTAAATCGGGTAACTCTTCTTGGTTTGAACCAAAAGGGTTTCTTGAAGAGATTTATGCCTAAGTTAAGGATTATAGGATGAAGATAGGGATGTGGAGAGATAAAATTATTAGAGTCTGGCTGATCCAAAGTCTTGAGAGGTGTGGGTAAGGTAGTATAGGTGGGGGCCTTTTATAACAGGGAGGAGGGGCACTCTTGGAAATTCAAGAAATGTTACTTTATTATATAATGAGTTTCAGATTTTAAAGGTCCCACAATTATATATTTTGAGGATAAGGTGATAAGAGTTATAAATAAACCCATCCAATAGGTATTTGACAATTTTATATCTTATATTTTACATTATCTTTTCATTTTATTTAAATCATTCTTTAATGAGGTAATCGTTGCATCATCATGGTGTCATAAACAATTTATTTTATTTTATGTCTAATTTTTTTTAAAGAAATATAATGATGTAGTAAATCTTCATTTCTTTCCAATGACTGTTTATAGTCTAATAGATCATTTATGTAGACAAAATTAATTTTTTTTTTACTTAGTTGTTACATACATGGTTATACTTTCCTTTTAAAAAACTTAAAATTATAAAGTGTCACTATCACCCAAAAATGATTCCATGGGGTCCAAAAGTTTGGTAGAATGCATCCCATGATCGGAAATGGAACAACCAGTAGCATTAAGACACATTTTGGGGTCATTTTATATTATTATGTTGTTATTTTATTACCCTTAACTACCTTATTACTAATTAATCACGATAATTAATGATAATTACCGTCGTTACTATTGATAATGTCAAAAAACAAATGTTCCTTAATTACATAATTTGGAAATTATGATTCCAAATATTGAATCCATTTTACCAAATTACAAACATAGAAATTGTAGTAATTAATTTAAATATAATTCTCGTTGTCAAACCAAATAACGGGTTTTTTAGAAACAATATCTATCAAAAGTTTGACAATTGTTTATGTCCAATTTCAAAGTGAAATTAATCCCAATGACCACCATTGGATTAAAAGGTAAAAATCTATTCTAATTAAACCTAAAAAACAATTAAAAATATAATCTATCCATTTAATTAAATTAGATGAAAAAGTAGTTTTGAAGTAAAATGCAGTATTTTTCACTATTCATTAAAAAATGAACATTTTATGAAAAATACAAAAAATATATCCAATGTAAATTTTAATTTCCCAATCCTAAATAATATAGTTATTTTGACAAATATAGATTATAAAATTATCAAAATATATATTTAAAAATGGTTCACCATCAAAAGGCTGTAAAACAATCTTTTAAAAATATTAGAGAATTCAATGCATAAGATTTTATTTATTCAAATTTTATTCCTATAAAACCACATATAATTTATAAATAGATATAGATATGAAAATCCATAGTTCCTTACTTACTTGGGATGTTACATCCTTCACCCTTTATAAAATTTTGTCCCCACAATTTCATTACTTATCGAATAAGTGGGGGTATTTATCCCTCATTGCATTTTCAGATTCCCATGTTGCCACATAAATAATGTGGTTTTACCACAAAACCATTAATTGATTAATCACATTATTTCGCAATAATTTCTCCATGTGGTCAATAATCTATACCGGTTCTTCCTCATATGATTGGTTCTCTTCCATTTGAACTACCTCTAGACTCAAAACATGAGATGGATCTGGCATGTACTTCCTTAAAATAGAAACATGAAAAACATTGTGTTCCTGAGATAAACTCAGAAGTAAATCCACTCAGTAAGAAATGGATCAAACTCTCTCCATAATTTCAATGGTCCAATGAGCCTTGGACTCATCTTTCCTTTCAACCAAATCGCATCACAATTTTCCTTGGTGAAACTTTGAGGAAGAAAATATCACCTACCTCAAAAGAGAGATCCTTCCTCATGTTGTCCACATAACTTTTCTGCCTACTCTGAGCAGTTCTCATGTGTTTCAGTATCAGCTGAACTTTTTCCGCTAACTCTTCTACCAATTCTGTTCCCATAAACATCCTTTCACCCACTTCATCCCAAAAAGCTGGATTTTGACACTACTTCCCATATAATGCCTCAAATGGTCCCATCTGTATACTAGAATGAAAACTATTATTATAAGAAAACTCAACCATGGAATGATGTTGGTCCCAACATCCCTAATAATCCATCGAACAAGCATATAGCTTATCCTCTAATGTCTGAATTGTTCATTATGAATACCCATCTGATTGAGGATGAAATAATGTACTAAAATTTAATTCAGTACCCAACGTCTTCTGAAGCCCTTTCCAAAAGTTAGAAGTAAACCTGGGATCACGATTAGATACAATGGATAGGGGATCTCCATGTAACCTGAGTATATCTTTATGAAACAAATGAGAAATTTGATCTAGTGAAAAAGTATCTTTTATAGCAAGGAAATAAGTAGATTTAGTCAAGCAATCAATAATAACACAGATTGCATTATTACCTCAATGTGTCTTTGGAAATCCCACAGCGAAGTCCATGGATATATTCTCCCATTTCATGTCTGGTACTTGTAAAGGATGAAAAATCCCATTCAGTAAATGCTACTCTTCTTTAACTTGTTGACAAGTCAAACACTTCATAGTAAAATCAGTAATATCTCTTTTCATTCCATCCCACAAGTAATACTCCCGAAGATCTCTATACATCGTAGTACTACTAGGATGAACTGAAAACGGAGAACTATGAGCTTCACATAACAACTCTCTCTTCAACTGCGAATCACAAGGAACACACAATCTCTTCCCAAATTTCAATACACAATCATTATCAAAGAAGAATTCTGTCAACTTACCCTTCTGAACCAGCTCTACCATTTTTTGAAACTCACTGTCTTGCTTCTGTGCTTGCTTATTTCTGTATGATAGAGAATATTTCACTGATACATAAAAAAATATATAAGAAAATCCAGCACGAATAACTTCTATGCCAATTTTCATCAAATCCATAACCAAAGGATCATGTTCCAAACGTAAAATTGTTAATGAAGCATTACATTTTTGACTCAAATCATCAGCAACATTATTCGCTTTTCTCGGGTGGTAATGAATTTTACAATCATAATCCATGATTAATTATAGCCATCTCCTCTGTCTCATGTTCAATTCATTCTAGGTGAATATATACATTAAACAATTTTGATCATTATATATTTCACTCTTTATTCCATACAAATGATGCCTCCACATTTTTAAAGAGAAAACCGCAATAGCTAATTCCAAATCTTCTATAGAGTACTTACCTCATGAGATTTCAATTGACGTGAATCATATGCAATTACCTAATCATTCTGCATTAGCACACAAACAAGTCCTTTCAATGAAGCATAACTGTAGATAACAAACTCACAATTCCTGGAAGGTAGTGCCAAAACTGGAGCATTCACTGATCTTCTTTTCAACTCCTGAAAACAATCATCACATTCATTTGTGAAGATAAATTTAACACCCTTCCGAGTTAGCTTAGTCATTGGATAGGATAACTGTTAAATTTTTTTAACAAACCTTCGGTAATAGCCTGCCAAACCAGGAAAACTACGAATCTCTAATACATTTGTGGTTCTTGGACATTCTTCAAAAACCTTTGTTTTTGCAGGATCAACAGTTATTCTATCTTTAGAAACAATGTGACCAAGGAAAGAAACTTTTTGAAACCAAAAATCACACTTTCTGAATTTCCTATAAAATTTATTTTTTTTTAAGGTTTGAAAAATAACCCTTAAATAACTTTAATGCTCAGATTTACTTTTAGAAAACATCAAAATATCATCAATGAAAAGGACCACAAACTTATCCAAGAACTCATGGAGAATTCTATTCATAAGGACCATGAATACAGTAGGTGAATTGGTTAACCCAACAGACATAACTAAAAATTCATAATGGCCATATATTCTACAAAACGTGGTCTTCAGAACATCTGATTACTTTACCTTCAACTGATGGTACCCCGATCTGGGGTAAATCATTGAAAAATACTAATCTCCCTAGATCTTCTCAAACAAATCATTGATATGAGGCAGAAAATATTTGTTCTTAATAGGGATGTTATTCAAGGATCTATAATCAATTCAATGTCTCATATAACCATATTTTTTTTAACGAATAAGATAGGAGAACCCCATGTTGATGTGCTAGGTCGAATGAAACATTTCACTAATAAATCATGCAATTGCTCCTTCAACTCTAAAAGTTCAATTTGAACCTTTCGATAAGGGGGGGTTTTGAAATTGGCTTAGCATCAAGAATTAAGTCAACAGTAAATTCCACATCCCGATCTGGTATTATTCTATTAAACTCATCATGAAAAACATCAGGATGTTCATTTACCATCAGGACATCATTAATATGAACGGTTCCTTTGTTTTCAACAATATATGCAAGGTAACATTCATTTCCATCTTTTAGATGTTTCTCATGCTCTTTATATGTTATCAACATTAAGGGTTCATTCTTTTACAAAAACTAAAAGACTTTTTAAAAAGAAACTTCATTATCTCTATAATAAATCTTAGCATGGTAAATAGAGAGCCAATCCATACACATGATAACATCAAACTCTACTAGAGGTAAAACAATATGGTTTTCAGGTAGGGTTTTCCACAGATAAGGATAGGAAGATTCTTAAAAATTCTTTTTTCCTCAACATTTCCCCTAGGTGTTTTTACCACATGTTTAAGAGTCATTACTTGAGACGGAATTCCCAATTTACTAGAAAATTTTTCATAGATGAAAGAATGTGTAGACCTTGAATAAAACAACACATTGGAATAATCTGAGAAAACAAACAAAGTACTAGATACCACTTCATTTGAGGGAAAAATATCAGCTGAAGTTGTTTCCACGGATTTCACCACACCTCTCTTCTTGTTGTCGGGCTTCTTCTTATCATTTGAGCTCTTTGTCAAACACTCCTTTGCATAGTGACCCATATAATTTCCCTTGAAACATTTCACTAACTGTAAATATATTTGGTCTTACCATCACCCTGATCTTTTTATGTGAAATCACAAGCCTTATGTCCCATCTTACCACATCAGTAGCACTTTCTAGAATTCAGAAGGCATTCCCCATCATGAATTTTACCACATTTATCACAAAATAAAAACCTATTTTTCTTAACATCATACCTTTTTGACAGATTCTTCCTTTTCTCCTTCCACCTCAGTCTCTTCTTTTGTTGGTTGTTATATAACACTGTATCATCGAAAAACTCCATTTCCTCCTTCTTACCACATCGAAAAAGCTTTTCAGAACTTTTTAACTCAAGATAATCTAAATCCCTTTGGTACATTGACATTAATCCTGAGTAAAAATGATTGATATTACTGTCAAGGTCTCGGATAAAATTCTGAGCATACCTTGCCAATTGAGTGAAAATTTATTCATATGATTCCACTGAGTCGTCCTCTTGCCTCAATTCGAAGAATTGTTTTTCTATCCTATGTCAAATAACCTTAGGAAATGATTTCCCAAAAAACATACCTTTGAATTCATCCTAGTGAAGATCATTAATCTCATCAGCGTCCCTGATATTTATAACGATCGACCACCACTGATCTGCTTCACCCTCCAAACGGTAAACATCAAAAGTATCTTTTTGAATGTCTGAACACCTCATGACATCAAAAATCTTATCTAGTGCTTTAATCCACCCTCCAACTATCATAGGGTGAAATGATCCTCTGAATGATGGGGGATGTTGCCTCATAAAATGTTCCACCACTAACATGTTCCTTTCCAGTTGATCTGGCTAATCTCGTGCATGGATACCACAACCGTTTATTGCTTCAGTCAACTGTGCCATTACTGCAACAAACTGTTTAGTTCCAATTCCAACCATCTCAGGATTCTGATTTGGAAGGTCATTTCATTCATTATGCCTTCCTAGCACTACTTGCCAGTTTCCTATGTGGAAAACCATTCTGAACAAACATGTCTTAGATGAAGCATCATGGTAGCCTTAAAATGCTATATCATTTCAATTTGACCATCAAAAAATATTTTTTGATAATCATTTAATATAATTCTAACTCCTAGAGTTCTCTAAACCCACCTTTGATACAAACTATAAGGCCTCAGCCTTAAACATTACTTAATCATGAGTTATTAAAATAATACACATTGAGGATCTTTTCAGGTTTAGTGTTTTACGGAATTAGATCATAAATCATGTATTATATTCCACATTTCGACATGGTGGTTACATAAAAGGAAGTATTCATTTTTCACATCAAAGGATACATATTTAAAATAAGACATGGATTCTTTCTTAACACTTCCTCGACACTATCATCACATCATGTACCTTTCCCATGACCTGTGAAAAAAATTTCAAAAACTTGGGATTAGAATAAAAAGCTCAGTAAGAGATATAAAAATATGGAAACAAAACCATAGTCCATGTATACATAATAATTAATGATATCATACTTTTTTCATAAAATATAAAAACTTTAACATACATCATGAAACCATAAGATTTATGAATAACTTATAGAAAACATAAGACACAAATGTAACTTGAGGCATTCAAAACATTCTTACGTAGGGAGTAACCCTCATTGTAACGTTTAGAATAACCATCACATTATATTCCCTAAATCTATTTAGATAAACCATAGCATTTAACTCCTTCACATTAACCAATGCATTGGAGAACTATATCGGGCTCACCCGCCCTTAGTTTATCATTGAACCACCCGTCTTTATAAAAAATTCCCCATAACCATAACATAATCGAATCACATAAAACATGCATAAATGTATCATAACATTTCCACATTTCAATCAGCATATATCCATAAAACACACTGATATAATCAAAACATTATCAAAACAATTTTCAATACCAAAAAAAATTAATACATGGTATATATTTTTTTATTTATAAAAATGTTATGGCTTATAGAGGTAGCCAAAACTCAAATAATGGTCATGATGGTGGAGAAGTCATTATTGCCACATACATAAGAAAAAAACATTCCCTTTTTTCAGTTAGTAAAACTCTTCATTTACAAATATTCCTTTGTAAAAATTAAAAGGGTATTATACACCATATAAAATAAATTTGTGTATAAAAAAATAAGCCTCAATGAAAGAAGATTGAGACGAAGTTCCTTACCTCGTGTCCAACTTGACTCTATCATTATTTAATCTCCTAAATAATAAACTACATTTAATTTCTACTTGATTAATAAAATTTTTAATATTCATTATTCTTTTTATATGATTTATTACCATGTTATGAACATTGTGTAATTATTTTTGTTAAAATGGTCGTTTTGTTGATCTTTGGTACCTGAGCCAAAAATAAACTTCTATTAATTACAAGTTGTTCATGTCGTAAAATATCTATTATATCCAGAATTATATTCATGATGTAGATATCATATATATCTAGTATATACATTCATTTATAATATTACATAACATTTTTAGGTATGAAATGAAATGCACCGTTCATGGAGACGGTAAGCCGTAATTACGCATGAACGCTACTTTAATTTCTATTTTGTATTTAATGGAATGATATAATAATGATATAAATTTATATTATATTTCCAGTATAATATCATATATAATAACATTAACTCCATCATTTATACATCCCACACATGGCATTAACAAATCAAATCACTTTGAGGGGGCGGTAGTCCGCACTTCCTAAAATGAAGATATCACGTTTACCCATAATGGAAACCATAAAGGAATGCCATAAATGAAAAATATAGAATCATAAGGAAAACATAAAAATAATATATATCATATATAAATATAGTGACATCTTAATGGCCTCCATGAATGGTGTTAAAAGAATATTGAACAATCATCGTTTCGTTAGGGAGTAATTCGCCATCCACAGAAAAAGTATGTTCTTTAACCATTAGACAGAGGTGTGTGTAAGTGTAAATAAAATAATTCTCCTAAAAAAATCCTTGTATATTTAAAATAATAATTTTTTTTACAAAAAAATGGAATAAAAATATTTTAGGGGGTAGGAGAAGAAAAATAAATCAAACGAACATTAGAGAATACATTACCTTTAAATCAGGTAACTCTCCTTGGTTTGAACAAAAAGAGTTTATTGAAGAGCTATATGCCTAAATTAAGGCTTCTAGGATGAATAAAGGGATTTGGAGAGATAAAATGATCTGAGCATGGCCGATCCAATGGCTTGAGAGGTGTGGGTAAGGTGGTAGAGGCAGGGGCCCTTTATAAGAGGGGGGAGGGGCACTCTTGGAAATTCAAGAAATTGTACATTATTATATAATGAGTTTCAGATTTTAAAGTTCCCAAAATTATATATTTTGAGTATAAGGTGATAAGTGTTCTAAATCCACCCATCCAATAGGTTTTTGACAATTTTAATTCTTATATTTTACATTATCTTTTAATTTTATTAAAATCTTTCATTAATGAGGTAATCACTGCATCATCATGGTGTCATAAAAATTTTAATTTATTTAATGTCTAAAAATTAAAAAAATATCATGATGTAGGAAATATTTTTATATTTAAAATTAATATTTATAGTCTTATATATCATTTATTTAGTCAAAATTAAATTGTTTTACTTAGGTGCTACATACTTTGTTATACTTTCCTTTTAGAAAACATAAAATGATAAAGTGTCACTATCTCCCAAAACGGATTCCATGGGGTCCCAAAGTTTTGCACAAGGCATCCCATGGTCTACCATGACACAACCAATTGAATTAAGAGACATTTTGGGATCATTTTATATTATTATTTTATTATTTTATTACCCTTAACTACTAGATTACTAATTAATCATGATAATTAATGATAATTATTGTTGTTACTATTCGTAATGTCCAAAAACAAAAGAATATTAATTACATAAATTGAACCCTTTGATTAAATATATGGAATCCATTATACCAAATTCCAAACACATAATTTTTAGTAATTAATTTAAAAATAATTCCCATTTTCAAAACAAATAACGGGATTTTTAGAAACAATATCTATCAAGAGTTTCACAAGTGCTTATGTCCAATTTCAATGTGAAACTAATCCCAATGACAACCATTGGATTAAATGTTCAAAATATATCCTAAATAAACTTTAAAACCAATTAAAAAGATAATCTATCAATATAATTAAATTAGATGAAAAATCAGTTTTGAAGTAAAATGCAGTATTTTTCACTATTCATTAAAAAAATGAACATTGTCATAAAAATACCAATAATTTATCCAAAGAAAATTACAATGTCTCAATCCTAAATAATAAGTTACTTTTTAAAAATAGATCTTATATAATTGTCAAAATATATATTTAAAAATGGTTCTCCATCAAAAGGTGGTAAAACAATCTTTCAAAAATATTAGAGAATTCAATGCTTAAGATTGGATTTATTCTCATTTTAAGCCTCTAAAACACCATCTAATTTAAAAATAGACATATATATGAAAAACCATAGTTCTTCACATACTTTGGATTTTACATTTATAGATTGGAAAACTAGGTGGGGTTCATGAAAAAACCATTTTTCTAGAGGATGTAGAACCGCAAGGTTTCACTAGCAAGGCACATGATTAGTAATAATAGTGACCTAATCATGTGATTGATATTATTTTTCCTCTTCCCATAGAATTTAATGTCTCGAACCCTTGTAACACCCAAAAAACATCCCTTACACTCAGGAACCATTTCTTTAACTAGAAAACCTATTATAAAAAAAATTTAAACATTTAAATTCCTCCATGAAAGGTCAAGATCATAAAACCTACAAAACTTATAATGTCTTGTTATCAATCCATACTCCCCATTACACTCTAAGCCATAATGAAAAAAGGTCGGCCCCAAGGTCAAACATATCATCTATCATTGATGAAGCATCCATATGAATAATGACATGTCTTAATAACACTATGACCTAATAAATAGTTATACCATTAATATGTTTCCTCTACCGTGATCCATAATCATAAAATAAAATGCTCCTATGAGGATGAATATACATCAATGTAAACATTACAAAAAAACAAGATAACTTTTTAATAACATAACTGGTCCACTACACAAAAAGAGTTCGATAAAGCATGACACTACAAAAGGAGAGCCAATCAGAATACCTTTGGTCGGATCCTCTCCCCATCACATGTCCCAAATCCCATGACACCATCTCACTTAGTTTCCCAACAAATAATAGTGACATAAGCTTTTCACCATAGAAGTAACATGATGATTCTAACCACATTTCCTGACCTAAATTGGTCCACAACTTGATGCCCACATCCTATTTCTACTTCAAATCATTTCAAGCACAACCCATGCATAACATTCATCTCAATGCACTACAAAGGTTAAAATTAAATCCAAATCCTTTAACCAATATTGAAGCAACACGATGGATCTTAACTGAGTTTATCCAATCTAAAACACCGATAAGGTCTTCAAATGAGCATTTTCTCACTATGGTTCTCCCCACAATATAAATTATCCCATGACAACCATCTTCTGGTAGTTATATGCTTCACTTTAAAAAAATACCCTAAAATCCTCAACCCCACTTTCAAAAACCACCCAACAAAATTCCCAAACATATCATTTCCAACATCAACATGAATACTATCCAACATTGGAATCCATACATACCATAAAAAACACTCAAAAATGACATGCATAAACCATTCCTTTGCATATATGAATAACATTCCCTATCTCAATTTCATATATTTTTCCAAACCATACATTCTAAGAAGACCCCAAAAAAATGGTGTCTTATTACAAGCCATGTATATTACAATTACTATTCTTCCTCGGAACATCATCAAAAAGCTTGTCCCAAAACAAAAATCTTCCACATTTGACACACTACTCGATTCACGTACCAAATGAACCTTTTCACGAAATATATTCATCCATCATCTATAGAACATACCAAAGTGATTCTCTTACATCCAGTAAAAATACAACATGATGAAATATGTTTCTCCTCAAACCGTTTTCATGTTATACAATACCAATTAACCTATATCTGATACTACCATTTGGATCATTGTTAGAACATGAAAAATCACGACTCTATGTCGTAGATCAATCAATAACCACATCCATATCCGATATAGTTTTCTAAAAGGTACCCAACCATATTTCTCATAGGTTTTTCATTTTCACATCGTGTCCACGACATCTTCCCCACATCCTTATCCACAAATAAGTGACTAATATACCACTTACCAACTTAGTATTATAATTTTTAACACTTTACTCAAGAAATTTAATCCATCATGGCTCACTCTTCGATTATAAGATGAGCCCAAAAAATTGGGCATGACTATACAACTTCAACTAGAAATAGAAAACAAACAAAACACACTACCCATTCAATTCCCCCATGAATGTAACCCATTCCATTTGTCAACATCTCATCCATCCCAAGGACCCCACATATAACTAGTCAATATGGGAATTCCCACCATACATATCCACCAACACTACTCCATGATCGTAACCACCAAGAGGCCACACATCTAACCAAAATACATTTAGGTAGCTATGTTTAAAGCTAGATCTCCCTCATCATACTGAGGATGTTGTAATGATATTGGTCATCCACACCACTAGCTATAATTATGGTAAAACTTCATCCTTTTATTCTTCCATATCTATCAATCTCTAATGTCACCACCAACTATGAGAATACCTTGACCTATCTAAATTCTTGGGGTTCTCTACCCGCCAACTACTAATAAATGCTCAAACACTGCAAATAGAATTATATATCTAACTAAAAACCATCACCACTTTATTACCCGTTTTAATGTGGTTGTAACCCAACATTCTTATTTGAACCACATTCCTTAACCACTCCATTTCATTTAGCATGATAATAGTTAATCGAATGGAACACAACAACATCTACATCGATCCAAAAACAAACTATCACGTGCATACCTAGAACTTCCCACATTGATCACATTAACAATTACTAGTGCTAATATTAATAAATCTATTAATATTTCCCAATGTCTATATGTCCCTCAAAAACATTCTTTGACATCCACACCTCATTACGACCACTATGGTCTTGAAAATTCCTTTGAACGCCCATCAAACCTGATTCTAGACCACACTATCCACACATCATCCATTCCAGGACCAAATTTACAATTACTCATCTTTCCATGCCTCTAGGTCCATATTCCTGGTCCACATCCGGGAATTTTATATGTTCTTATTGAATAAACTAACCATTGATAGAAATAAACCAAACGTTGTGACGACCTCTCACAATAGGTATCCCATTCAAAAAAAAGAACTCATCTTCAATTTGGTCAACATTTAATTATCCTTCCCAAACATACATTTACTCATACATTAATCATTGTAAATACAAATAGTTCAGACACCTAATGATAAAAACTGTAATAAATAACCATAAAACCAACTCCAGGTGCTCATGTGACTCCCTGAGAAAGAATTCTATCCATGACCACAACATTTACCAGAAATATTATTGTACCCACTGTGCACTATTTATACCTCTAAAGAAACCACATATAAAAAAAATATATCTAACCGACAACACTACATTAACCTTCCTCGGTGATCCCATCAAATCCAAAATACCATCAACTCCTAAACACATCATTAGTCACTTCCCCAAAAACATCAATTTTTTTAACATATACCTCTTAGATAAACCCATAATAGGAAACACTCTCAATGTGAAACTAATAAATAAAAATACATCCATTTATTTCATATATATTCAAATAAAAAAGATACACTCGACAACCGCTCTCATGGGTCACCCTTGACGGTCTAATGGAACCATATCCCTAAACCAGAGCCACATATAAAAATTTCAATTAGCTCCCACTCTATGTAATAAACACTTATCCTCAACAAATTACCAATCATTTTTGGAAATCCTACCCCTACTTCCATTCAAACTTAACCTAACTCACCATGCTACCATTTACTCTAGGTATCCAACTAAGGATACCCAAACACAAACATAAGCACTAGAATTAAAAGAACAAATATAAGTTCCAAAAAACTATTGTGGTAGCAACCCACAAAGGTTACAAAATCCAAATTACCAAACAACATTTCATAACCCAAATTCCATTTTCCAACTAAATATACAGCAAGGGGAAACCCTAAACAACACATCAAAACCCTACAAGGCCACATGACCCAAAACCAATGTCTCAAACTATGGAACCCTCACATCCCAATCCACCCATAAAAATGGTATACTCTAAACACTAGGTATTCCTGAACCAACATCCCAAAAGATCCCATAGTGTTCAAATTATCCTTATAATTTAAACAATAAAATTTAAAACTCACGGATTCACATTTAAAAACCTTCCCTTTTAGAAGTAAAGAATATTTCACTTTCAAACACAATTATATCAACCTGCTTATTAAAAATATCATATTTTCTAAAGTTCATATATCAAATTATTTCATTAAATATCATTTCAAGGAAGGACCAACATGAACAATCAACGGATAGAAAATCAGACAACTACCATGTGAGACCCAAAGAACTACCAATCACGGGAAACATATGAATGACCAATAAATACTATGTTCCTATAAGGATGTACAAAATCACACAACATATTATTATATAATGGAATAGTAGATATAACCTCATATATCAATAGCATCAATTTTATGTGCACCTCCAACTGTGGATGTATCAATCAACTATAAAATCGAAAAAAAGAATATCAATTCCCACCAGTGGAAACTTGGGTTATTCCTTATTCGTGGTGATGTAGGCACCCATGTATGAGATTGTAACCAATCCTTGACTATATTCTAGTCTCATTTATATCATCACAAAGTAGTATTATATATGAATTTTATTTTTTATACCACTTTCAAACATCCCAGTCTTGGTAGAAGCTACATTCATGGTCCCGAGTTGGGTCGTCACATGACTTAGGTGCGGATCCCCATAGTCTAGAGGCTTTTGACTACAAGTGTGGGTAAATTAATGTACGAAGAGGAGACTATACCCACTTTTCAAAATATAAACATAGTATAAATAATATCAACAAATATAATATCCATTTTGAATAGTAATTGAATAGATCCTATGAAGATAAAATGTAACCATGTGACACATTCCATAATAATATAATTAATAAACTACATATCATAAAATCATAAAAAAATTGTAAAACCAGTAAATCAAAAATAACCTAAATATGGACATGATTCCCAACCCAATCTTGATCTCCCCTTCCCCATCCCATTAAGCCATGTACAAACAAAACACCATGTCCATTCCCCAAACATCTAACAAAAAAAGACACGTAGCAGGGGTTCGGGTACCCTAGTGTCATGTGGGCCCATGAAGTGTGTGATTAAAACTCAATAAGTTACCTCCAATGTTGTTTATATCAATATAATGTCTATAAAAATTTTATATATTAAATCAATGTTACAATAAACAAATAAGACCACATAATATATAGGTTTAACATTTAAACCTTTACTAATTAACTATATTATCATTATTGTTCAATAATGTTAACCAACAAAATAAAAAATACTATGATCATATTGAGGTATTAATACATTGAAATAATGTGGGACTATGCTTTTACTCCTAAGGGGGATATCCACTGATCAAAATTGATCGACATGCCTTTGAGCCTCGATCTGGTAGGAAAGACATTACCATGTGCTTTTGTAATCAGAGAGACTCAGTCTAACATCCTAAACCTTGCCATATAAATATGTTGTAATGTATATATCCTCATTGTAACATTGAAACTCAACAATAAAAAACACCATGCTTGGTGACTCGGTCTAGGTGTTCATGTCCAATTCATTCATCATGGGCATATAGCCTCATTCTGCCTCCCAATTGAATGCATTATATGGGTGGGGATTAGTTTTGTATTCTAAATCAACCCATGGGAATAGAGCCTAAAGTAAAATACCACACATACCACCAAGCCATGTGCACATGGTTACTTAATGAGTTTGAAAATTAATCATTTAAATGCCTTTAAAATATATCAACACATATACGTCATAAAATCCAAAACACACTAAACACATATAATATTATACCAAATACCACCTTATTCCATATTAATGACTGAACCAAAAATAAAATCAAATCCATATCAAAAACAAGATTAAAAAACAAATAAATATTCTATTTTAATGGAATTTATAAGGAAAACATTTAAAAAAATATCTTCTTATATGAAAAACAAAAACATTACACATGGTTTTCATTTCTATTTACCACCACTTCCATGAATCATTAATACATTTCCATAAAAATTAAAACCACCACCAAATTTAATATAATGATTTGAAGTTATAAATAAAACCAATTTATAAATCAAATTTCGGCTAACACCTCCTTTCAAATCATTCCTATGTTCAAAACATCATATTCTTCGTTAAAAACGATAACTGAATAAAAATCATAAATGCATTATATATACCATTTGAAAATCCTTTTATACACTTCAAAAATTCCAACATATAATAAATTCAATATACTATATAACCAAGGTAACATATCCATTAACAATTCATATCCATTTAACATTCTATATTACCAATGTCAACATTAACCCACTCATTTCACTATTTATGTGGGTTTGGTATACCCCAAGAGTAGCCCTAGATTCATAATGACATCATCATCATACCCAATAAGGTCTCGGTATGGTCTCAAAAATAAATCTATGTCACAAATAACTTCCCTCAGTATAATAAATTAAAGAACACAATGGAACCAAAATTCCAAAAACACTTAAATACATAAATAATTAATAATGTTGATAAAATAATAAAATCCACCTATATCAATGTCTAAGACAACCATACTTCTGATAGAATCCCTTGATTAAAATCCAATTGTCCTAAAAAACTAAGGTGAAGAACAACCTAAAAAATGTTTTAGATCTATATAATAAGGCGAAATCAAAAACCAAACCTCTTTAATAAATCAGAAGGATATAGAGTCGAAGACTTACACGGAGATATGATTTGAAACCAATCTCACATTGAACATCTATGAATCTATGGAGAATCATCCATGGAAGGGGGATAATATATTGGTTCTTCATACTATCTAATATGGGTAAAATGGGGAGAAAAATACTATTTTAACCCTTATGTATAATGAGTGAAAAAATGTAAATTCTGTATTCTTAAATGCCGCAACGTTTGGCCGCACAGTTGGAGAAACCATGTAATAACCATGCATCTCCCTCTATCCACGAGGGGCCAATCTAGATAGTCTTCTAGAAGCACAAACACTATTTTTACTTTCATTCCATGAGCATTCACTAGTCTCTATCCAAGAAGAGGCATGGCTACATAATTTACCTGTATAGGTGCACAGTTAGTACAAAATGTGTGCCAACCTGGTGTTGCACACTATATAGCATGTTCCCTTCCCAATTCAAGTCTCGAACCATCGAACCACCCATAAAAAATAAATTATATCACAGAACAATTTCATTAATAAAAAAAGAATGAATAACCCAAATTTAAAAAAATAGGCATCTCCATGATAGATTGGTATCATATAAATGGGAAATTGAAATCATCATCTGTGCATGCATTGTACTATCACCTCACCAAATTATGTAATTTGATTTCCATAACCACATTTCAAGTTTGTTTTTAATGATGGATTTAATAAATATATATTTCAATTTTGAGTTAATTATTGTTTTTAATGGATAATTATTATTTACTATTTATTCTTTTTAATCATCAACATTTGTATCCTCATTTATGTATACGTATAGCCTACCATCTCCCTCAATAGTTTCATTCATTTTTTTATATATACATTTTACGGATGTATATAAACAAATATATTTATTTATAATGAATATGAATTATATTAGTATCATGTTTTTATTCCAAATATGATATTATCATGATCAATGTATTTATACTAAGACTAAAAAACAAAAATATTATTGATAAGAAATGTATATATCACCTGAAACAATTTTTAAATAATTAAATATTGAAAAATTGGGGATAACTGGTTATAATGAGATCAAAAAGTGAATTTTATATATGAAAATATATATGGAATACATGTATATTAAATATATATTTATTTTTTTGTGTATGTAATTTGTTTTATGAAAGAAGAGAATTAAGGTAAGGGATCTCTTCGAACCACCCTTTTTATTACATTTATGACCATTATCTCTCTAACTCACCTTGTTTTCATCTTTAATATTATTAAATTCCTCTATCTTATATATTTATGTCTCTCACATATTTATATTTCATATTAATGTCTTCCCTATGGGGTAATTCATGGATTATATTCATTTATTATGTACATTCTTCATGAAATATCATTTGATAATGATATGTGGCAAGATTATAAAAACAATATAATATCATGGAAAATTCATATGGTTATGACTTATGGTTTATAAATATTAATATATTACGACACATTAACATAGATAATGATAAATTGAATTGGGAAAATTTATTTCCCATTAGACTTATGTATGGTATTTGGGATAAATCCTAATCCATGATGGGACTCTTTCAACCATACGACGGTGCGTTAGCAGTTATCCTGGACTTACACTGATTTCATTTTTTTTGTTTTTTGAAAATTTCAAATGTTTTTATGATATTATGATACCGTTTTATTTATTATAAACTCCCATGTGATTAATCTGGACCCATATATTTTATAATTTAATGTAATACCTTTGGATCACATTTTTTACTCCCTATCATGTTTATTCTATTACTCTAATTTTTAGGTCACCATTTTTTTGATGTATTCCATAGGTTATCCCATGTAGTTTTAGGATATTAAAAAGAATTAGGATATAATTATAGATATTAAAATAAATTTGATTTATTTAAGTTTTACTTTCTTGTATTGTGACCCTATTTCTCCAATTACAATATCAATTTTGGATCATTATGTGATATTTTAATGGATTTTTTAACAAAAATTAGTTAATAATATGTTTAAATGGATTTGTATTACATATATGGAAAGTAATTATGTTATAGTTTTTGTGTATCTAGAATATGTTAGTCAGTACCAATGAGATAAGTCAAAATATTTGAAAATATCCATAAATTTTGTTAATTTATAGTGTGAGTGGATTCTGAATAATTTCCACCCTTTCGAGATAATGTAAGTGCATCTGGATTTTGAATAGTTGAACCTAGGGGTAATAACCCTAAAAATTTCATATTTGGAAACCCATTGATCATTTTATACTGAATAATAATGAGGTTGTGTTACACACCTATTTTTACATTTCATCGAGACATTTGTTTTTGAAATTCACAGTCTCTTTATGAAGAACTATGAAGGAAATAGAAAATTTGTTAAGTTATAAAACCTAATATGAATTATTAACACATATAAACTATATTCATCCTTATTCACCCATATTTTAAGATGTACATTAAATTTATAAATTACATTAACTGGGTTTATATGTTCCCCTTTTGTATGTTTATTTTTCAATGTATTCTCAACTTATTTTAGTATTTTTGTTAATGTTGGTAAATAGGATAAACCTTTCAAAAAAACCAATGTATTAGTCAATGTTATTTTTTCATTGATTGTATTATAATGGGTTTGGTAGTGAGATAAGTTATCTTTAGCTCAACTGACACATGATGTGAATTGTATCTGGAATCATGATGGCTCACATAATTCTCTTAAGAATTAATACTATTTTTTTGAATATTTCATGTGTAAAATTCTAAACACATATATAAGATCGTCGGATAACAGAATAATGGAACAATATATTAAATCCAGTGAATATATATTCTTGATAATCAAATTCTGAAAATAAGAGAGAGTTTTACCTTCTTTTTTTCACACGGATGGGGAATCTGATCAATGGTGGAAGCATGTCAAGAAAATGAAGACGAAAAAAGATATTCATTACATGCACTAAGAATAATTTAAAAATTATTTTTTAAAAATTATTTTCTCCAAACACCCAATCATAAAATTGAGAGGGGGTTCCTTGTTCTGTAAAAAATGGAAGATGAGGCTAGTGGGGCATATAAGGAAATTTTAATAAGGATTTCACGGTACATCTCTAATGCTATCATCATCACTAAATATATAGTTTCCCTCTTTTTTACAAGATTAAGTCTAATTCGATGAATTTATTTATGGATTTGATACTTTGAGTTCTCTATAGATATTTTTTATTCCACCCTCATGGTTGAGACGGAGATTAGAGAGTCCTAGAGGTCTCAGAGACATGGAGATTCAAAATGTAATATGAAGGTTTCTTTTTTTGGATAAATAGATAATTCTGACAGAGTAATGAAAACCCAACAAACCACTAGTCTTAAATAAAAACAATTCACATACCATAAACTGAGTCAAGTGAAATAAAATATTCATGAATTTTGGAAATTATGAGAAACAAGATGAACAAGTTTGAATAGAGATGAAGAATACCACTCAATAAATAGATCAAAAGAAGGCTCAGATCAACACTAAACCAAAAAAATAGTGTTTCAACTATAAAAAATGGGAGAAATACAGAGTATAATGTACTGTTCCATGTATTTTTACATACAACCAATGATAAAAACCTCTAAGTCGTATAGGGAAAGGAAGGACTTATTTTATAATTTCTTCTGAGGTGGATCCAAAAAAATATGGGGCGATGGGAACCATAAATATTCATTCAAGATTAAAAAAGATACTTCTGGATTCTACTTATTCATGTCCTTTCTTATCATTTACGTTTAGTAAATCTATTCAAAAACTAACATAAATCTGGTGGTAGATCTATATTTGATAAAAAAAATGGAACTATTTCTGTATCCCCATATATAAGTCCTCCCCATTCAATGTTTTGAGACATAATCCTCCAAAAAACCCATATTACTTCATTTGGTAGATTTTGATTCGATATTAGTCATGGGTTTTCTATTCATATTTAAAAACAACATCAAATATGAGTAGAGGGATATCACTCTTAGAATCCTAAGAAATCCTCCAATTCTATACAAGTGTGAATATGATGTTGAATATTTCTTAGAATAATTTCTCAAGAATGGATATATTTACAGTATGAGTGGGAATATAATTCTCAAATGATTGACAAAGAAAGATAATAATTCATCGTGACATTCCTATTATAAGGGATTATACTAATGTATTCTTAGAAGTGTTCCATAGACTTCATCCTGACCAAGGGTTTCAGTTATCAATGAGACATATACCTTGACCGATGCCCATATCCATGAATCTATACATAATTTCCTAAATTGAGTAGGTGGAACAAAAAATATCAGTTACTAGTGATCTTGTAAATGTCTTTTTATATGAAACAGTGCTACATGTTGTGTTGTATTATCCCTTTTTAGTAAAAATATAAATGGATAAAATTCCATAGGTGATGACTATCAATAAGGCATGAAAATCATGTTAAATAATAACTATTCATTTCCATGGATAAATGATTTTTTTGATCAACAACATTTGGCCTATATTTCTATAAGGTTGAACTTCTGTGTCTGTATAATGGAGAATAAAGAGGATATTCCCTATACGACCATTCAAACTATTAATTGAATCTATTTGTTCATATTGATCTTCTTCTAATTCAGTACTGCTTCAGCAGTATTTTTGGAAATAATGATCACAATAATTAGATATTACTTCAGAATTTTTTTGATATACTTTATATATGATATTATGATATAATATAAATATAAGGAGGATCATCTGGATTATTTGTATATTACGGTAAAGAAATTGTGAAAGAGTAATATATATAAAATGTACATTAAAACTATGTTCTGGATGAAACATTTGTCATTCATGGGTTACATTATCACAAAAATATAGACATTTTTGGACCCTTTGAACACTAATGAAATTGATGATTATCCCATAACAACTTATTTAATGGAGATATATGGTATAATTAGACAAGTTGGATATTAATAATAAAAATTTGAGAAAATTTTTAGGATTATCATACCCACTAACCATGATGAATCAGAAGGGTGTAATGTTTTTCTGGACTAATGAATATGTAGAGAGACTCATGGATTTGAATAAAATTTGTATAAAAACACAAGTACATACACTAACCACAATTGGGGAACTATTTATCATATATTGGTTTTCATCAATGTATATATTGGGATGATTATTAATGAATAATTATAAATTGATATCCTGAACATCAAGGAAGTTGAATGTTCAGAAGTATAACTATCCAATTGGGGTTCTATAGTTGGATAAAATGATATTTTCATTGAAAATAACACAACATTATTTCTATTGGATGATGTATGAAGTATATACGGATTATTAGATCCTTAATTATATTTCAAATAATAAAGAGTTTAATATGAACTAGGGAATACAGTTATAAATGATCAAGGACTATGAAAAATCAATTTATTACCATCCTAAAATCAAAATAAATTAACAGATACTCTATGTAGAATAGATCATGAAACATTATCGATGACTAAAATTGAGATGGATAATATATTCAAATACATGAAAAGGATGGGAATATGAATCATAAAAGACTGAACATCATCTTTTATATCTCCAATGACTACACATCTATCCATTTTAGATAAGATAAATGATGCATAACCTGATGATGAGGAAATTTTAATGAATGTGGATGATTTAAGAACATGAAAATCATCAGAGTTAACAAATTGATAAATAATTAGTTAAATGATCTGGGGGATGACTATCTGTACCCTAAGATCATGAGATAATGGAGTTATTAAATAATGCATATTGCAAGACCATCCCCATCCACTCGAGGTGTTTGATGATATATCAATATATATAAGAGTTGTATTAGTGGGAGAATATAAATAAGGTCATGAAAGAATGAACATAAAAATTCATTATTTGTAATCAAGTGAAGGAAGTAAGGGAATATTCAAAGGGGATTATGTAACCATTATAAATACCCTTATGGAAATTGGAAAACCTAACCATGGACTATTTTTTTGGTCTCCCAAAGAAATCAATATGAAATAGTTATATATGGGTTATAATAGATTGTATTATAACTGATTCTGACTCATTAAAAATCAATTGATCTTATCACAAGATCAACATCGTAGGATATACATCCTAAATGTGGTGCGGTTTTATGGAACACTTTTATCAATTGATTCAGATAATGTTTGGAGATTTACCTCCATGTTATGGAAGAGTCTATACCTTTCTATAATTAATTGGTTGGACTTTAGTATGACTTGTAACTACCAATATATTGTCATTTCATATAGACTATCCAAACTTTGGAATAATTAACGAGGGAATTACTGATAGACTTTAAAATATATGGAATTAATATATTCAGGAATATGATTTCTCATAAAATATAAACTTTCACTCAAGATTAAATAATATTCCTTATGAATTCTATTAAGGGAAGAGATGTTGAACACCAATGTGTTGGGGTGGAATTTTTGAATATTTGATTTGTGTCCTTAAATGGTTGATTAGATGGTAGAAAAGTTATATAACATTAAATAAAACATTAGGGTTTTGAAAAGCTCATAGAAGATCTACGATAATAATCATCGATGGGACCATCAGTTTGAGTCCAAACAAAAAGTGTTTCTCTGCCTATATCTAGGAAATAAATTGAAGATATTTGTGATAAAGGGAAAACTAAGTCTCATTTAAATCATACCCTATGAGGTTATTGATCTCATTGGAATTTTTTATTTTCTATTATCAATTCCTCCTAACCTTTCTCATGTACACGATGTATTCCACATATCCTTCTTAACAAAGAACATGTCAAATCAGGATCATATATTGAATTCATCAGTGATAAATATGGAAAATCATATATCATATGAGAAGCATCTGGTGATGATTTCTGGTAGTAGAGATAATGATATACACAAAAAAATATAACTCACCTAGACAATGTACTATGGTAAAACCATAAATCTAATGATGAATCATGAGAACCTGAAGAATACATGAAGTATAAGTGGCCCACCAATTTTGACATTAGTGTATAATATAATTTTGTTACAGAATTTATTAATTTGGGATTAATGTAACACTATATCATTTCTAAAATAAAACAATATTCAATAGTCTATACAACATCCAACACCACACATAAAGGAACAACAACATATTATTGATAATATATTATTTTTATTCATAGCTTTCAATATAGTGGGTACGAATAAGATTATCTAATTTATAAAAAATATTTAAATTTCTTATATAATATAAAATTATGGATATGATCTATGTAAATAATCACTTAATTTTTAGTAATGTCTTTTAATTATTTAAAAAATATATTTTCTTAAAAAATGATATTTATATATTTCTGTAATAAGATATTATAATTAATATTTGGAACATTTAGAGTTTTTTTAAAAAAATATATCATTTTTTAAATTTTATTATTAAAATTTATTTATAGGGATATTTTTATATTTCACATAAAAATTTTGATTTTTAATTTTATTGTGAAAAATTGTTGATTTATATTGAAAATGGTGTTTTGATTAAATTATTTAAAATGTAAAATTTCATTTTGGATTATATTTAAAATTAAATTGTCCATTTTGATGAAATATAAAAAAATTATTGTCTTTTCAGTGAATTTTATAATTTAATTTAGTATGATAGAGTTTTTATATATAAATTCCTTTTTTTAAAAAAAAAACTTTTTTTGGTTGCATTTTACATTTTAACCTTCAAATAACCCCCCCCCCACATTTATAAAATAAACCCAAAAAATTTAATTCCCTATGTTTAATCATAATGTCCAAATTTTGTAAATAGTCCTATTTTATTTTTTTTATTATGAATAGTAACCATGGTAAATAAATTCCCCCACAGTAAGGGTAAATTATGTAATTATGGTTTTTTTGATAAAATAAATAATCACCATAATAGTTTTAATTATCCAATATTATGATTGTATTTAGTTCTTATAAATCCATATATTAAAAATATGGATGCTTCATTCCAAATTTCATTGACTTGGAACCTTACACATCAATATGAAAAAAATGTCAAAAATTTCATTCTCTTGGTTTAATTATATGTAAATTTTTTTAAAAGGGATATGTGGATCATATTATAATTTATAAATTTTATACTATAATGAAATATTATATTTCAAACAGTAATATATATTCTTATTTTTTAGTGATAAAATACTTACATTAAATGATTACACAATGACGGCACGATATTTATTCAATTAAGAGATATATAAAATAAATTATTAAATAAATTTTAAAAGTAACAAAATTTGAATTTATTAATGTGTCCAAAAAAATATTGAAATAAAAATATTATATTATTGTATAATTAATTTATAATATTATAACTAAATTTCTATTATTATTCTTTTAAAGTGAAATAAATCGATTAGTTCAGAAAATGTCAATAATGTTATTTTATTATAGTTCATATTCTATTACATGATTTAAATTAAATAATATCGTATAATTAGAATAGAAAATTCTATATATTTTAAAAGATCAACAAGATTACATTTATAGACCAGCAGTCCTTTCATATTAAATATATTGACACAAAAAAATTAAAAACATCATCGTTATATAAGTTGTTGAAAAGGGTTAGTGTAGAAGAAAATATAGAGATATGGTTAAAAAATTATAGCTACACCAAAATTATATTGGATCCTAGTATTTAAAACCCTCCATATTCTATATTCAAATTATACAAATTTTATACCATCATCCAATTAAATTTATTTTTCAGTAATTTAATATTTTAAGTAATTTGATCAATGCCCTTTCCCTCAATTATAAATGTATATCTAATCTATTCATTTATTCACACATAAAGAACCATTTTATTCAGAAAATACCTATAAAAATACATTGATAAATCTCTAATAAACGTTCTAGAAGTCTTCTTTTTCTTATAATACCAACCATAGAGTGATTAAGGTGGAGAGAAATAAAAGCTTTCTGAAGAAGAGGTATAGTATTTAACCGACTATTTTTGTGTTATTTATTGATTTTCATCATTGAATTGTTCTTATATAATGTTGAAATAAAAAAATTATCTCATAAATATATGGAGATATCATTTTTTCCAATTTAATTACATACATCCATACCCTCTTTCAAAAATGGGAAATGAAATCATTGTTTGTTCATATGGAAAACTATCTCCTCCAAAAAGATATAATTTGTTTTCTATCACCACGATTCATAAAAAATTATAAGGATAGATTTAAAAAATAGATATAAAATTAATGATATTAATGTAATTTTTTATAGTTGAATTGGCACATACCATTATTTCATTTCTTCTGTCAAAAATTGAAATGATGTTTATGAATATGTACAATATATTGTCTCATTGAACAGTGTAATTCATTTTTTATCTCTACCATTTATGGATGGATCTAAATAAATACGAATAGTGAATATATATATATATACGATACTAATATCATGGTTAACATTGTTTATAATATTTAACTATGATTAATTTATAGATTCAGAGACTACCGAACCAAAACATGCTTGAAAAACAATGTAGTTATCACTCAAAACTATTATATTATTAAATAATTGTCAATATAATGTTTGTATGATGTTATAATAAAAAATTATTAGGAATTATATATATGATTATGTTTATTTCATATATTTATAATAAATTTATATTTAGTGTAACATCCCAGGTAAATAATGAATAAAACATTTTCATATTTATTAATATTTACGAATTAAATATTAATTTTACTTTAATGGGGTTTCTATGTTCAATAGCGTACCAGATACGCAATGATGAGTTCCTTTGAAAACTTACGTTACACACTAGTAATATAATAATATTATTTTAAATGGTAGTTAACATGTAGCCGTTGTAATTGTGGGAATCGATAGAAATAACTATAATATGATTATATATGTTTTTAAATGTTTTTACATTTATCTAATAAAGGATAAAGGCTTAAAATACGAAAAGAATTCAATTTTAGGCTTATATACTCTAATTTTCACTAAAGGTTCACTTATCACCTTTTGATGGCGAACCGTCATTAAATATAGTTTTGATCAATCATATAAATTCTATTGGACCAAATATAACTCTTCTTTAGAACCGGGACATGAAAATTCACTTTGTGTAAATTTTTGGTATCTTTCCGATAAAGTTTATTTTTTTAATGAATAGTGTAAAATGTTGTATTTTAACTCAAAACCAATTTTTAATCTAATTTATTTGTATCATTATATTATAATTTGAATTGGTTTTAAAGTTAAATTATAAAATATTTTTACCATTAAATCCCATAGTGGTCTTTGGAATTAATTTCACTTTGAAATGGGACATAAACTAGTGTCAGTCTTTTGATACTTATTGTTTCATAAAAAGACGCTATTTGTCATGACAGTGGGAATTAATTATTAAATTAATTAATGTGACTTGTATGTTATGAATTTTTTAAAATAGACTTCATTTTTGAATTCAGAATATCAAATATAGCTTAGGGTGAATTTTTGGTATTTTTCTGAAAAACTTCAATTTTTTATGAATAGTGAAACCACTAAGTGGTACATCTAAAAACTGATTTTTTGTTTAAATGAAATTTTACCAATTATGTGTTTTGAATTTCAAAAATCCAACATAAATGGTTTTCATTAAGAATTAAAATGTGGTTCAATGAGATTAAAATAATTTTTTGGTGAATAGTAACTCTTAAGTTCTTAATCGCGATTAAAGGTAATTAGTGTAGTTTAAGGTAAGAATAATGTTTTAATAAAATGAAATGACCTAGAAACATGTCTTACGCTCATTGGATATGTCATGGCCGACCAAGAAAATCCAGGGGTCAACTTGGGGACCCCATGGAGCCACTTTAGTTGAAAAATGACATAAATACTTTTTATTTAATGTTAAAGTAAAAAATGACACAAACATGAAATGTTTTACTAAATAAATTTTTACATGGGGTTATACAAGTCATATTTTTTACTATAAATAGTAATTGGAAAGATAAAAATATTTCCTACATCATAGTAATTGTTTTATAATTTTTAGACATTAAATAAATTAAATTATTTATGACATCATGATGATGCAACGATGACCTCATTATTTAACGATTTAAATAAAATTGAAAGATAATGTAAAATCTAAGACCTACACATGTCCTAAACATATTGGATGAGTGGATTGAGAACCCTCATCAGATTATCCTTGAAATACATCAATGTGGGACCTTTAAAATCCAAAACGCTTTTGAAAATAAAGTAACATTTTGTAACATTACAAGAGTGCCCCTGCTCTCCTCTTATAAAAGGCCCCAACCTCTACCACCTTACCCACACTCCCAAAGCCTTTGGCTCGGCCAAAATCTTCCCATTTTGTCTCTACACTTCCCTATATTACTCCTTAAAGCCTCAATTTGGGCAGAAGTCTTCCCAAGGAAGCCTTTGAGCTCAAACCAAAGGGAGTTACCTGATTTTAAGGTAATGTCTTCTTTTGAGTCCTCTTGTTTTATTTTGCTTCTCCAACCCCATAAACTCTTTTTATTCTTTTCTTTTGTAACAACTCCAGTATCCTCAATATACTAGGATGTTTTTATAAGATGTATTCGATCTAAACTTACACACACCTACATCTAATGGTTATCGAACATTCTATTTCCGTGGATGGTGAATTTCTGCCTCCCGAAACGATGATTGTTCAACATTATTTTAACACCTTCAAAGGTGGCCATTAAGATGACACTATATTTTATCTATTATATATAATATGTTTATGTTTTCCTTAAGCTTATTTATTTTTCATTTTGGGCATACCTTTATGGTTTCCATTATGGTTAAACACGATATCTTCATTTAAGGAAGTGCGGACTACCGCCCCCTCAAAGTGATTTGATTCATTATATTCCATATGTGGGACGTATAAAGGATGGATTTAAAGTTATTATATATGTCGTTATACTAGAATTATAATATACCTCTATATCATTATTAATTCATTCCATTAATGTATGAGATAGAAATGAATGTAGCGTTCATGCGTACGTACGGCTTACCGTCTCCATGAACGGTGCATTTCATTTCTTATCCCCAAATGTAATGTGCTATTATAACTACATGTATATAATTGATATATATTATTAATGATACATCTAAATGATGAATATAATTCTGGAATTAAAATATACATACTTCATTTAGTTTTAATTTCATTAATATGACAAAGAAATGAAAGTAGCGTTCTTGCGTACGTACGACTTACCATCTCCATAAACGGTGCATTTCATTTCTTAGCTCTAAATGATTATGTTATATTATAAATACATATATATGCTGGATATATATGATATATATGATATCCAAATCATGAATTTCATTCTGGATATAAAGAACCTTTGACCACACGAACAACATGTAATTGTAAGAAACCACTTTTGACTTAAGAACCAAATATCGACAAAACAAAAATTATTAACATAAATGGTTACATAATGTTAATAACATGGAAATAAGTGATATAAACGGAATAATAATCTTGGAAAAGTTTCTTAAGCAAGTATAAATTAACTCAAGTTTATTATTCAGGACGTTAAAGAACGATCGAGTCAAGTCAGACCCGAGGTAAGGGACTTCGTCTCAATCTCCTTTCATTGAGGCATATTTTGTTTTATACACAACATTATTTTATACGGTGTATAAACCCCTTTGACTTTTACTATTATACAAACTGAATATTTTTCTACGAAGCGTTTTACTAAACTACATAAAGGAATGTTTTTTTAACGTATGCGGTGACAACGACCTTTTCCGCTGCCGCGAGTATTATTTGGTCTTTGGCTTCCTCAACAAGCCGTAATGTTTTTAAAATAAAATAAATACCATATACTCTTTTATGTATTTTGGTATTGAAAATGTTTTTTATAATGGATTTGTTATTTCAATATATTTATGTGATATGTTGTGATCAATGTGTGGAAATGTTTTCTTTCCATTATATTTGTTTTATGATTTTATATTGGTACTTGGACATTTGACGGGTGGTTACGTTATAACCTCCAATGAATTGGGTATGGAAGTCGGCTGTATGGATATTCCATTAAGTATGTATTGAAGTTGTCCGTATAGCTATTCCATTAAGTGATATGTGTGGAAGTCGACCGTATGGTTATTCCACTTAAGTATGTTAATGTCCCAAGTTACCTTTATATGTTATGTGTTCTTTATATGGGATTTATTGTAATTCTTTGGATAAAAAAGGGTATGTAATGATATTTTATTCAGTGATGAGTTTCTACTGCTTCAAGAAGGTGAAGGTATTACATTGATAAAGTATGCATGGTTTACGTGATGTTTGAAAAACTAACAGTTTTCATTCTTTGTGTATCCCTTACTAAGCTTTTTATGCTCACCCCATGTTGTTTTGAAATTTTTTTCATAGGACTTAATGTGGAATAGGGTCAAGGACAGGATCAAGGGAATGTAATGCTATATAAAACATGGAATTAGACATGTCTCTTTTTAAGAGTTTTTTTTATTTTATGGAAACATGGTAGAAGGGTCTACTTTTTAATTTTTTTAGATGTAATTGTTATGGACTAAGTCTCTAAAAATCTAAACCTGAAAGGATCCTTAATGTGAATTATTCATTTAATTCAATATTAAGAGATGTTTAAGGCTGGGGCCTTATAGGAGGAATCATAGGTCGGTTTAGACAACATTAGGAGTTAGAAAAGTGTAAAATTATAAGTTAATTTATGGTATGATTGAAATGATATAGCATTTAAAGATTACCATGTTGCTTCGCCTAAGATATTACTGTGTTCATAATGGTTTTCCGTAGAGGAAACAAAGAAGCTATGTTGGGACGACATCAGGAGGAAGAAAACCTTCCAAATCAGCAACCTGAGATGGTTGGAATCGGAACTGAATAGTTCGTTGCAATGATGGCACAGTTGACTCAGGCTATAAATGGTGGTGGTATCCATGCACGAGATCATCCAAATCAACCGTAGATAAACATGTCAGTGGTGGAACATTTCATGAGGCAACATCCCCCATCATTCAGAGGATCATCTGACCCTATGTAAGCTGAAGGGTGGATTAAAGCACTAGAGAAGATTTTTGATGTCATGGGGTGTTTATAACATCAAAAGCTTAGTCTTGCTGTTTAACGTTTTGAAGGTGAAGCTGATCAGTGGTGGTTGATGGTGAAAAATATCAGGGATAATGATGATATTGAGGATCTTCACTGGGATGAATTCAAAGCAATGTTTCTTGAGAAATATTTTCCAAAGGTGGTTCGTCTTAGGATGGAAAAACAGTTCCTAGAATTGGGGTAGGAGTATGATTCAGTGGTTGCTTATGAAGAAAAGTTCACTCGATTGGTAAGGTATGCTCCAAACTTCATACAAGATCTTGATTGTAAAATAAACCATTTTTACTCAAGGTTAAATCCAAAGTATCGAAGAGCTTTAGCCTCTCCTGAGTTCAAAATTTATGAAAAACTTCTTCGATGTGAGGAGAATGTGGAAATGGAGTTTGCTGATGATCTGGTGTTATATGAGAAACAACAGAATAAGAGGTCTAGTTGGCAGGAAAAGGGGAAGAATTCATCAAATAAGAAAGGAGGTAAGAAAATAAGATATCCATCCTATGAGAAGTGTGGTAAAATGCATCTAGGAGAATGTTTATCCAAGTCTGGTAAGTGCTTTTGGTGTGGTAAGTCTGGTCATATTGCTCGTAACATTAATGAAGATGATCAAGTTGGAAATGAAAAGCCAATGGTAAGATGTTTTATGTGTAATGAAATGGGTCAATATGCAAACGAGTGTCCAACGAAGAAAACAACTTGGGGAATGCTGCCAGACTACAAGCAGAAAGGGGTTGTGAAATACTTTGCAACAACTTCAGCAGATGTTGGGCCATCGAATGAAGTAGTATCAGGTACAATGTTTGTTTCTTCAGATTATGCCAATGTGTTTTTTGATTCAGGGTCTACACAGTCTTTCATTTCTGATAATTTTCTAGTAAATTGGAAATTCCTTCTCAAGATATGAATCTTGAACATATGGTAGAAACACCTGGAGGGAATGTTGAGACAAAAAGGAATTATAAGAAACTTCATTATCCTTGTCTGTGGAAGGAATCTACCAGCAAACCTTATTGTTTTTCCTCTAGTAGAGTTTGATGTTATTTTGGGCATGGATTGGCTTTCTGTTTATCATGCTAAGATTGACTACAGAGCTAAAGTGGTTTCTTTTCAGAAAGATTTTCAGTTTGTGTACAAGAATGAACCCTTGATTTTGATAACATATCAGGAAGTTGAGAAACTAGTAAAAGATGGAAATGAATGTTACCTTGCACATATTGTTGAAAATAAAGGAACTGTTCAGATTAATGATTTTCCAGTGGTAAATGAGTATCTTGATATTTTTTCTGATGAGTTTCCTGGTGTTATTCATGATCGGGAAGTTCAATTTACTATTGACTTAGTTCCTGATTCTAAGAAAATTTCAAAACCCGCTTATTGAATGGCTCAAGTTGAACTTTTAGAGATAAAGAAGCAATTGCTGGTGTTATTAGATAAAGGTTTCATTCGACCTAGCACATCACCATGGGGTGCTCCTGTCTTATTTGTTAAAAAGAAAGATGGCTCAATGTGACTTTGCCTTGATTATAGAGCCTTGAATAATATTACTGTTAAGAACTAGTATCCTTTACCTCATATCGATGATTTGTTTGATCAGCTATAGGGAGATCAGTATTTTTCGAAGATTTACTTGAGGTCGGGGTACGATCAGTTGAAAGTAAAAGAAGAAGACGTTCTGAAGACTGTGTTCCGTACTAGATATGGCCATTATGAATTTGTAGTTATGCCTTTTGAGTTATCCAATGCACCTTCTGTATTCATGGACCTTATGAATAGAATTTTCCATGAGTTCATGGATAAGTTTTTGGTTGTTTTCATTGATGATATTTTGGTGTTTTCTAAAAGTAAAGAGGAGCATGAAACTCATTTAAGGGTTATCTTGAAAACCATAACAGAAAATAAACTATATGGAAAATTCAGCAAGTTTGAGTTTTGGTTATAACAAATTTCTTTCCTGGGTCACATTGTTTCAAAAGATGGCATAACTGTTGATCTTGCAAAAACAAAAGTTGATGAAAAATGGCGAAGACCTACAAATGTAACTGAGATCCGTATTTTTCTTAGTTTTCCAGCTTACTACCGATGGTTTGTTGAAAATTTTTCACGGTTATCTAGTCCAATGACTAAGCTAACTCGTATGGGTGTTATGTTCATCTAGAAAAAAGAATGTGATGGTTGTTTTCAAGAGTTAAAGAGAAGATTGGTGAATGCTCCAGTTTTGGAACTTCCTTCAATGAATGGTGAGTTTGTTATATACAGTGATGCTTCGTTGAAGGGACTTGGTTGTGTCCTTATGCAAAATGATTAGGTAATTGCTTATGCTTCACGTCAGTTGAAAACTCATGAGGTAAATTACCGTACACATGATTTGGAATTAGCTGCTGTTGTTTTTGCTTTAAAAATTTGGAGGCATCATTTGTATGGAGTAAAGTGTGAAATATATACTGATCACAACAGTTTAATGTATATATTCACTCAGAAATAATTTAACATGAGACAGAGGAGATGGCTTGAATTAATCAAGGATTATGATTGTACAATTAATTACCATCCGGGAAAAGAAAATAAATTGGCTGATTCTTTGAGTCGAAAAAATAATGCTTGATTAAACATGCTACATTTGGAATGAGATCCTTTGTTTTTTGATTTGATGAACTTTGGCATAGAATTTTTTGGTGAAAGATGTCCTTCTATTTTGTTTCAGGTATCAGTGAGATCTTCTCTATCAGACAGAATCAAGCAAGTACAGAAGCAAGACAGTGAGTTGCAGAAAAAGGTTGAGCTGGTTCAGAAGGGTAAGTTGCCTGAATTCAACACTGATAATGATTGTGTTTTGAGGTTTTGGAAGAGATTACGTGTTACTTGTGATTCATAGTTGAATAATGAGCTATTATGTGAGGCTCATAGTTCCCCGTTTTCAGTTCATCCTGGCAGTACTAAGATGTAAAGAGATCTGCGGGAGTATTACTAGTGGGATGGAATGAAAAGAGATATTGCTGATTTTACTGTGATGTGTTTGACTTGTCAGCAGGTTAAAGAAGAGTGGAAGTTACCGAAAGGGATGCTTCAGCCTCTACTAGTGCCAGAGTGGAAATGGGAGAATATATCCATGAACTTTGTTGTGGGATTACCGAAGACATCTCGAGGTAATAATGCAATCTAGGTTATTGTTGATCGCTTGACTAAATCTGCTCATTTCCTTCCTATACGAGATAATTTTTCCCTAGATCAACTTTCCCGTCTGTATATTAAGGAGATATTCAGGTTACATGGATTTCCTCTCTCCATTGTATATGACCGTGATCCTAGGTTTACTTCTAACTTTTGGAAAGGCCTTCAGAAGTTGTTGGGTACTTAATTAAATTTTAGTACAGCTTTTCATCCTCAATTAGATGGGCAGTCAGAACGATCAATTCAGACCTTGGAGGACATGCTATGAGCTTGTTAGATGGATTATCAAGGAATTTGGGACCAACAACTTTCTTTGGTTGAGTTTTCATATAATAACAGTTTTCATTCTAGTATACATATGGCACCATTTGAGGCATTATATTGGAAGCGGTGTCGAACTCCAGCATTTTGGGATGAAGTGGGTGAAAGGAAGCTGATGGGACCCGAATTGATAGAAGAGATGGCAGAAAAGGTTCAGTTGATTCAGAAACACATGAGAATAGCTCAAAGCAGGCAGAGGAGTTATGCGGATAACCAGAGGAAGGATCTATTTTTCGAGGTAGGTGATCATGTTTTTCTCATGGTTTCTCCATGTAAAAGTGTGATGAGATTTGGTAAGAAAGGAAAGCTGAGTCCAAGGTTCATTGGACCATATGAAATTCTGGAGAGAGTTGGATCAGTTGCTTACTGAGTGGATTTACCTCCGAGTTTATCTCAGGTATACAATGTTTTTCATGTTTCGATGTTGAGGAAGTATATGCCAGATCCATCTCATGTTTTGAGTCCAGAGGTAGTTCAGCAGGAAGAGAACCTATCTTATGAAGAACAACCAGTCCATATTCTTGACCGAAGAGAGCATGTGTTGCGAAATAAGGTAATTCACCAGGTAATGGTTTTGTGGAGAAACCATACTGTTGAAGAGGCAACGTGGGAATTTGAAAATGCTATGAGGGATAAATACTCCCACTTATTTTGATAAGTGAATAAAATTGCGAGGACGCAATTCTCAAAAGGGGGGAAGGATGTAACATCCCAGTTAAATAATGAATAAAACATTTTCTTATTTATTAATATTTATGAATTAAATATTAATTTTACTTTAAAGGGGTTTCTATGTTCGATAGCGTACCTGATACGCAACGATGAGTTCCTTTGAGAACTTACGTTACACACTAGTAATATAATAATATTATTTTAAATGGTAGTTACCATGTAGCCGTTGTATTGGTGGGAATTAATATAAATAAATAAAATGTGATTATATATGTTTTTTAAATGTTTTTACATTTATCTAATAAAGAATATAGTCTTAAAATACGAAAAGAATTAAATTTTAGGCTTATCTACTCTAATTTTCACTAAAGGTTCACTTATCACCTTTTGATGGTGAACCGTCATTAAATATAGATTTGATCAATCTTATAAATTATGTTGGACCAAATATAACTCTTCTTTAGAATAGGGACAACAAAATTCACTTTGTGTAAATTTTTGGTATCTTTCCGATAAAGTTTATTTTTTTAATGAATAGTGTGAAATGTTGTATTTTAATTCAAAGACTCTTATTAATATAATTTATTTATATGATTAAATTATCATTTGAATTGGTTTTAATGTGAAATTAGAAAATATTTTTACCATTAAATCCAATTGTGGTCGTTGGAATTAATTTCACTTTGAAATCGGACTTAAACTAGTGTCAATCTTTTGATACTTATTGTTTCATAAAAACACGCTATTTATCATGACAGCGGGAATTAATTATTAAATTAATTAATGTGACATATATGTTTTGAATTTTTAAAAATAGAATTCATTTTTGAATTCGGAATATCAAATATAGCTTAGTGTGAATTTTTGGTATTTTTCTGATAAACTTCAATTTTTGATGAATAGTGAAACCACTAAGTGGTACTTATAAAAACTGATTTTTCGTTTAAATGAAATTTTACCACTTTTGTGTTTTGAATTTAAAAAATACGACATACATGGTTGTCATTAAGAATTAAAATGTGGTTCAATGAGATTAAAATAATTTTTTGGTAAATAGTAACTCTTAAGTTCTTGATCACAATTAGAGGTAATTAGTGTAGTTTAAGGTAAGAATAATGTTTTAATAAAATGAAATGAACTAGAAACCTATCCTACCCTCATTGGATGTGTAATGTACGACCAATACAATCCATGGGTCAACTTGGGGACCCCATGGAGCCACTTAGGTTGGAAAATGACATAAATACCATTTATTTAATGTTAATGTAAAAAATGACAAAAACATGAAATTTTTTACTAAAACAATTTTTACGTGGGGTTATTCAAGTTATATTTTTGACTATAAATAGTCATTGGAAAGATAAAAAGATTTCCTACATCATAGTAATTTTTTTATAATTTTTAGACATTAAATAAATTAAATTATTTATGACATTATGATGATGCATCGATGACATCATTATTTAACGATTTAAATAAAATTGAAGGATAATGTAAAATCTAAGACCTACACATGTCCAAAACCTATTGGATCAGTGGAGTTCGAACCCTCATCACCTTATCCTAGAAATAAATCAATGTGCGACCTTGAAAATCCGAAACCCTTTTGAAAATAAAGAAACATTTTGTAACATTACAAGAGTGCCCCTCCTCTCCTCTTATAAAATGCCCCCACCTCTACCACCTTACCCACACTACCAATGCCTTTGGCTCGGCCAACCTCTGCCCATTTTGTCTCTAAACTTCCCTCTAGTACTCCTTGAATCCTCACTTTGGTCAGAAGTATTCCCAAAGAAGACTTTGAGCTCAAACCAAAGGGAGTTACCCGATTTTAAGGTAATGTCTTCTTTTGAGTCCTTTTGTTTTATTTTGCTTCTCCAAACCCCTAAACTCTTTTTATTCTTTTATTTTGTAACAACTACAGTATCCTAAATATACTAGAATTTTGTTATAAGAAGGATTCTAGTTACACTTACACACACCTACATCTAATGGTTAAAGAACATATTGTTTCCGTGGATAGTGAATTTCTGCCTCCTAAAATGATGATTGTTCAAAATTCTTTTAACACCTTAAAAGGTGGCCATTAAGATGACACTATATTTATATATGATATATAATATGTTTATGTTTTCCTTAAGCTTCTGAATTTTTCATTTTTGGCATACCTTTATGGTTTCCATTATGGGTAAACCCGATATCTTCATTTAAGGAAGTGCGGACTACCGCCTCCTCAAAGTGACTTGATTCGTTAAATGCCATATGTGGGACGTATAAAGGATGGATTTAAAGATATTATATATGATGTTATACTGGAATTATAATATACCTCTATATCATTATTATTTCATTCCATTAAATTATGATATAGAAATGAATGTAGCGTTCATGCGTACGTACGGCTTAGCGTCTCCATGAACGATGCATTTCATTTCTTAACCCCAAATGTAATGTACTATAATAAATACATGTATATAATGGATATATATCATGAATGATACATCTAAATGATGAATTTAATTCTGGATTTAAAATATACATACCTGTAATTTAGTTTTAATTCCATTAATATGACAAAGAAATGAAAGTAGCGTTCATGCGTACGTACGGCTTACCGTCTCCATGCACGGTGTATTTAATTTGTTACCTCTAAATGATTATGTAATATTATAAATACATGTATATGCTGGATATATATGATATATATGATATAAAAATCAGGTATGTCATTCTGGATATAAAGAACCTTTGACCACACGAACAACATGAAATTGTATGAAGTCCACTTTCGACTTAAGAACAAAATATCGACAAAACAAACATTAATAACTTAAATGGTTAAATAATGTTTATAACATGGAAATAAGTGATATAAAAGGAATAATAAGCTTGGAAAAGGTTCTTAAGCAAGTAGAAATTAACTCAAGTTTATTATTCAGGACGTTAAAGAACGATCGAGTCAAGTCGGACCCGAGGTAAGGGACTTCGTCTCAATCTCCTTTCATTAAGGCATATTTTGTTTTATACACAACTTTCTTTTATACGGTGTATAAACCCCTTTGATTTTTACTTTTATACAAAAGGAATATTTTTCTACGAAGCGTTTTACTAAACGACAAAAAGGAATGTTTTTTAACGTATGCGGTGACAACAACCTTTTCCACCGTCGCGAGTATTATTTGGTCTTTGGCTTCCTCACCAAGCTGTAATGTTTTTAAAATGAAATAAATACCATATACTCTTCTATGTATTTTGGTATTGAAAATGGTTTTTATAATTGATTTGTTATGTCAATATAATTATGTGATATATTGTGATCAAAGTGTGGAAATGTTTTCTTTCCATTATATTTGTTTTATGATTTTATATTGGTACTTGGACATTTGACAGGTGGTTACGTGATAAACCATATGACAGGTGGTGTCATGAATACCAGGACGGGTGGTTACGTGTTAACCTCCAATGCATTGGGTTTTGAAGTCATCCGTATGGGTATTCCATTATGTATGTACGGAAGTTAGTCGTATGGATATTCCATTAAGTGATATGTGTGGAAGTCGACCGTATGGTTATTCCACTTAAGTATGTTTATGACCCAAGTTACCTTTATATGTTATGTGTTCTTTATATGGGTTTTATGGTAATCCTTTGGTTACAAAAGGGTAAGTAATGATATTTTATTCAGTGAAGAGTTTTTACTGCTTCAAGAAGGTGAAGGTATTACTTTGATAAAGTATAGATGGTGTACGTGATGTTTGAAAAACTAACAGTTTTCATTCTTTGTGTATCCCTTCCTGAGCTTTTTATGCTCACCCCAAGTTTTTTTGAAATTTTTTTCACAGGACTTAATGTGGAATAGGGTCAAGGACGGGATCAAGGGAATGTCATGCTATATAAAACATGGAACTAGACATGTCTCTTTTTAAGAGTTTTTTTTATTTTATGGAAACATGGTAGAAGTGTCTACTTTTTAATCTTTTGAGATTTAATAGTTGTGGCATAATTCTTTAAAACTCTAAACCTGAAAAGATCCTCAATGTGAATTATTCATTTAAGTCAATATTAAGAGATGTTTAAGGCCGGGGCCTTATATTTAGTATACCGGATTATATAATGCATACGAATAAAGATGAGACTATAGGTAAGGGATCTCTCTGAACCACCCTTTTTATTCGATTTATAACCATTATATATCTAATCAATATATATTTAATTAGTTTTATAAATTCATATATATATATATATATCCCTCGCAAATATTCTCAACTTTTTCTATTCTCCTTAATGGGTTAATACCTTTTTTTTAAATTCCATTATTATAAAATCCTCTTGGATTATGATATGAGGAAAGAAATTGATTATCATTTAATTACATGGGTAATTATTAAAATTATGTCAAATGAGTGATTTATATATGTGTCAAACATAATAAAGATAAATTTATTATTGGGGCTTCAAGATAAAATTTCATATAAATCTAGTAAATTTTCTTACTTGTCATATATTATGTATGGGATTAAAGAGTAAAAAAATCCTTTATGTAACTATATCCACCATCTACGGGTTTCATTGAAGTTAGTATTGACATAGAAGTATTCAACATTTTTGGTTATTCAAAATTTCATATTATTACATTAACATATTAAATCTTGATTATTATATTATTTAACCCAGTGAATACTCAAAAACTTCATCTCTTATGATATCATGTTATTGCTTTTAATCACACATTATACTTTCTCAACATGGTTACTCCCTTACTAGTTTTTCTATATCACCCCTATTATTTATGTAGTTCCTAGGTTATCCCTTGTAGTTATAGGAGCTAAAAGGTATTTAATAGACCATTAATTAGATAAATATAAATTTTTTGGTTTCACGTTATTGAATTATGAACCTATTATTCCAAATACAATAGTATATTTTATTATTTGGAATTATTTTAATAGATAATTATGAGAAAAATAATATTGTAATATTTGAAATAATATTTGGAATGTATCGATCCCATTAAATATAAATATAATAGTTTAATATATTCTTCAATATAGTAAAATATATATCCGTAATGTAAAACTCATGAATTATTCCTCCCAAATGCTAAAAATATAGGAATGTTGAAGAATCTCATATATAGTATTTGTTTTCCCATGTAAACCCCTTAACCCAGAAGGATATGGTAGAGTGAAATATTTTTCAATTCTCTAACATTTAAATGGAAGAATATAGAATATAAAATAATGCCTGAAAAATTTGATAGAGTGTTCTAGGGTGAACAAAATGAGAGGAAAATTTAGGAAAATAAGAATTTAAGTGTTCAAGTATTGTAAAATAGTATAAACGAGTAAACTGGAAATTAGACAGTGAAACCACATTTAATGATTCCCTACGGTTTGTAGATTTGACTCAAATATAGATTGATAAAATATTAAGTAGAGTTTTTTTAAAACATAATATTATTAAATAAAAATTTACTATATTATTTTAGGATTTTAAAATCAATAAAAATGAGTTCATAGGTGTCACAAATAATAAATAAGATGAAAAACTCAAAAATAATATAAAATCATTTTCCCATATACATAAGACATACACTATAATTTTAACATATTTTACAATTACAAAACAACCTATGATGTCCCACATAATTGTAATTCAATCATACGCTTAAATGGAATTTGAAAATTCCACATTTCCCATACACCCCATATATGGTTTTAATAAGTGTATGTTGTCCTACGCATATATAGAGATATTCCAAGGAAAACATAATGTTACCTAGATCATTCCATAACACAATATTAATATAAAGATCATTTTCCTTACATTTGAATGTGATTATAAAATATAGTTAAGAATGGCCCTTAGTGGGAACATAGAATCTCTCACATACCCATAAAAATAACAGGAAGGACCGTTACACAGTGTATGGAACACCTCAAACCCTTACATAGTGCTGAGTACTAACATTAGATGAGTATTTAAACACCTATAGTACTTATACACACTGTTTTTCTGACCATATATAATATGATATGTACCATTATATAGTTAAGAACTCATGTCTATACCTTTTCCAAACCTATAGAAAATACCACTTACCCAAACATATCTATTGAAAGTTAACCTTACCTATAAATAGTATTTGTAAAATCATCATTAACCATAAAATAATTCAATTTAAAGTATATATGTCATTATTATCATGAAAAAATTCTATTTTAAAATAAAATATATTATTAATAATAAATTAAAGGATTTATTATCACATATTTTTACTTTGATGTTTTGGGAACATCCCCTTTATTAAATAAAAAGTTATATAAGATATACAATTGGATGGGTCATACAAGCCTCCTGGCGATATTTCTAGAGATATCAATGTGGATAAAACAATATATTCAAACTAATATGAATCATCATAACCACCATAACAATCAGAATCAAATACTAAGGTAACATGAGACATTGTGACCATATTTGGATTTAGATAGGAATAATTTTTCCAGATTTTTGCTTTCATGGGAGGTAACATTTTGAAAACCATGAACTTCTATTATAAAATTGTTTCCATTTAATTGAAAATGAATGAATATAGGATGATTTTTTTGGGAATCATCCTCAATGACATCCCACATTTTCGTTAATCCCTGAGATTTCCATAATTTATTAATTCCCTCTTGACTTCAGGAAAGATTCCCTTCAAAAATCAGATTTTGTTTCCCCTCATACATTGACATAGTTGGTATAAATATAAAATAATATTATTGAACACAATTTCATTGTTCCAGAAAAATATTGAGGGCCATACCCCCTGACCCATGAATCCTTGGTGAAGATTCCTTTGCTCTATGTGATGAATTATCTATAACATTGATATCACCATTATCAAGAGTTTGTAGTCTGTACCCGAGTGATTTCACATTTTTTTTACATTATTGCTTTCTTCCCATAAGAGGTATCATGGTTCCATTTTGAAGTAAAAAAACAGAATACCACATTCCATTGACATTTATCATTGGCATGAAAAACAACCAAACACTCCCAAAAATGTTAGGAAGTGTTTCATATTCCCATTTTAAATAATGACTCCATCCAGTGCTAACAAGACAACAATATGTATAAAGAAAGAGTACACATTAACCTCCACCAGTACCCTATCATAATGCCCAAATTTTATCATCTATGAATTCCAATCCATTTATATAGAAATTAGCACAAAAGATGAAATATCAAATAATATTTTAGGATTCCTCCAAATTCAATTATGGATAATAATTTTGATCTACAAATGAGATCTAGTATTTTTTACGGAGACTCAATTGAAGATAAAATCCCACACATGAATGAATATCATACCTAACATTATGTGATTGAGCCAAACCCCCACACCCTTTTCATTATAGGCTCTAATTGGAAAAGTATTTCAATGAATCCTCGACCCATAGGATGTATCTCTATATTTAAATGACCCAAATAGATACCATCTTCCAAAGTATATCATCAACATTCTAGGACTTTCCTCCATTGAGAATAAAAATCATATTGATTATGGAAGGTTCACATATTTTAAAGATATCATGTATCAATTCTCAATTAGTAGTCACATAAAAAGTGTCACCATTATTGACCATTCACTATAGAACAACATCTTTTACTTGTAAAAAATAATTTCTAATGTGAGTGTCGGAATGGAACATTCTAGTCTTTATATTTTCCATGTTCTTTACTCTGTGATGAAATTTTGCTGCATCCATGCATGCATCTAATCCATTCAGATCACAATTCGATAAAGCCACCCTGAGAATTCCATTTATTCCTGTAGAAAGAGAAACCGCTAATGAAAAACACATGTTTCCCTCTTCTACATGATTATTTCCTACCGTATATCTTATGACTATAGTACACACTACTCCGCTAATGCTTCCCACTCCAGTTCCACCACTGTGTTAGTGCCGGTCACACCACCTAATCGGTCCTCGCTAGTGTAATGGTACCACTCATGTCACCTGCATCAGACTACAAACCTACATATCATTACTCTGACCTCCTCCTTCACCATTATTCCACTCTACACAACCACATGTCTGTTGACATCAACAAAATTGGTCAACATATCTATGCTCTTACTGAGATCCTCATTCCCCAAATCCATGGTTGAACCGATCGCCAGCATAGACATACATAATGGTTAGATCAACAACACATCCATTCCATTACCATTGAAGTATCTATCAAATTGAAGACAATTTAAAAGGAAACCATACATCAAAAAATCATAAGAAATTCAAAAACCCAAATCTACCACAATACATGTAGTGAGAACGTCCCCCTACATCCATCCATCAAGCCTTTTATTATCACATTAAAAAACCTGAAACTCTTATAAATCATTATAATCAATTCCTAGGCAACCAAAGTGACAATCACAATATCTTTTATTAATTGAAATTCCTTCCTTAATTTATATAATAATACAAAAAATACTTTATAATTTACAAAACAAATTCAAGAACTTGTATAATTTATGTATCTTCTCACATAGCATTGGACACACTAGAATGAAAAATGAATGCTCAGTAATATTATAGACCATTACTACTATGATTTATTCCATTTTTATTATAACATTAAACCTTGAAATTCACTTATAAAGGTAATGTTTTATTGAAATATTGAATAATATTTAATTGATATGGTTATTTATTAACAATTTGTTTTGTTCCCATTCCATGTGGATTAAAACTATATAATAATTCATTCAAAATAAAATTATTTTTATTTCTATTAATTGGGATGTGTTTCAAGCCTCACCATGGATTCCTTAAAATAATATCAAGCACAGTACCATATCATACCTTTATAATTTAAATTTATGACGGTCTAATAGTCATGGAGTGATTTCTGCAATGTGAATGCACATTAGTCTTGTAGTTCATAAAATGGATGAAGAATCATTTTCAAAATGTGAGTATAGATGTATTTTAGTAGAAGCCAATAGAAAAGGATCTATGTGTGTGAAAATAAATAACATGATTTTGGGGGGGAAATAATGGAAAAAAATTTATCATCGTTATAATATTAAAGATATCTATTGGTAATGAGCTAAAATATTTGGATATGGGTATCTGATGAGTATATATGCTCTGATTGGTGATAATAGAGATGACTGTGATTTTTGGTCCTGATGAGAGTACTCACATATATTAGTAACAAGTTTTTACACAAAGATAAATGTGAGTGATGTGTTTATACATGACTAGATGTGATGAACTAATAAAAAGGTTCTATTTACATAATGATCTTTCACTACAGTAGCAAGGCACTCCAAATGGGTACTGTAATTATCCACTAGTGGATATTAGACTATATAGGCTCCTACTAATAATACTAATTGATTATGCCCCCCATATGGCTTGAAACAATATTCAGCCGCCCAATATGGATTTAAATTACTGGTAAAACCTATTCACCTTCCCATATAGATATATATATTGTAGAGCCTATATTTTATAGAGGAAAAATGTCAATTTAGAGTAATGTATCACCTTCCATTGTTGATTTAAACCATGGATACTAGTATATTTTTTCTATCAGGAAAAAATATTCTCAATTTAATTATCATAGTATGAAAATATTTTATACCATAATAATAACATGAATATCACATAAACCCTTAATTTAGGGTATCTACCCTAAAAACTGAGAAGTTATTTTTTAAAAAAATTACACAATTATAAATTCATTATTGATTTCATTATTATATCTAAAATATAGAGGTTATTAATTGAAAATTTAATAACCATGTTTTGGGATAATTTACCTACTAATTATATAAAATTTTAAAAATCAATTTCATTAGTTAAAAAAATGGAAAAAATTATAAACATGAAATGAATCCATTCACTTTATGAGGATATTAGTGTCCATATATATTTATTAATGATCGATTTATAATTTTTTGATTGGTTTTTATATCATAAGGTATAAAAAACTCAATACCTTCAAGTGGTGATAAATATTGTTCCAGAATATGCTATTTAGATGAGGTCAATTTCTATATTCCCTAGGGTTTATGAAGTTTTCCAAATTATTGTCACATTTATCTGGAAGATTATTTCATAGCTGAGTGGTAAATATTATTGATTTTATAGAACTAATGTAAAAGGACTAGCTAAATCCTCCATATTATAGTGACCTAAGTTTCTATGAAATCGATATTTTATCTAATTAAAGACACATAACATTATATTATTACATTATCATATCAAAAAGATTAGTATCTTGGGAAAAAAATTCATCTGTTAAATGTAGATAATAAAATTTATGCATTATATAAATAATTATTCATTATCATCATTAACTAACTCATATATTCCATTATAAATGTATTCTCATGAAGATATACATCAAATTAAAGGGAGATCTAAAATCCTAGAAAGGGAAGGAAGAGTATAGAAGTAATATGATACATGAATCAATTTTACCTGGGTGAGAAAAATTATTATTAGAATATCATATGTAATTTATCAATATCCTAATCTCAAGGGAATAATTTTCAAATACATTTTATTTGGAATATTCATAATAATGAAACATCATATCATAATTGTAAAATACAATAAATAGTTTTGAAAAATATTTCACCATGTTAATTCAAAACATTTGTCCACAAATGGAAATATCATAATTATGGAAAAGGAATAATTCATGTCCAAAAATAAAACACATATTTTCAAGAGATATATAACATAAAAAAAATTCATTCTGGGGACATGTATTTCTTATCCCACCAATCAAATCATAAAACACTGATAATCATGCATTACACATGGAAATAGAACAATAATAATTACAGTGATAAAATTAAACAATTTAAGGAAATAGTTTCACAAGGATTTAACAAATCAATATTTGTAGTATAAAATTTCGGATTCCCAAATGATTATGGGAGATCATATTTTATCATAAAATTAAATTTTTATTTGAAAAATATACATCTAAACATGTGTAAAATGTGTTCTTTACAAAAAAAAATTTCTTTTTGACAATTCATTGTGCTCAGATTATAAATAAATTTTACAAGGTAGAACAATTTATATTCAAAAAAGGGAAAGGGGATGACTAGTTATAGTAAATTTCATGACATTTGAGGAATACATAACAGAAAAATTGAAATAGGAGATAACTCAAAAGAAATAGTTATTTTCAATCATCCCCTTACCTTCAATCCTAGTTTATTTTATCCCATTTCTCCTCTTGTTTAATAAAATAATTTATAATAAATATAGAACCAAAAAACTATTATTTTATTTTTCTACTATTGATAAATTATATAAATTTTATTTTATTCATTAATGTCATTTGTTTTAGGTGAAACTTTTGGATATGAAATTTTCCTCAAAAATCCCTTATTTATATGTTATAATGAACTGTATCTGTTGACATTTATAATTTATTTAGAATAATTATTGAATAATAGGAATACATATATTAATAAATTAACTTATTCTAAGAAAACTAATTATAATTGTAATTAATTTTTTTGTATCATTTGTCATTTGGGAGCATCCTAATGGGCAGTTAATAGACCATTAATGATAATTTGTCAATATTAGAAGATGACATTTATAAAATATAAATACATCATAAATATAATATTTATATTTGTTGGAATTTATTAATATAAATTTTCTTTAATACAATTTTTTTTTTGAAAATATCTATTTTATTAAATAAAGAAATAGAGTAAGAGAATAGGAGTACCAAAAGAACCTACTGAAAAACAAACCCCCTTCTCTATGTCACATACCTTATATGACAAAAAAATGATTGAAATATTAGAGTTTGTTTTCTTGTAGTATATCCTTATGTAATATTATTGTAAAACTATATGTGATTTTGGTAGATATTTTTCATTAGTAACTTTATGCTAATTCATTTTTCAAGGGATGAGGGAGGGGTATATATATTTGAAGAGATGGGTAAATTTAGGATATAATGTTAAATAGAATCTAATTTTTGTAGAAAACACTTTAATAGTGATATGCATGAAATTATTAGACATTTTTTAATAATAGTTAATTATTTTATTACTTTTAATGTTTTATAATATATAATTTAATATTTTTTTAAAAATTAATGTGGATAATTTAAATTTCTATATTTTAGTGGAATACATTAGAATAAGACATTAGAAAATAATTTTTTTTAAAACTTGTTTATCATATTTATATTACTCTTTTATCACAATACATATGTTTTTTTATTGAAAATTTCTTTAATTTATTAGGTTTTTATTACATCATGAGTTATGTATCTAAAACACACAGGTTATTAAAAAAAACTATATTCACATAAAAATTTAGGTATTTCAAATTATGACCAAAAAATCACCAAGTGTAATTTAGATGTAATTATAGTAAAAATTATTTCATTTTTATTTAAATAAATTTCTTATATATTTAATTTTAATTTTTAATATAATAATTATGATTTTTTCATAATATAGATATATAATATTTGTTAAAAAAAATTCTAATAATTTGATTTTTTTAATATTCGTATTTATTTTATATAAGTAAAATATTTTCTTATCAAATTACTCAAAATATAAGTCCTTTATATTTCTTTTTAAAATATTGTTAACAATTTTGTATTCTAGTGGTTAGTTGTCTATTCCTAGTGGTCATGTTAGTATTTATAATGTTTTGTTTACTGATTTAATAGTCACATTACTATTCTAATGATCAATTTAACTCCAATAGATATTTCTTCTTTGACATCCTAAATAATCAACCATTATTACTCACATGGATATATATTTCGCTTTTCTAAATTGTTGATTGGTTTACTAATATATTGTTGTTTCCATAGTGTTGTCTAAGGGAGTGATGACTCAAGCTGATTTGGATGAACGAAAATTCTCCCATTCTACACTTACAATAATTTATTTTATTTTATTTTTAGTTAAAAAATAATATTTGAAATTTCAATTGGTTTAGTTTATGAAAAATTTAATTATATTCCTTATTAAAATAACTTATTATTCATCTTTAATGTGTTTAATGTAGATAATAATGTAAAATATATTATAACACACATTTAATCAAGAAATAAATATTATTTATATTTTATAGGTTGTTACAATATTCCTTCATCTAGAATTAATTCCCATGAAAGTTAAACCCATATATATGGTTATCAATAGATAAGGGTACTTGTGTTTCAATTTTCCTCTTATTCCCTTATCACCTCTTTGTAATTATTGTTCAAACACAACACATTTACACAGTGAGATGTCTTGTTTTGTATATGATTGTCTCTATTTTACAAAATCTTCACCAGCCACGCATCTTAAGAGCGTTCATTCTATAGTTGGATGACATCAATATTGAGTATATGAAATAGATCAAATATGAACTTCCATATGATAGATATGTGGAACCCATCATAGACATGAGCTCAGTTTAGTAGAAATATCATTCGATATAGCACATCTCCTTTGCGATCAAGAATATAAAAATGGACAATGTACATAATAATAAGTGTTACCTTCATAGAAAATTGCGTTAATATATTATAAAGTGATGTTAGATGGGAAAAAATTCCTACAAATTCAATCCCAAACTATCTTAGACAGTTTATAGCATTTCTATTCAGCTAAGATTGAGAAGATTTTACAGACATCTATATTTCATGAACCTTTCCTGTCAAATATAATTCATGATTGTGTCCAAGTATGTTTTTTTCACCAACATTATCCCAATATGTTGGAGATCTAAATTAATTCCCATATAGTCATACATATTATGATATTTTAATACTCTAGTGAATTTTACTGTTTTTTGATAACTCATTAAATTAGAGACGTGGCTCTAAAACATCTTTAAATTCCATTAATAAATCTCTCAACATGTCTTCTAGTGTCAGATTTGTCCCTTATTATTCTTCATTAGTTCTGGGGTGATAGGAAGTATTGAAATTAAATACATTATTACGTGGATGCTATCTACTTATGTTGAATTTAGAAGTGAATATAATATCACGATTAAAGATGATGGAATTTGGTTCCCCATGTATCTTCAAAAAATCATATATCCCTATCTTATGATTTTGATAAAAATATAAATATTCATGAATAAAATTAATTGGGATGTCCTTCTAATTCAATCTACTAAAATACATATCGAATAGATTAATTTAGATGAATTTATGTGACTAGAGGTGATGTATTTGTTGATTTTCTCATGTTTTCTTGTGGGTATGGGAAATATTCTCATCATTATATTTATCTTATATCGTTATTTTTCATCATTATAACATACTTTGAACATTTAGGTGTATTGATTATTCTCATTATTTATGATTTCCAAATATAAGTGTTCATGAAAATAACAATATTTCATTCTAAATACTAGATAAATGTGGAAATATGCGATATGAGAATATTAAAATAGTAATTTCTTCGTATCAGAAGGTGAAGTCACATAATGAGTTGTTTTAAACAAGATGAAACTATCTTCATCATTATAAAATTCAACAAGCTTATATTTCCTAAAATCTTTCACATACTTTTGATTCTCTAAATAATTTCATTTAGCATTTTTGATATTCTATTAGATAGATGGTTGGGAAATATTATATTAAAGGTATGATGTGTTATTTATTTTCTATGATTTCTAAATATATCATTTTCATACCCAAGAAGATATGGTATTTCACAATCCGCTTCTTGGATAGTGTTGTGGTTTATTTTTTATTTAATGCATCAGCTTCAATGTTCACCTTATATGGATGGAGGAGAATAAATAAATCATAGACCATAAAAAACATTACTATCATAACTAACATAAATATAATTTTTTCTATGTGATTAATACATTTAAATATACTAATATATAAATATGTTATAATTCTCACATTATAGGTATCATCTCCAAATCATCAAATCAGATATAATATTAGCTCATTCTAGTTCATGCATCTTGTAATTTTTCTCATGGATCATGAACTGTAATGAGGCATAGGTAATAACATTACCATTCTTCATTAGAAAACTACTTTTTCCTTTATTTAAGGAATTTAAGTATATCACAAATTAATTTCCACTCAATGGTAGTGTGACTACAACATTAGTAGGTATCCTTTTCTTGGTTTCTAAAAATATTTCCTAACATTATTCCAGGAAGTCATACATTACCCCGTATAATGTATTCATCGTGACCAGACTAGTGAATTTTGATATACTTCCCATCATATGTCTATAGTACCCATCAAACCCAAGATAAATATGGAATTTCAAGAAAATTGAGGATCTAGGGGATTCCCTAATTTCATTTTTCTTTGAAGGATCCGTAAGAATTCCCTCACATATGGTCACATTCCATAAGAGTGTGTCTTGAAGTATCGAAAAGAATAATTTATGAAGCATTTGAAATTTTTTAATATTTATTAATTTCACCCAAATAATCATTAAATTTTTCTTCATGGTCCTCATTAAACTTAGATTAAAAGAAAATATATTTAATAAATAGGACATAAAATTTGTAAAGGTAGTTCCTAAAGACTATATTCATGTGTTCCATTAATATTTCAGGGGAATTATTACGACCAAATTGAATCATAATGAACCCATAATGTCTAAACCCAATAAAAAGTCAATCAAATAAATATTTTCTTTCATCACATTCAACTATTGATATTAAAAATTAATGTCAATCGTTAATAAGTTCTAATGTGGTTAATGAAGATAAAAAAGGTCATAAATACTTTGTTGGGGATATTTATTCTTTATGGTGCTCTTATTGAGCTCCCAAAAATCGATTCATAGCTATATTGATCAATATATTTTATTGAAAAATAGTACTTCTGCACCCCATGGTGATAAACTAGAGTGTACAAAACTTTTGAAAAAATATCCTAGAAGAATCTTCTATAACTCCTATAGATAAATTACAGCTACCGAATAGGGGAAATTTTTGAGATATTAATTCACATAAGTATAATCTCTATTGCGAACTATAACTTGTCGTATGGGAATTTTTTGGAAATGAATTAGGAAATATATTAATATCATCCCTCATAATTTACATACCAATATGTTTGATTGATTATTTTCAAAAAACTATTTATTAATTATATATTCCTAAATAGGTATCAAGACCCACCTAGTTAAAGAATTTTTTGAATTATATTCATATTATTCCTAGAATATGTGTAGGGGAATGAGATGATTCATAATGAAGAAAGTGATTCCCTTTTCCAAACAATTTATGTGTGCTCTATATGACAGGATTTAATCCATGCTTAGTATTGTGTAAAATTTCAAAATTATTGGATTATGGGATTCAATTGAATAATCTTCACAGATATGCTCATATTAAAAATCCCAACTCCTGGATTTTAATTATCACTCCACTATATGTCTTTGTATATATTTATAATCCAATATATCATGGTTGTGATAAAATATTTCTACAAAAACTGCATGATATTAATGAATGCATCAAACAAACAACAAATATAGATTTCTCCGTTTTAGAGTTAATAGTATGTGTGTACCTTATATGTCCTTATTTTCAGGATCCACACTACATATTTCCCCTAATAATTATACTGGAGGCATTGATCCATGGGTGGTACTTTGGGAGGTGCCTCCATTTCTTCAATTATTGGTATTTTATCTTCCTGTATCTTCTACATTATGATCTTGGCAGTCATAACTCCCACACATAAAGCGCTTTCTCTTCCCATTGAGTAAATCCCAATGATTCAATATTCCATATCATGAATATATGGGTATATTCATCTTTTTTTCCTTTTCAATTCTATCCACATTCATGAAAGTCAATTATTATCTTCATGTCGTCATATCCATGGGAATGATCTCTAAATTCCAACTCTAATTTTATATCACATCACACTACTACTTCAAAACATATTATGTGTTAGATAAGAATAAACTTTTAGATATTCATCTTTAATCCACTTGATAATCTACTTAATTTTTTATATTCATTCATAGTAAAACCATTAGCATATCATGAAAATGTTGCTAAATTTCTCTATTAATTCCTGATACATTCACTATCCATTTTATTAAGCCCTATGAATTCTCACCCCATCATTATTGAAATATTTTTAATGAAATACTTGTTATGAAATTTATTCATAATATATTCCCACATTATTTATTAAGTTTAATTTTTCATCATTGTATTCATTATCAACAACACAAATAGTTAGTCCTCGATATCTGAAGGATATATTTCATTGGTCACCATATTTTCCACAGAGTAGTGAATCTTGAAAAAGATTTTTTACTTTGAGTTAACCCTCTATTCCACGACATGTGGAGAAAAATATCTGATAAATGTAAGAGGTCATTGCCACATAATGTACTCAATCACTAGTTGATCCTTCTTGGGTGAAGGTGAAAATTTAACATCGTTCAAGTTATTGTATATATCCTGAGACCTTTGGGATATGGTCATCATAAATTTATGTACTCCACCTCCCCCTTCATTGGGAATATTGTTCAAATATTTTTTTTCATTATCTCTTAAACGTGTTATTGGTATAGTTTCTCCTTGTTCAACCTTTTTTTAAAATATTAATATCTTAAATAAAAATTATTCAATACAGTATAAATAATTTATTTTCTCCTACAAATGTAATTCAAATTAATATATTATTGGATATATATGTTTTATATTTCATTCATCTAAAACTATGCTTCTATGATCATCTACAATAATAATTTTCTATCATTAAGATAAAAAAAATAAAGGGATATATATCCATCATAATGGATTTTATAGTGTTTTTCATTTATCGAGTTTTGTCTCCCAATATAGTTAAACAAAGTTTGAATTTGGGCATATTTATTGTTAGTTGGGTGTTGACTGACTTAATATAAAATGTACCCTTTATAGGAGTATACCGACAAGTATATCTTATAAAAATATACACATAATTTTAGTATTTAGTGATGGATTTCTTTACTTGGTGACCATGCGATTTTATACTACAACACAAAATATGATTTTTTTAGACATAATCATATCCTTCTGTTTTTCAACAAGGCTTTCTAATACCAATTTAAAAATTAAATATATTGTGTTCTAATAAAAACTATAGGGACCTATCTTTTTCATAAAATAATATTACATAGAGTCTTTATAAAAACATTATAATAGTAAAATAATCCATGATCCAAAAATTTAGTATTTTATAAAATTTGGTTTAAACATAATTGTTATATAATAAAAGGTAAATTTTTTTAATTTATTCATTTTTATCTTCCTAATATCACCCATTTTATCCTTAAGAAATGATTTAAATTAATCGATATAGATCAAATAAAGTGGTGATCTATCATACTATTAATAGTCGGAGTATAATTATTTGAATGAATGAAATGATTCTATAGTACATGTGTGAGGAAAATAATCATCATAATATCAAAAGCGTGGGATCATAATCATAGTCATCTGGGAATAATTAATAAAATCTATTTATATTTTAATATTCATAATAAAAAACATCATAACATAATTATCAGATACCACACATAGTTCTGAATAAATATTTCGTCAATTACATGCATAACCTACATGCTTAAATCCTAAAATCTTAATTTTAAAAACAAATATCATAATTGTAAAGAATAATAGACATAATATAATGATAATTAGTAAATTTACCAAACATTTGGAGAGATATATAATTCTAGCGTCAACTATCACATCCTAAAATTTTCATAATCATTCATACCCCCAAGAATGATATTTTATAACAATTATTAGCATGAAATTTTCCAATGTAATGGAATGGGTTAGATAAGGATTTCATATATAATTATATGACGAATAATCACTAAGATTCCCAGATTAACACGATAGGTATTATTTTCACATTAAAATTCATTTTTATTTAAAAAGAAACTATTCATTTGGATTCATAAAATTTTTTCAAGAACATTTCATTTTTAAAAATCATTATATTTTGAATATATTTTTTTAACAACGTAGAAACTTGTATATTCCAAAAAAGAAAAAAACGAGTAGTTAAAATATATTTTATAGAAATTTGTGGAATAATCCTACCAAAAATAATTTTAAAGATGATATATCCCAAAAGAATGAGTTATTTTTGATAATCCCATTACCATAAATCCTGATTTATATCACCAAGTTTTCTCTACCTATATAAAATATTTAGACATATTTAAACATTTAAATATATATGAATTATTTTTATTTCTCAACTTTTCATCAATAGTAATAATTTAATTTAATTTTATAATTATTTTTAATGATTAATGTATTGATATGTTATTTCCCTTAAAATATTTTGTATTAAGTTTATTTAATGACAATTCATTATTTCTATTTATATGATATTTAGACCAAATACATAAGATTATTAATACTTATATTTATGTATTTGTGTTTTATATACCATTTATTATAAAAATCTATAATGGTGTTGATAATGAGGAAGTTTTAAAAGTACTCATATTTGGTCAACTAACTATTGATGTGACAATGTCAAAATACAAGGGAGAGAAGTATTAAATATAAATATTTAATAAATATAATAATTAAAGTAGGGTAAAAAAATAATATAATGGAAACATTATAGTCAATTATTTTTAGTATATTTTTTTAACGAGATATATATAAAGAGGAGGAGAGGAGAATATGAACAATGGTTGATGAAAACATACCGACATCTCTATGTTTCAACATTTCTTTGTAACTAGAATATTCAATTTTATAGAGTTAGTTTACTCTAGAAATTTCCAATGTATGATAAATTTCATTACAGTTGGTATTTTTATATATATTTTTATTTTGTAAGTTGATGTGAAATGATTATCCAAGGGTTTGAAAAGGGGGTATTTATACTGGATGAGTAGTGTATTTTTTTGTAAAAATATTTAATAAAAAATTATATCTATATTGAAAACTCTAATAGTGATATTAATGAAATTATAAGTCATAATGTTTTTAAAAATAATGTTTTTTTAATTTTATTCTTTCTATAATTGAATTCATTATTATATGACAAAGGAATGTGGAAAAATGAAATATTGTAATTATTATGGAATTTTATAGTCATTAGGCATTAGGAAAGACATTTTTGGATTGGATAAGAGCCATGTATTATTAAAATGACACTTTTATATCATTATATTTTTATTGGGTATATTTAAAAATTGTCTAATTGATTAGGGAATTATTATATCTTGAATGATTTAATATAAAACAAAATATTTATGAAAATAAATGTTCTTTTCCAAATAATTGAACTATTACAAATAACTAACAAAAAATCAACCATAGGATAATTTTACAAGCCAATTATAAAAAGGTTATTGGTTTTATACAGATTATTTTAGAAAATAAAAATTTTTAATTTTTAATACAGAAATCATAATACTCACAGAATAAATCAAAAGAAAAGTCATTCCAAAATAAATTTATAATTATTTTGATTATCAATCATTTTTATTTATATTATGGAATTTGTGAAAATATATTTTATTAAATTACTCCTTATATTTTATTTTTAGATAGATTTTATAATTATTATGTAATATTACTATTGAAATGTAACACATTTATATTTTAATAGAGGAACATGACATTTGATATTATGTATGACATGAGACACCAAACAAAGAAGATAATGAAAAATACCACTTATTTACAATATATTTCACTAAATATCCCTTATATTATGTGATAAATGAAACACAAGGATTAAAAGAGATATCTAATAGTATTATTACTTAAAAATAGTCAATATGATGATGATATTAATATGATGGGTAAAAATATTAGTAATTAAATTTTGAAAATTATATTTTTACACATGTATAAAATAAATTGAATATTTATATGTTTAATATTAATAAATCAAAAACTATTCTAAAGAGAAAGAAATGTTTTATAAAAATCAATTTTTATTGAATTAGAGATTTGTCATTCTTTGTATAGATAAATAAAAATTAAATTTTAAAATTTTAGATAATTAAATTAAACCAATAAACATAATTTTTTCAATCTATTTTTCAAAATTATAATTGTGTGATTTTTTTATAATTCTTTTAAATAATTAATTTTTTTAATAGCCAAAATACTGATTTTTATTGGAAATAGCGGTTTCATTGAAAATATTAAAACAAAATTATATATTAAATTGGTTTTATTGTAAAATTAGTTCTATTATGTAAAATTTTAACTAATTTATGTCATTTTAGTAAATTTCAAAATTAATTTTGAAATTAAATCATTCTATACTTATAATAATTTTCCCTCTAGAAATGTTATCTATCATCCCAGCTTTAGTTTAAATTTTAATTTTAATATATTAACATGAGTGAGTTGAATTTGGAAAAAATTGTTCTATATTTATAATCAAAATAATATATATTTTCTAATAATATTAACCTTATTTTTTACCATAATAAAAATTGAAAAGGTTAAAAATATTAATTATCACTGGTTAAGGTGAAAGTGAATTTATCAGGTGTTAATCTAAAAAGATAAAGGCTAATTATGAACTAAAACATACCAAACTAGAATTTTATTAATATATATATAGACCTTATAACTTCTGTATTTTGTTAATGAACAATTTTGGAATCTTGTTTATTGATTTAACATCAGTGTAATTGAATCTTTTCAAAAAATTATTATTGTGTCCTCCCCCACTTATAAAAGGCCACCCTCTCAGAGTTGTTGTTTTTATTATTATTCCCTCCTATAATGTCTTTAGGTATAAACCTAAATTCACTCTCTAAAGAAGAGATAAAATTCTTAAAAATGCATATTTATTTTATTTCCTCTTAAAACTCCATAAAATATTCATAAAATATAATAATATAATAAAACATTTTTTTTCATATATTCCGATATGTTATTATATTATTGGAATAAGTGGGATATATCACCACTTCCATTAAATGTAAAATAATACAATGGGTTATATCTATGGAGGACTTCAACCTCACACCCAGATGTTGTTCGTTTTCCACTACAAGATCTCAAGATTTCATTTAAGAATTTATTTAATGTTTATATATTATATTTAAGATTTTTATACCTCTATAATTATAATAAAAAAATTGAATTTTTACCACACATCCAAAAAGAAAATAATAACATCGCTCGTGGGTTCGACACACTAATGCCTCACGAATCGATGTGATATGTTTCGGATATCTGTTCTATTTCGATGGTAATAAGCACATATTAATGTAATATATATTATATAATTATAAAAATTATACTTATTAAATTTTAATTTCACATTACCTTCTAAAATTCCATTACGTGGGGAATCTAATTACATTGCATGTGTTTATGAAGAATTACCATCTCGCAAAGCGATGCAATTTTTTTCAATAAAAAATTTCATGTAATGTAATTAAAAAATATATAATTAAAATATGTCATATATTTTATATAAAAATTATTATTCAATTGTCATATATTTTTCAAATTTATTACATTTCATTCATCATGAAAATGGAAATGAAGTTCTTGTGTTTTTATGACCTATCGTATATATGAATGGTGTATTTAATATAATATCTATAAAATTAATGGATTAGTATAAATAAAAATTTAATGAAAAAATATTTTATTTATATAATGTTTAAAAATCATTAAATTATTTAAATGTCATAAAATAACTGCTATATAAAATAATTAGTCAAAAAATACATGAAAAACAAACAGTTATTAGATGAAACATAACATTATCATGGAATTGTTAATAAAGTGTTAACAAAAGACCATAATACAACAATAAATATTATGAAATAAATAATTATGGTTCGATAATATATGTATGTTAATCATATATTTATTATATACTATGTTAATACACATATGAATAAATTTGAACATATGGTTTGGGTTTCTAATCTCACTTCTACTTCTATAACAAATATTCCTTATTAACAACATATTCATTTTTTTGGTGCATATATTCAATTTTGGATATTTTAGATTATGAATATAATTTTATTTATGGTATTTAAGGATTATTTTTATGTTATCTATTTTATGGTCATTCTGATTCCAAAGTTACAAAATTTGTAAGGGTTTCTCTTCTCACATTTACTTCGGTGTGACATATTCCATATTCACAACTAATTTTTATTAAGTTATTTATATAATATCCATTTATATTTTATTAAATTAATATAATTTTATTAATTGAATTTAAATTTAAATTTTGTTTTATTTCATTTATGGTATTTATGATTCAGAACTTACCAAAGTGGTGTGGGTTTATTTCACAATCTTAATATTACTGGGGACTATTTTTTTGTATGTTTCCCATTAAAGAATTATTTAATATTTCAATATAAAAATAAATATACATTTCTATCATATTTCTATTCACGAAACTGTCAATTAATTGTATCATTCCTATATTCCTTTTTTGATAAAATAATTGAGAAAATATTTTTATAAAAATATGACTATATTTTTCTTTATTGTTGAAAATTGTTTCTCATCCAAATCAATGTTTATTATAAATAGTATCAATATGTATTATAAATTTTAAAAATGATTTATTAAATAAATTTTTACAGAGTTTTTACTTTTTTAAAAAAAAATCAAATGATGTTTCATATAGTTTTGAATACATGGACCATTTGGATTTTATCAAAAATGTGAAAGGAATTTTTTTAAATGTATAGCATGAAGGAAACATTCCATCATCCAAAAAAATAAATTATTTATAGATTATATTAAAATTATTTAATTTTTTTAAGGAAATTATTTCCAAAATATTTCATGATCATTTAAAAACAATTATATGTAAAAAATGTTATTTTCATTGAAAATGATATTAATTACATTGTTTTGGAATTTATATTAATCAATGAAATAAAACTATTCTTTTATGTATGATCCACTAATGATATGATATATTTATATAATAATTAATATTTATATGGATGGTTATGATAATTTTGAATTAGTATGTGAAATTTTATCACTATTCACCATATTAATCTAGATGTATTGCGATTACATTTATTTGATTGGGGTATGTGTTAACATTTCATATTTTAGTTCAAAAAATGTTTATTTTTATTATCTTTCAAAACATTAATATAATTACTTAATTGATATTAGTAAGTTATGGGTGGGTACTATTTATAAATATCCCATCGATTCATCAAGAGGCCTCATTAAAATATTAGTTTGACAAATTTAATGAGCTTTCACACATATATTTAAACTATCTTATGAAAGGTCTTGATATTTTCTGATTCCCAATGGTATTGATTCCCTAATTATGAGATAAAATAATTCCAATTGTTTAGTATATTAGTTTTAATATCCCCGAATATGTTTCATGATTATGTGATTATTTATATGTATTAATTTGATCATCCGATATTTTTACCATATTATGCTCATTTTATTGTTAAAATTGGATTTATATAAGTTCTTTATCATTAAATATTTTGTTATTGTCATTTTTTTATGATATATTCTACAATAGAAATACCTTTACTAAAAATCAGATCTCAGACCTTCCTTATGCCCTCTTTATACTAGGATAACATGAAGTGTTTTTTTATTTATATGAATGGATATGATAATGGAAAAATTTTCTTCACGAAGGAAACACTTTGTACATTTTAGGTTTAATATTAAATATGAATCTCCATTATGTATCATGTTTGTTATGATATGTAATATATTAGGTAATTTTGGGTGTGATACCTTGTATACAGTGGTAATGTAATAAACTAGACACTAACTCTATGTTACTCGAGTTCGGGTTATTACAGTTGGTATAAGAGAATAATTAGTATAAACCATGTGAATAAGATTTAAGTAAACAATGATTTAGGAACCTAACCCTTTGATAGGGAATAAAGATAAGTATAGAAGAAATATCCTCTGGTTTTGGTATGTCATATATTATTTTTATTTTCCTATAAATACATCCATGTATAGATATTATATGTGAACATGATTCTGGAATAGATGTACTATGGTAAAATAACTATGAAATTGATGTGTCAATATTGACTCGAGTTTTTCCTAGTACTTGAAAATGGGCCTAACTATTCACCTGTCATGACACTACCATGTGATATTATTATGAATATTCAAATTTTCTTTAAATAGTATTATGAATACTTAAAAAAATGTTTGAGAAAATTCCCAAATAAAAAATGTTTATGATTAGGAGTTTATATAAGAATACATTTTCCACTCTATATAAAATATTTCACTAGTTTATTAACTATACTTAATAATACATAATTTTATTCTCTAATATAATATAATCCATTATAGATAAACATAACCTAGTGTAAATAATTCAAACTATATTAATGAACATAATAAAAAGAGTATGAATGATTATTTGTTTGATATGATTATTATTATCATTCAAAGGGAACTAGTTTCCCAAACATTATCACTATTTGAGTAAATATAATCATCTTCTATCAAGAAAAATAATTAATTCTATAAATATTCTTGATTCAATGGGAATGAATAGAATAAAGGACAATGGAGAAAAAATCAATAAAGCGAATATGGGAATATATGGTTTTTCCCCATGTTATAATCATCGGGAAAAACATCTCGGTTCTTTATTAAAGAGGATGGGTATTTTTTATATGTATAAGGATAATGTCCACCTAGATCTTGATATCAATGGAAAGAAATAAATTTTTTTGTTCAATGATTCATATTTTAGGATATTGGGCACTACATGAATAAATTCCACAACTATCAAGGGAATATTCCTCAGAAAAAGTTATGGAATCAAGGTCAATATTAAGATATTTCTAGAAAAAATTGGAATGATTAATCTTATTATGTTTTCATTCATGAATTATTTTATATAAGTATTATTATCATTGTTATTATGGTTGTATTAATTTTGAAATTTATTAGGACTCTACTATAATACTTATTCATCAATGATTTGTGAGAATATGTTGAATAGTACTAATGACTTGGTTATTTTTTTCTATATATATTTAATATTTTTGGAAATCATATGATGGAGAGAAGATAAACCATCACTTGTTCTCTATGTTGAGATCATAATGATAAATATATGTATATATATGTGTGGGATAGTATTAGTGACCATGAAATTGGTTACTGATTTCATGGATTATCTTATATTTTTTGGAGTTTTTCGAATTTTATAATTTATGAAATATATTCAACAACCAAAGAATTTAATATTGGTAGAATTCTACTTTTTATTTTCGTTTTATAGTGATCAAGGTATTTATATATTTTAATGGTGAAATTAAGAGTCACATTATATTTTACAAGGAATATAATGACAGTTGAATGACCTTCCATAAACATGTTTGGACTATGATATTATAAATACATAATTTGGATTAGTATTAATATTAAATATATATGAAATTTATTTATCTAATCATTGAGTGTTATTGGATAAAATTTTCTAAACATTATTTTTTTTTGTAAAATATATAGGGATTGGAGGAATTACATGTCATTATTTTACTGAGCTAATTATCTCTTAAATGATAAATTTAGTTCATTGGGAATAAAATATTAACATTGGATAATAATTAATTTATATATGAATAAAAATTTCAATTTGTTGGAAAAATAATTAATGGATTAAATTGTCAATATATTTTTTGGTGTCCTCTATCATAATGATAATAGAATCCCATAAATTTTGGGAGTTGATCTTGAGAAAACAATTCCCTAATAATTTAATTTCTATTGAATCAATGGACTCTTAAATCATCACAATATATGGTTTTTTGGTGGATAACATTATTATTCCCATGTTCTTTATGACTCACTTTCAATCCTTAGTCTTCATTATTCTCTTTCATGTCCATCATTTAATTTCCCACCATTGTTCTCCTAGATGGAAATATAGTAACATGTTATTATATATAACATTCATGCGTAATGTTTTCTGCACATGTCACACATGATTATTTTGATCGATATTACAATATGAGGATTTGATTTATTTATGGGACTATAATTTTAAACCCTGAGAATTTAAAATATGAAAATCATGTTTTATAGTGTGCATTAAACTCAAAACAATTATCATAATATAATATAAAACACCAAGAAATTATAATATGTATCATTAAATATCATTAATATATTATTATACTCACAACCCCAACATTCAACAAAACACGATACACTATTATTATTTTTAAAAACCATTATAATGTGAAAATTACTTTAAATTTAATTTATACTGTATAATAAATTGTTAATATTTAATGGTGTAAACATGTATAAAATAAATTCAATGCTTATATATAAATTATAATTCAAATAATAACCACTTTAATGGGAAAGATTTTTTTAAACAAACTATATTATTCTAAATGGAAAATTAATTTATCTTTGTATGCAAAATTTAAAATTAATTTTTATTATTTCAAAAATTGTATTAGAAAAAATAAAATTCAATTTGGGAATCTACATGTAAATATTAGATTCTGTATTTTTAATTATTCTAAATAATAATTTATTGATACTAGTGGAAAAATACTAATTTTTATTCTATACAACATTTTTCATTAAAATATTTAAATAGTAAAATTACATATTAACTTGGATTCATAGTAAACTTGTTTAAAATATATCATTATATTACTAATATATTCTATTTAAATTATTTTCTTATTGAATTTTTCTATTAAAACATTATATACTTATGAGAATTTTCTCATTAAAAAAATGCTTTATCTTTATGTCTATATATTAATATTAAATAAAATTCATCCAATTATATGTAATAAATATAGGAAAATGGATTAAATATTTTAAATAAAAATATTTTATATTAACTATTTTTTCAACTAAATTGTTTTTCCATAACGAATATTGAAAACAGTAATCATTAATTACTTTAGTTATGTTAAAGAAGAGTTTACCAGGTGTGTTAAAATAATAAGATAATAAGAATAAATGACCCAAGTCATGTTTAATACCATTTTTTTAAATATATTTTTACATTATAACATATATATTTTAGTAATTACAAATTATTTTGTCCTTATTCAAGATAAAAATTTTCAGTAATAGATTATTTTTAAAAACTTAATATTCTTCCATACCATAATAAAATACCATCCCTAATTACCTATCCAAATAATTCTTTACTTCGTTTAATTATGAAAACCTTCTATGACGGCTTTAGGTATAAACCTAAAGAGGCTCTCCGAAGAAGAGGGAAAATCCATAAACATGTTTATTTGTTTTATTTCATCCTACAACTCTTTAGAAAATAATTTTAATGTGATAATATAATAACATCATTATATAAAATATTATAATTTTTATTATATTAATGGAATATCATATATCCATTTCCAATTATATAAAATGTGAAAGGAAATAATCAATCACGAGTATGGAGGACACCCGCCTCGTCAGCTGATTCTTTGGGATTACCATCACCACCACTAATCAATGGGTATAATGATGGATTTGATTTTTATATATGACATTTATGATATTATTATTCATATTTAATTATGTCATCACGTATAACCTCTTACCTTTCATCCTTTTAGAACAAAATATCGTCACTTATGTGTACAACAGACTGCCACCCCATGAATCAATACATTCTAATTTTCATTTCAATTTTATATGGAAGTTAATAAGGATAGATATGATGAATATGAAGAATACATGTAGAATTTATATATGTTTTTTTAATATATAATATATAACTTCTAACCTTCCATTCCATGGGGGATATCATAGCATCGTTCACGTGTACTATGGATTATCGTCATGTGAATCAATGTGATTATGTTTTCAAAAATTCTATTTATGGAATATAATTAGAATAAATTTAATAAATATGTATTATTTATAACATATAAATATAATTACATAATTTTAATACATTTATAACTAATTTTAATTTCATCCTCTGAGGAAATGGAAATATTATTTAGGCATACGTACGACCTACCATCTCTATGAACGATGTATATTATTTTCTATCTATATCTATAATGGATTTCTCTAAATACATATATAATAAATATATATGATATTTATATACTTATTAATATATATTATATTATTTTACCATGATCTAATTAATAGCGCAAGAAATCTAAAATCAAATCATTCATGAAAAAAAATTCTGTTATTTTCCAAAACCTGACTTTTAATGGAATTATTAATTAACATGTAATAAATTATCATAATTAAAATCTAAATGGAATGATATATATGATTATGGTTATTAAATATATTTATAATGAACCTTTATTTATTATAAATTTGGTTCTCACATATCGAAAGGATGATGAATTTGAGGTAGTGGTTCCTCATATTTCTATTACTTCCATGAGACATACACCATATTCACCACAAATTTAATTCTATAGATTATATAATTCCACATTTTATATTTTATATTATTAATATGTATATCTTAATTTTGTTAAAACATTAATTTGATGTTATTTATTTAATGGGTCTTATGATTCATATGTTTCCATATTGGAATAGGATTCTCATCTGACTTTATCTTTTCTGTGACATATATCATCTTCATAACATATTTAATTTTGTGGTGTCTATACAAACACATTGATATTTTATATCAATAATTTAATTATATTAATATTATTTAATGATTCATTTTATGGTATTAATTAACTTGTGCATTAAATTTAGAAGATACCAATGTGTAATTATTTTATTTTACAATCACATCTATTTTTTGGATTTTTTTTGTAAGACTCGCTTCTAAAAATTATGACATATTTATAAAATAAAATAAATATATTTTCTTCTCTTATATTTATTAAAGAACCTACACATGTAATGTTATCATTATACCATAATTTGGTACTGAAATTATTACATATTTGTTTTATCAAAATCCAATGATATTTCCCTCTACGGTCGAAGATAGTTTTTATTCAAAATCAATGTATTCAAAAAAATATTTTCAAAAATATATTTAATCTTTTATAAAATTATTTATTAAATATATTTATGAAAATTTTTAATATTGACAAAATTTTTTAAAAGGAATATTCATGAAACTTTCAAAATATGGCTTGTTTAAATTTTAAAAAAACATGAAATTATTCATTATTTTAACATGTATAGAATGAATTGAATTTCATATCGTTGTGACAAATAAATTTTGTAAAAAATATTTTAATATTTAAAAAAATGTTATTTTGAAATATAATTAATTTAAAAACATTTATTTAACATTTAAAAAATATTTTCAATGTGAAAATTTTTTAAATTGATTTTTAATAGAATTATAATTGTATTTCTATTCATTTGTAACATCATCCCTTTATTATAATTATGATCCGTAAGGGTTATGTTATATAGATATAATCTATACTATTTATTTGGATGTTTTAAGGTAAATTTTACTTAGTATGTATAATTCTATTATCGTTATCCATATTACTCTCGATGATATATGATTATTTGTTTTATTAGTGTGTGTATTAGAATTCCAAAATTTAGATTTTCAATAAAAATAATTATTATCATAATTCTTCACTCCACTCATATAATAAATTTATTATTCATAGTAATTAATGAGTAGTTCCCAATTATAGTTATCCCTTCAATGTGTCGATTGGTCTGATGGGACAAATCATTTGGTAAAATTAGATGGGTTTATTCCCAATAAAATAATGTATCTTGTGAATCTTTTAGATAATTTTTTAGGTATAGAATTATTCATTCCATCATTATGAAAACAGTTATATCTATTTTATTATTCTATTAGTTCTAATATACATTTATGAGTTTCAATCATATGTGATTATTTACATTGATTTATTTTATCATTATTTATTTCGTCTACATTATGCTCAGTTTATTGATTGAATCAAATGTGATTCAATTATTTACATTTACATTTTTATTATGCTTATTTAATTTTGATATATTTCCATATATTCATACTATTTATAGGAAACTGAGTTTACACCATTATTATGTTTAAATTTTCATAGGATATGATTATGTGTTTTGTTATTTATATATAGGATATGCTATGGGGAATAATGGCATTCAAAATGAAAACACATTGTATATTTTATGTTTAAAATGTAATGTGAATTTTAGGTATGTAGTTATTTTACCAATACAACTAAAATATTAGGCCTTTATGGACGTGATACATTGAATATGGTTACAATTTAATAATGTAGACATCGTCTATGGGTTTCTTGACTCAGTTGTGTTACACCAATATTATGATTACAACTATTAATATATAAATAGTTATTCCAACTGTTATTGTTATAGTTCCAACAACCATCTTAATATTTTATTAGGAAACATAACCTGAATAAATTCATCTTCTTGCCTTCATATAAAATTCACTATAAATCTTCCCAAAGGTTCTATATTTTTTTCTAAAATATTTATTTGTTTAGTAATATTTTGTTTTCTTCCAGGATGTTTTCTAGGGGTGTTATGTTTCTAGTAGATTGGGATAATACAAAATTTTCCATTATAATATTTTGTATGATATATTTTATTCCCTTTTTCATATACCAAAACAACATGGGTTTAGTTGTTTAAAAATGAAATTATCTTAATTAATAAAACAATGTAATAATTATTCTATGGTTTTTATGGGTAATATAATATAAAATCCTAATGGTAAACATGAATTAGTAAGATGATTTTACTATATTCATATTATGGTTGTCATTTTTGAGGTTTTTTTAAATATTATAACAAAATATATCCTGATGTTAGAATGATGGAGAGGTCATACTAGTTATTGATTTTTATTCATTCCGGAGTGTTCTATGAAATTTCAGTTTTGAATTTTTTTTATATATAGTTATAAATAAATATATTATATTACCAACAATGATTCAAAATTAATTCATTAAGAAAAATGAATATCTATATTAGAGAATATATTATGCAGAAATCGTGATAAAAATTTCAATTGTAGCATAAGTGAGATAGATTTAGATCACCAAAAACTATATTCATGTTAATGTTGTTCAATATAAATATGTTTGTAAAATATTTAGTCGATTGTAATCAAAATAATAACCATATAAAGAATAGGGTGAATTATATTAAATTAAATTCAGCTTAATATTTCTAGTTACATCAAATAATCATTATAATGTCACAATCATTATTTATATGATTGAATGGTTGTTGAAAGTGTAATATTAATAATAGATAATTGATTTTTCAAGATAAGTTTTTTTTGAATATTTAAGACATTTTAAATAATATTATTAGTTTTTTGACCTATTCAAAACTTTATATTTATAATATAAATGATAAGAGTTCGAAAAAAACATCCAACAAGAGGTATTTTCCAATTGGTTTGCATGAATTCAACAATTTTATTTGAGAAAATTTTCTATAATAAGGGGGAACAACATTTGAGTAAAAAATAGTTGATGAAACTAATCACTTTGAGTAATGAATAATATCAAGTGACCAACCAATATTCATTAAAAGATACACTAACCCATGTAAAAATATATCAATTTTTTGTAGCCTAAAAATTATATAAATATGAGAAATATTTTATTGAAAACTATTTTTTTATTGAAGATTACAATAATAGTCTTATTTTCTATTCATAGTCCTCAACGTACATTCCATGTTTTGTAACATGTGGTAGAAAATATAATCTTATTTATATGGAAGATAAGTGTCACGACCCGCCCTCGGGGCCCATGCCGTGACTACCCCATGCCCGCCTTCCATAGGCCAGGGGCTGGCGACTAGCACCAAGGCGTAAATCCCGATAACTGGGAAGGCATTGCCTTTATAAAAGTAAACAAAAAGAACCACAGAGCACAAGCGGAAGTAAAACACTAAGTAAAAAAGAAAGTGCTGAAAAGTAAATGGGCCAGAATACAAACCCAAAAGAAAGTACAACTACAACTGTAAAGCACAACTCGAAAGGGAAAACAGCAACTGAAAAGTAATGCTTCTACACCGAGCTGTCCACTAGAAATCCCACCTGAAGGGTGGGTACAGATAGCTCCTATGCTCCTCAGGTCCCACCGTCCGCTCCGAGTATGTCTCGCCCAGTGGTCCACCTCCGGGTACCGCCTCGTCGTCACGTCCACCTCTGGGTACCGCCTCGTCGTGAGGTCCTCCTCTGGGTACCATCTCTTCGTATAGTCCACCTCCAGGTACTGTCCAGTCCTCGAACACTCGGCTTCTGTCAGCACTGCTTGTCGCTTGCAACCAACACAACAAGGTGCGAGCATAGCCCGTGCAGGGGTGAGTATAACGATACTCAGTAGAGACCCCGAGACCCTTAAGGTCTCACTAAACCAACAAGGATAACCACAAAGAAGATCTCAACAGATAACCTCTACTTAGATATATGCCCATACATATACCTAAGTTATCAAGTAACCCATCTCAATCATGAGGAAACACAAGGATTGTGAAATCAACGGATAACCACTACCCGGGTATATGCCCATACATATACCTAAGTTAGCAAGTGACCCATCTCAATCATGAGGTAAACACAAGGTCAAAAGTCTCAGCTCAAACCAGGATTTTCATTATCGAAACCGTAACTACTGAAGAGCTCCGTCTCTGGAGTGTACAGTGGTCCTGTCACGACTCCGAGGTACTGCTCACTAACCTAAGACTGCTGAGGTACTCCTCCTGTCGAGTACCGCGGGTCTGCGGCCAACTACCGGGTGTTCCGTCCGCTGTGGGTCTGTCGCCAAATACCGGGCGCTCCCCCCAATAGCCTACAGAGGTACTCCTCCTGTCGAGTACCGCGGGTTTGCGGCCATCTACCGGGCGCTCCGTCCGCCATGGGTCTGTCGCCAAATACCGGGAGCTCCGTCCACTGGTCTAGTCGACTCACTCCAAGTCGAGTCGGTCAAGCAGTCGTCAGGTCTCAGCAGGCTACACGGTCTCCGTACTCCGCACGCTCGTCTCCGGGAGGGTCCGCTCCACGAGCTACTGGTCGATACTCCAAGTATCTCAAGGTCCCACGAAGAAGTATCTCAAAGGACCGCCTCGTCATAGTGGTCTCAATGCAACAGACGGCGCGTCAATCAGACGCCCGGTCTGTGAGTTATTAGCCTTTTTGTCCCAGGGGCCCGGTTGGTTTCGTGAGCGAACCAAACCTGGCCGTATCTCAACTATACCCCAAACTCTCATAGGGTAAACTCATAGGGACCATTTCTCAACGCGATCACCAACACCGCTGACGGTTCGTCAAACGGACGTTCTGTCAGAAAGATATCAGTTTTTCCGTTCCAGGGGCCCGGTTGGATTTCGGTGCGATCCAACCCGGCCACTATCCATCTGCATCCAAAACTCGGGCGGAGGATGCCAAAAGTTCCGTATCGTCAACAGGAACTCAACGCAACAGACGGCGTGTCAATCAGATGCCCGGTCTGAGAGTTATTGGCTTTTTCGTTCCAGGGGCCCGGTTGGATTTCGATGCGATCCAACCCGACCGCACTCCGTCGGCATCCAAACTCGAGCGGAGTAAGCCGAAAGATCCATATCACTTAGAGGAATTCAACGAAACAGACGGTGCGTCAATCGGACGCCTGGTCTGTTATTTATTGGCCTTTCCGTCTCACACCCACCCTGGGAAACTTCCCAGGAGGTCACCCATCCTGATCACTACTCTAGGCCAAGCACGCTTAACTACGGAGTTTTAACCACGTAGGCTCCCGAAAAGAAGGTGCACCTTGAGTATAGTATACCGAAACGATCGTCTCGATCCAAGGATCGCGTTACCGCTGACGACGAGTCGTTTGGAGGCCCGTAGCCCAAGATACGGGCATTTGACCAAACCGCTCGGTAACGGGGGTTTCGGGCCCAGCCCGTCCCGGCCCGAGACCCCCCGGATGGCCCGAACCGGGTCGACCCGCCCCTGACGGGGTCGACCCGGCCCGACACAGCCCAGCCCGGACCAACGCGGCCCGGCCCGGCGCGGCGCGGCCCGGCCCGGCGCGGCTCGGCCCAGCCCGGCCAGGCGCGCTGCCAGCTTGGCCGAAGGTCGAGCTTGCTAGAAACGGGGGGGCCGCTTGCCCCCCCTTTGTGAAACCGGCCCCCCTCGTAATGGGGGGCCAAATAACTGCCCAGGGGAATTAAATTTCCCCAGTTTCCACCAACCCGGTCGGCCCGACCTGGCCAGCCGGCTTCTTGTCAACAGGACCGGCAAGGGCCGGTCCTCTTCCGTCTTCCGGCACCTGCGCCCCAGCTGGCCGCCTGTCATCACGATCCGCCGCGGCCCGGAACCGGCTGCGGCCTTCGCCATCCGGCGCTGTGCGACGGCACCGTGCCCCTCCGCCGCGGCCCCGCTCCGGTCGCGGCGTCTTCGATTTCCTTCGACGCAGCGCGACGGCGTCGTGTTCATGATAATTCTTTCCACGGCGCGGCGCGACGGCGCCACGCAATAATTTCAGTGTGATTCCCGCGTGGTGCGATGGCACCACGCTATCTCGTTTCATCCGCAAGAAACATTCAAGAACAAAGGAGGGGGGTTCGGCCGTGTTTGTGCGGTCCGGTCCCCCTCTCGTTAGACGATAACACTTAAACGTTCATCCTCAAGTTTTTCATGCTAGAACCAAGAACGGAAAATAATTAAATAAAGCAACAACAAACCCCTACCTCGCTTTTCTTTATGTGTTGACCAAGTCGCGGAAAGGCGGCGGCGATTCGTCGACATCGGAAAAGAGAAGTCGTTGACGACGTCGGCGTTCTTCGTGAAAGGCCCTCCCTTCTTTATTCCGGAAGGAGTGGGAAGGAGGCATCCAAGAAGGGATCGACGTTGGAAACTTTACGTTCTTCTTTGGAAAAGGCATTCTTCGTCGAGAAGACGTTGTTCCATGTTTGGAGATGTCCTTCGTGTTCTTCGTCGAGGGTGGAATTCTCTTCAATCCTTCCATGACTCTATCACAAAGATTTAGCCAACCCCAAACAATAAAACAACACACCTTATTATAGTGTTAGCTTAATGAATTCAAAATAATTCAAATTCATTAAGTTACATCCTTCATTAATGGGTGGAGAGACTCCAAAATTAATGAAGGTGGAAGTGAAGAGTCACATTTAATTGGGGGGGTTCAAGGGAGATAAGGAGTTTAAGGAAAATGAGGGGTTTTGGCACATTAAGTGCAAGGGAGTTTAAGGGGGGTAGAAGAGGGTTAAGGGGAAGGTGAAGGGTTGGGGCTCGTGTGGGCCCCACCTCACCTTAATCCTCACTTGGTTAGTTAGGAACTTGTGATTCCACCCCAACTTCCACATTTAGGATATAACCACTTAAGAAGATAAATAAAATTTGTAACACAAATTTTATTTTTCTTTACACTTAAACCACAACCTTATTAAACAACTGCTCCCAAGAAAACGCAACTCCAGGAAAGGAATTCCTAAGCAAAAACCGGCGCTACAGTTCCATCGGTGCCCTCGGAATTTGATTCCGGGCACCGGTTCAAAAGTTAGAAATTCCCGCTCGTTCGTTCACTGAACGTACCCGAGCCAAACTTCGGAAATTGATTCTGGGCACACCGGGCCTCGGAATCAGGCGCCGTCAGAAACTGCGTTCTTGTAAAATTCCAAAGAAAATTTAGAAAAAAATTTCCTTGAAATTTTTGGGTCTTTACATTACTCCCACCTCAGGGCTTTACGTCCCCGTAAAGCTTCATCACAAACTAGGGTCACAAAAGCGGTACAGAGCACGCATCTGAGCCTTCCGCTCCAATGTGCTCACCTGGAGGTTCCCGTACTGTCAAAGGAAGTGCACCCAAGGAATCGATCATCCTCATAGGATCTTCTCCTGTCTATCCTTGATCCCCACTGGAACCTTCGTGCATGTCGCTCTATCATCGACGTCCAACTCCCTGAGGTCGATGATGTGTGAAGGATCAAGCACGTATCTCCTCAATTGAGTTACGTGAAAGACATCGTGCACCTGGTGCAACTGAGGTGGATGGGTCAAGCGATAAACCACCTCGCCTAACCTGCTGGGGACCTAAAAAGGTCTATTGAACCTCGGAGATCTCTTGCCGCCTCGGCTACATCTCTGTAAACCTCGTCGAGGTGAGACCTGTATAAGAACGTGGTCGCCATCCTCGAACTCTAAAGGTCTCCCTTTTTAGGTTAGAACTGAAACTCAAAACTCCTGCTGCCATGAGGGTAAGGTTGGCCGACCCAAGAATGATCGGCTACACCCTCCCATGCACGAGTTTATCTTGTGCTTCCCAGGGTTAACTTTTCGCCAACCAAGGAAAACCCATCCCAACGTTTGCCTAATACCGTCAATTTGAGTATGAATAGTGATTGCCAAATACATACTCAAACTAACGTCGTAAGGCCTCGACGCTGCCACCAAGAGGTCCTAACCGAGACTCTCACCTCAAGGGTCAGATCACACCGTCGGCGTAAGTGTGACTATCGAGTCTCCTCCCAAAGGTATCTCCAGACGTGAGGGTCAAGTCAACGGCTTAACCGGAATCTCTAGGTCTGGGACTAGATTCATGGAAGGAAGGGATGATTCGTTTCGATGCCTGTGGCTACGACAGCTAGTAGAAGATAAATTCCGCACTTAGAATCATCCTTAGAGCCACTTTTTGGTCGCACTCCATGACCGCAAGCAGCTACCCTCTTTCCCTGCTCTCCAACTCCCTGAGTCTAGCGGGGACTACAAAGGCAGGTGATGGTAACATGTTGAAATGTACACCACCACGAGCTGCTCTCCAAGCTCTGCCTCCATGTCTGCTGCTCTGCAGATTCATCTGTCCTAAACATTTCCTCTTCTTGAAACATTTTACATGCCCAAGTCTCCGAGACTGGTGTCAGTTTCCTGCTTTCCAAACTTCTAACATTCTCTGGCTGTATTCGATCAACAAAGAATTATCAACCACAAAGGTTCCTTCTAGCACTCTAGCCTAAGTAGAAATGCATAGAGAAAAGGTGTTGGCTCAGAAGCCCTTAAACATACCATGCTCAGAGGTCCGACCTCTATTGCACTGATCGAAACGCTTCCATCGAGTACCCGATATGTTCGGTACGCCTCGATGAATTCTCAACTATCAACACGTCGTCCCGCCGAAACTGTAAAAGTTCTAGAAAATTCTTGGCCACCTCCTCAAGCCAGTCCTCAGTCGCCTATGAGTCAGGTTCACCTCGGAACATGAGGGTATCTGAAGTTAGAACACATGTAAGGCAGTAAACTTTACATGTGTCACCTACCGGTACCGCCGGTTGTAACTGCTGACCAACAGGTAGTGATGTATAGCTGACACACTACCCAAAGGCACTATCTCAGGCATCGGTTCACGTACCAAAGCCTCATCACTATGCGGACCATCCTCGTGGTCATTCACTAGAAAAAACTAGTGGCCAAGTCCACCATCCACTCTACTGATGTCTCAGCTAGGCGGAAAACTCTAGCAATTGCCTCCAGCCACTGCTCTGCTGTCTGGAAATCTGCCTCGCCTCGTAACTTCTGAGGCCTCTACTGCTGGAACTCATGCAAAGCGCTCCGCCAGCGTGCACAGTTTTCTAGTATAGCCATTGGCATCTGCTGCCCAACTGGTGGTGATGTACTGGTACACCACCCGAGGGTGCCAACATAGTAAAAAGGGCCCTGCACCAGAGCCTCGTCGCTCGGTGAGCCGTCATCGAGTACTCTCTCGGAACTCCAACTGACTGTCTGCATGGAGACATCCTGAACAGATGCGACACGGTCAACGTCTTATACCTGGTGAGCTGACCTGGTTTGAGCTGACTTTAAAATTTTGGAAACACACACGCAATCAGTGTTTTTGTGTACAAAGTCAGAAATCAGTAGTCAGGGTCCTGGTGTACGGATACGTCGGCCGCCGCACCAACACTGGATTCCCTGAACTGAAGACCACACTCGGTACCCTTAACACTATTGCTTCACATAGAAAAAGAACAGAGTCCTGAGTTCTGCAGTAGAACTGAACTCCTTTGATACCAATTTGTCACGACCCGCCCTCGGGGCCCGTGCCGTGACTACCCCAAGCCCGCCTTCCATAGGCCAGGGGCTGGCGACTAGCACCAAGGCATAAATCCCGATAACTGGGAAGGCATTGCCTTTATAAAAGTAAACAAAAAGAACCACAGAGCACAAGCGGAAGTAAAACACTAAGTACAAAAGAAAGTGCTGAAAAGTAAATGGGCCAGAATACAAACCCAAAAGAAAGTACAACTACAACTGTAAAGTACAACTCGAAAGGGAAAACAGCAACTGAAAAGTAAAGCTGCTACGCCGAGCTGTCCACTAGAAATCCCACCTGAAGGGTGGGTACAGATAGCTCCTCTGCTCCTCAGGTCCCACCGTCCGCTCCGAGTATGTCTCGCCCAGTGGTCCACCTCCGGGTACCGCCTCGTCGTCACGTCCACCTCTGGGTACCGCCTCGTCGTGAGGTCCTCCTCTGGGTACCATCTCTTCGTATAGTCCACCTCCAGGTACTGTCCAGTCCTCAAACACTCGGCTTCTGTTAGCACTGCCCGTCGTCTGCAACCAACACAACGAGGTGGGAGCATAGCCCGTGCAGGGGTGAGTATAACGATACTCAGTAGGGACCCTGAGACCCTCAAGGTCTCACTAAACCAACAAGGATAACCACAAAGAATATCTCAACAGATAACCTCTACTTAGATATATGCCCATACATATACCTAAGTTATCAAGTAACCCATCTCAATCATGAGGAAACACAAGGATTGTGAAATCAACGGATAACCACTACCCGGGTATATTCCCATACATATACCTAAGTTAGCAAGTGACCCATCTTAATCATGAGGTAAACACAAGGTCAAAAGTCTCAGCTCCAACCAGGATTTTCATTATCGAAACTGTAACTACTGAAGAGCTCCGTCTCTGGAGTGTACAGTGGTCCTGTCACGACTCCGAGGTACTTCTCACTAACCTAAGACTACTGAGGTACTCCTCCTGTCGAGTAACGCGGGTCTGCGGCCAACTACCGGGCGCTCCGTCCGCTGTGGGTCTGTCGCCAAATATCGGGCGCTCCCCCCAATAGCCTACAGAGGTACTCCTCCTGTCGAGTACCGCGGGTTTGCGGCCAACTACCGGGCGCTCCGTCCGCCGTGGGTCTGTCGCCAAATACCGGGCGCTCCGTCCACTGGGCTAGTCGACTCACTCCATGTTGAGTCGGTCAAGCAGTCGTCAGGTCTCAGCAGGCTACACGGTCTCCGTACTCCGCACGCTCGTCTCCGGGAGGGTCCGCTCCACGAGCTACTGGTCTATACTCCAAGTATCTCAAGGTCCCACGAAGAAGTATCTCAAAGGACCGCCTCGTCATAGGGGTCTCAACGCAACAGACGGCGCGTCAATCAGACGCCCGGTCTGTGATGTATTAGCCTTTTCGTCCCAGGGGCCCGGTTGGTTTCGTGAGCGAACCAAACCCGGCCGTATCTCAACTATACCCCGAACTCTCATAGGGTAAACTCATAGGGACCATTTCTCAACGTGATCACCAACGCCGCTAACGGTTCGTCAAACGGACGTTCTGTCAGAAAGATATCAGCTTTTCCGTTCCAGGGGCCCGGTTGGATTTCGGTGCGATCCATCCTGGCCACTATCCATCTGCATCCAAAACTCGGGCGGAGGATGCCAAAAGTTCCGTATCGTCAACAGGAACTCAACGCAACAGACAGCGTGTCAATCAGACGCTCGGCCTGAGAGTTATTGGCTTTTTCGTTCCAGGGGCCCGGTTGGATTTCGATGCGATCCAACCCGACCGCACACCGTTGGCATCCAAACCTCGAGCGGAGTAAGCCGAAAGATCCATATCACTTAAAGGAATTCAACGAAACAGACGGTGCGTCAATCGGACGCCTGGTCTGTTATTTATTGGCCTTTCCGTCTCACACCCACCCTGGGAAACTTCCCAGGAGGTCACCCATCCTGATCACTACTCTAGGCCAAGCACGCTTAACTACGGAGTTTTAACCACGTAGGCTCCCGAAAAGGAAGGTGCACCTTGAGTATAGTATACCGAAACGACCGTCTCGATCCAAGGATCGCGTTGCCGCTGACGACGAGTCGTTTGGAGGCCCGTAGCCCAAGATACGGGCATTTGACCAAACCGCTCGGTAACGGGGGTTTCGGGCCCGGGCCGTCCCGGCCCGAGACCCCCCGGATGGCCCGAACCGGGTCGACCCGCCCCTGACGGGGTCGACCCGGCCCGACACAGCCCGGCCCGGACCGGCGCGGCCCGGCCCGGCGCGGCGCGGCCCAGCCCGGCCGGGCGCGCCGGTTCGGTGCAAGGCAGCGCGCTGCCAGCTTGGCCGAAGGTCGAGCTTGCTGGAAACGGGGGGGCCGCTTGCCCCCCCCCCCCCCCCTTTGTGAAACCGGCCCCCCTCATAATGGGGGGCCAAATGACTGCCCGGGGGAATTAAATTTCCCCGGTTTCCACCAACCCGGTCGGCCCGACCTGGCCAGCCGGCTTCTTGTCAACAGGACCGGCAAGGGCCGGTCCTCTTCCGTCTTCCGGCACCTGCGGCCCGGCTAGCCGCCGGTCATCACGATCCGCCGCGGCCCGGAACCGGCTGCGGCCTTCGTCATCCGGCACTGTGCGACGGCACCGCGCCCCTCCGCCGCGGCCCCGCTCCGGCCGCGGCGTCTTCGGTTTCCTTCGACGCAGCGCGACGGCGTCATGTTCATGATAAGTCTTTCCACGGCGCGGTGCGACGGCACCACGCAATAATTTCCGTGTGATTCCCGCGTGGTGCGATGGCACCACGCTATCTCGTTTCATCCGCAAGAAACATTCAAGAACAAAGGAGGGGGGTTCGGCCGTGTTTGTGCGGTCCGGTCCCCCTCTCGTTAGACGATAACACTTAAACGTTCATCCTCAAGTTTTTCATGCTAGAACCAAGAACGGAAAATAATTAAATAAAGCAACAACAAACCCCTACCTCGCTTTTCATTATGTGTTGACGAAGTCGCGGAAAGGGGGCGGCGATTCGTCGACATCGGAAAAGAGAAGCCGTTGACGACGTCGGCGTTCTTCGTGAAAGGCGCTCCCTTCTTTATTCCGGAAGGAGTGGGAAGGAGGCATCCAAGAAGGGATCGACGTTGGAAACTTTACGTTCTTCTTTGGAAAAGACATTCTTCGTCGAGAAGACGTTGTTCCATGTTTGGAGATGTCCTTCGTGTTCTTCGTCGAGGGTGGAATTCTCTTCAATCCTTCCATGACTCTATCACAAAGATTTAGCCAACCCCAAACAATAAAACAACACACCTTATTATAGTGTTAGCTTAATGAATTCAAAATAATTCAAATTCATTAAGTTACATCCTTCATTAATGGGTGGAGAGACACCAAAATTAATGAAGGTGGAAGTGAAGAGTCACATTTAATTGGGGGGGTTCAAGGGAGTTAAGGAGTTTAAGGAAAATGAGGGGTTTTGGCACATTAAGTGCAAGGGAGTTTAAGTGGGGTAGAAGAGAGTTAAGGGGAAGGTGAAGGGTTGGGGCTCGTGTGGGCCCCACCTCACCTTAATCCTCACTTGGTTAGTTAGGAACTTGTGATTCCACCCCAACTTCCACACTTAGGATATAACCACTTAAGAAGATAAATAAAATTTGTAACACAAATTTTATTTTTCTTTACACTTAAACCACAACCTTATTAAACAACTGCTCCCAAGCAAACGCAACTCCAGGAAAGGAATTCCTAAGCAAAAACCGGCGCTACAGTTCCATCGGTGCCCTCGGAATTTGATTCCGGGCACCGGTTCAAAAGTTAGAAATTCCCGCTCGTTCGTTCACTGAACGTACCCGAGCCAAACTTCGGAAATTGATTCTGGGCACACCGGGCCTCGGAATCAGGCGCCGTCAGAAACTGCGTTCTTGTAAAATTCCAAAGAAAATTAAGAAAAAAATTTCCTTCAAATTTCCGGGTCTTTAAAATAAGTATGGGGGGAAGTAATTAATTTTGATCGACTCCTTCCCTAGTCATTTTTATTTATAATTAAATTTAGTGTAAAATTTTCGAGTCAATAAAACCTTACACAGTATGGAGTAGCTTCTATCGATGGGTAATAACATAATTAAAATCTATCTTTAATGAAATATTTTTTACTTTTATCCAAATGTGTAAAATTCTATTTCATGACATGCAATGAGTGATACCAAAACATATTTCCCAGTTTAACTTATCATAAATTGGAGTTATAAAATGGATCCGCTGATTAAAACACTCATCTATATGGTTAACCCATTCCTTGGTTTCACAATTGTTATTAAATAAGGTTTATATAGTTGGAATCAATTTTTCAATATATGGAACGAAAATTCTGTAAAAACAACAATATAACTACACTTGATGGAATAATCATCTACGAAGGTGACAAGGAAGTTGATGGTATATCTAATAATTTCATTCCCAAGTTTTTTTCATAAAAAAGTTTACAATAATTTTATAAATCTTAAATCAGTAATATAAACTTTAGATAAGATTAAATGTATCTTTGAATTTAATTTAAAATTATAGGAAGAAAAAACCCAATAATGATAAGTTTGTTTAAATAATTTAATATAGATAATGAGGAATTTACATATTATTATTTCACAACCGTCAGAAAAATATTCAATAATATTGGTGATTTGGAGACAGTATAAAAAAATCAAATTTTTTAACATCATTAATTCGATATATTCCTCAAATATTATATATAAATATATATACTATGGAGGATATATACTATTTACTGGAAGATGAAATTCAAAATATCATAATGGGATATGAAATGTTAAATTCTATTGGTTTTGACAAAAAAATAGGGTGAAATGTTTTTTTGATATAAGAATACACTCCAACTAAAATAAATAAAAGTTGAACCATTCATTGAATTAGACATTCTAGAAAATATGGATAAGGATAAAAAGTGAAAAATTTCTTTTACCTCTCAAAAATTTGGGAATGTTCATGGTATGCATAAATAAAATATTCCACAAAAATTATACAAGTGTAGTGGAGTATGTAATATTTCCATGAATTTACATAATCATTATGACATGCATATCAATGATAGTGAAGAAGATATTCTCAAAAACAAGAATGTATGAATTAATAAAATTATTAAAATCATATTGAAGGATGACAAGTGGGAAAAACATTATTCATAAAAATGAGATATTTTTTATAATTCAATTTTAATTGCTTAATACACAATATAAGTGTATTGATATTTTAAAATTTTGATGTTCTTGAATGATGAATCTTAAAGATCTATTAAGAATGTTAGTCTACAAAATTATCTTAATAGTATTTTTGATATGAAAATATTTAATATTTCACTTTCCATGTATGAGATTCAATCTAAATAAAACATTCTTAGGTTGATATGAACGACAATAATTCTAATAATCGATGGTGTATTATAAGAAACATTAGTAGGATATGTCTCCAAAAAAACTAATAAAATGTATGTTGTATCATCCAATGAACCACTCCAATCATTCTATACCCATACTTTTTACCAATATGAAATTCTGATAGTAAACATGCATTTTTTGATAGTTATTATCATTGTACACATAACATATAAATGATTTCAAAACTTGTATTTCACATAACTAATGTATGAGTTGTGGGGGAGAATCCCACTTCATAATAGAATAATTTTTTAAGGAGAAATAATTCTAATGGTAAATGAAATTAGAAGTTAAAAATAATTCTACATAAAATCAATTTATATACTTCAATTAAACATGAGGATGAAATGACCAAATGGGACAATGTGTAAATAAGTTCATGGATATATTTTAATGACAAATCTCATGTCTTGATAGGGAAAATAAAATAGTAAAAATAATAATAGATTAAAAATCATTTCGTATTGATATTACCTAAAAATAAGTCAAGAAAATAAATTTGTTGATTTTTTACATGGAATGATCCTCACATATAATATATTATATTAAAATAAATATAATATTAAATGGAAATAATAGAGAAAATATTTTATTTCTTAATAATAGTTCTATAACAAATAATTGAAATTCTTAAATTTTTATTGATTTTGAGAAGATAATGTCAAATGATGTTCAATATAACTATTTTCAAAAATATATCTTATTAACTGTAATTCCCATGGTGTATTATGGATAAATGTTTTCATCCAGATATATTTTTGTTTCATTTAATATGATACGAATAGAAAAACTAGTTCCAAATTATTATGTGTTGAAGGAAATCAATTTTGGAATACATATATGAGAATATCATACTACCTAATTGTGAATGAAGAAAATTCATTATGTCATATAAAACATCATCATCTTTGGAAATCAAAATTGAGAAAAATATCAATGGAAAAACCTATGATATATTCTTCATTACAAAAAATTGAATGGAACATAATTTTTGAGTTGTGTTAGAGATGGAATATGGGTTTATTAGGACCTGAATGGTTAAAAATTAATTCATTTTTACCTCTTTAACTAATATATTTCATTGTATATTGGATTTTGAGGTATCAATGAACAAAGGTTAATTTATACATTATTACGTTTAATAATGATGATTCCTGGATGATTCGTGTTATATTTATGTAGAATAATTATATTCATATGTATGCGTTTATGTTTTAGAGTGGGAAAGAAGAAAGGGAACATGGTGGACACATCTAGAACATAAAAATGGTATTGATTTTACATGTAGCTCATTAAAATATTGTCTATATAATCTTATAATAAAATATCATTATGGTGTTCCCTACACCACTATAAAATATAGGATTGATGAATGTAAAAAATAAAGGTTTTGTTGATATTTGAAAGACCCTGACTTCAGATTATAATCACTATAAATTCCTCTTGAGGTATATAATAATTAGTAGTGAACATGTTCAGTATAGTAGTTTAATAATTATGTATAAGTAGACATTACACTATATGATGTTTTTTATAAGAAAAATGCAATGGTAAATATTTTTAAATTTTTTAGATTTCATTTAAGAACAAATATAAAAATTCAAATATATATAAGTTATATTAAATATATGATGAATATATTTTCCTTGTATAGTAAACCAAGAAGAGATAATACAAGTGTTTTAACAAATTATTATATAAAATAGTGCATTAAAGTATTCCTAAATGGATTGAAAGAAGATAAATATAATCTGTGACAAAAATGGAGAATATTTCAAATCATATAAATATATTATATAATCATATTTATGGAATATTAATGTGGAATTATTTCATGATAATAATATCAAAAAAATGTTAGAATGAATTTAGTGATGAAGAAAGCTCTATAGGAATTAAAAATAAAATGTTATAGACATTACAAAATTTGTTTACACTATGAAATATAATAATATTTAATAATATTTAGTTATAATTAGATTAATGTTTTGAATATATAATCAAGAAACACTGATCTATCGTGTTGAACCTCAGTAACTATCTGATATATTTGAGCACAATCTATGGTTAATTTTATTGATGATTAATTAGATCAAATTGAGATGATTGAATATTTTGAATATGTTCTGTGAATAAAAAATAATATTATCATTGTAACTAAATGTTTTTAAGCATATTTTCAATGAAATGTGAGAAGCTTGAGGAAAATAATTTACTTGGTTTTTATGGGATATTCATTTGTTTATGGTCTTAATTATTTCATTTCTAGTATTCACATTTCATGGATTGAGAAAATGAAAATTCTTTTTTTTTTGTATCTCTAAAAAAATATGATTTATTAAAAAAAATTATAATGTTCATTCTTAGACAGTTTTTTTGTGCAATATTATGTTTAAAAAATTGATAGATTCAAAATAGATGAGGGAGGACATATCATTTTTTTAAATTAATAAATATTTAAATTTGTTGAATTATTACACTTGAGTCACATTCTATCAACATGATCATTTCTTGAATATATTAAACTTTTTTAGTGGAAAATTAATTAATAATATATATGTCAATGAAAAATGTTCTCATAACAGTATAGTCATTTTTTAGGTTGAGTATATAATATATACCAATGAATACAATTATGCATCTATAATTTTCATAGTGTAAAAATATTACATAAAAGTGTAAACACTTGCGAAGATGAAATATTTTCTTCATCTCTATGAATTTTTTTAGTTTTGTTATTATTTTATAGTAGATGTTTGAAATGAGATCAAGAGAATGTATAACATGGAATATTTAAAAGATATTTCTACTCCTATCTATGTTAGAATAATGATGCAAAATGATAAATATATAAAAAAATTTAATCAAAGAGACATTTATAATTTAACCAATCATTACTATATCTACCTATATCTTTCTTAAAGATAATACACGTAGTATCCCAGTAGACCATATATCAGAATGATTAAATGGAAGCATTCTTGCGGACTAATAAAAAACAATAGTTAATTTAATATCCCACATTTCTTTGATGTATCAAAGAAGATACAATTTAAACGAACATTCATTCTGGACACTAATTTTGGTGATCGTTCCAATGACAAATATTGGAATTCATCGGAAAATTCATTTTAGGGGAGATCTATGTGTGGTAGAATTATATGAACAAAAAATAGTAACAATTAAAGCATAGTAAAAATAATTTTTTTTGGGAACCCATGATTAAATAAATTTTTATAAATTAATTGTTAATTAGAAGACTCTACAGATATTATGAAAAATCCATAGAAAAGGTTATGTGGAAATCACAAAGATATTATTTATTCAGTGAACCTAGAAGAACACTCTATATTAAAATATATTAAAAATCTATTCATCTCATCATAGTGAATGTTTTTCATCGTAAGGTAATGTTGGATTTCATTTTCGTATAAAATACAATTTTTATCATTTTCATCAGTTTTATTACATGTGAGGAGTTTGAAGAAATATGGTTGAAACATTTTGTTGTGAATTCACTTCTGAATTAATAGACGTTATGTGATGCTCTATACTATGGAATGGTTTATGTTTTCAATGGGGGAGAGTGGTGCTAATCTTTTCTAAAATGTGGTATATAATTTTTTTTCCATTACTTAATATGGGGGTCCTGTTTTTATTATGTAGGAGGGAAATGTAAAGTGTATGAATTTTGGGTGAGTACAAAAAATCACATAGAAATAATAACTTATCATTCAAAGATTGAATTCTCACAAAAACCATTATTTTTTCTATAGTGTCATGTGATGGGTTTTATCATTGAAAAGGGATTTGATTTGATATAATATAATACAAATCTTATCTAGAGGAAAGTGTTGTGTTGAAAAAGATTCCAAAGAGGGTGATTTGCGTACAAGATGGAGTATAACGGTTAATTTAATTTTTTTTTCAAACCCAATTGGATTAATGTCTATGTGTGGAACACTAAATGACTTTGAGTCTGGAGGCTTTAATATTTAAATTTTCTGATAAGTGTTAAAGTGAATTATTTAGGTGTCTAAATTATGTTCATATTTTTTGGGAGGTTGGTGATGTTTTTAGATGATGACAATAAAATATTTCTACACATAAGAATGATTTGGTGAAAGTTTCAGACATAGAGTTTTAGTTTCTATATAGGGTACTCCCAATGTTTAGTTGAGAATCAAATACTTCTACATATTGTAAGAAAAATACTTTTAGGAGAAAACCAATTAATTTTTCAATTTATTTTATCATAATATATGAATATTTGGAGTTGATATTATCAAATGTGGATGATTCATTATAGTGATAAAATGTTGTGTTTGTGGAATGAGTTTAGACCACCAGAAAAACAAGATTCATTTCATATTTGTTTGATGTTATGAATGTTGAATAATATTTAGTAGAGCTGAACTAGATGTATAATTAAAATAATTGGAGTGTGAAGTCTGTTTAAGAACATTCACTAGATAATGATAAGATGGAAATTAAACATGGGATATGGATAATAAAAGGTCCATGATTCAATATTACTTTTTTGGGTGTCTGTATAATCAATAATGAAAAGTTTTATTGGTATAATGATTGGGTCAAAAATTGATATCCATGGAAGATATCTAAGTTTATTACATAAATAATTCATGTTAGTGGGATATTATAATTAAATAAAATGCATTATATTCTTTAATTTTTTACTGTGTGGATATATAATGTTGGTTAATCATTTGAGAATAAGCTGAAAATAAGACTAATATTTTTTAGTCATGAATAATATCAAGTGACCAACCAATATTTTCATGGGGATTCACTAGTTTGAGTAAAATGTTTTTTCAGTTGAGGATGCCAAATGTTTCACAAAATGATGATATTGGTTCATAATCAATGACCAATATAATAAATGTTTTGGCTAAGTCTTACATGGTGCAAATATATTGTGATTTCTAATTTATTTTAGCGAAAAATATGTGTCTTATACAACTTGGATTGATAATGGATTAGGTAACCTCATTTTAGACAAAACATGTAAAAATAATTTTTGTTGCTTATTAGTTTGTTGCATGAATATTGGTGTGGGTTTTATAAAATGTGTGGATTGAATCGTTTACAAATCACACATGATATCATTATTTTAATTGAAGTTAAAAAAATTAAACATTGAAATGTTCCCCTTCTTAGTGCTCCATGTATTCCATGGAATCACATATCTGATAGGAGCTTCTAACTATAAATCCCCAAACAACAAAATATAAATTATTTATAATTAAATGTATAATAATTGTACTTATAAAACTATTGGAAACCCATGATATCATTCCTTAATTCATATCCATTAATGAATTTTGGTGATTTCCATGGTGTATAAATACTTGTGGGAGGAAATAAATTAAAAAAATAGATGTTTAACAGAACATGGTTGGTTTATGAAAAAAATTGATCAATACACACAAGTGTATGAATATTAGAAGATGAACCCCATTTATATATATATATCCACATTAAGAGTCTCCATATTCAATAAAAAGATGAATTTTCTACATACATAGTGGTGTATACGGTTTTATATCATGGAATAGTTGTTTTATAGGTGTCACCATGGATTTTGTTTAACAACCAATGTTGTATCCACGATCACAAGAAAATATATGATTCAATGATTTATTTTGATTCTTACAATCCATATCTATTCCATTTAGATCCCCAAAGGATATCCCCTCAAGGATAATCTCACCCTGTTATTTAAATGGTGTCTAATCCCTTTTTCAGAAAAATGGGACAGGAAGTTATTGAAATATTCACTTGGTTTCCCAATTATATATTTTTTATTAAAGTTTAAAGTACCTAATTACCAACTAAATAATATTTAAGGGAAATTTTTGATGAATCTTTCCCTCTATTGAAGTCATATTTTTTGTATGTACTCATCCATGTTTTTTGAAAACAAAAATCTATAGGGGCTCGCTATGATATTGAACATAACCACCATTGTGGAACTCCCCATGATGATTTAACCATAATGAAACATAAGTGTTCTCCCCAAGATGAATAATTGAATGGAAGACATGATGGTCTCCATGTGTTAAAAAACCAAATACCAAGAAAGTCATCCCTTATACATAAAACTATAGACCACCATTAACATACTAGATGTGAGGATGTTTCATCCTACAACATTATATGTTCTCCCTATTCTAAATAAACCCATAAACATAGAGTTAATTTATATCAGGATAATCTAAATAAACTATATGGTAGTCTTAATTAGTAATATGTACTAATCAATGTCCATAAAATTATTCATAATGAAAATAAATTTCTATATATGAAACTATTGAGAAACAAATACAATTTTCTCCATAGGAGGTACAAAAGGAGAGATACCATGGATCTCTCCACATACCAAAAAGTCTCAAACTATGGGATTTATATTTACTAACTAATACACATTATAATATTAAGAGTTTCTAGATCATGTACATTATAATCACGTACCAAAATACATATAGAAATATTGAATATGATTCTTATATCCAACCATGAAAAGGTAAACAATCTTGAACTATTATATATTTCAACTAATATAAGGGTTCATACATAAAAAAATAATATTAAATATGGATCTAATTACAATAGAAACAACTAATTATTCATGGAATGTATTACATATTTATATGTAAATTATTTGATTTTTCATAAAAATTTACATTATTCCTCTTTTGAGTAGCCACCACTATAATTGAGTTATAGTTGAATCTTCTCTAAATGAGTAGGTCTCCTATATTATGATAGCTAGAAATTATTTTTTTTTTGAAAAATTATCTTAACCCATTCTTTATCGTGGATATAACCAAGCAAAATGAAATATGGGACAGATTGATCAATGATATGATAATAGTGATATACAAGTCATGTTCCATGAGACAAAATTTTAATGTTTATATTATTTATAAAATTTTCATATAGTTAATTTGAAACGACATATAGTATATATTCAACAATCATAGTTTTTTATGGATTATATATATTATATAGGTTTAGAATAATAAATTCCGCAATGAAATTTTTAGAAAATCAATTTTTATACACATAAAATATCATAGGACCCATGATCTAGTAGAAGCAATCAATTATTTAAAATTTTTTTATATAACCTCTATGTGTTAGACCAAATCAATGAGGAATATTTCCCTTATATAATCATTTAAGTAAGGGGAAGCATGGAACATTAATTGTTTTCTCAATTTTCTAATCTTGAGGGAACCATTTGATCAAAAATTTATCTCCCTATATAGAGAATCCACAAAAATTAACATTAACAGTCATGAATTTCAGTTCCATAAAAACATCATGGTGTTATGATATCAACCATCCATCCAATAAATTATGCACTATCTGGAAATCTGAAATATTATTTTCTTGGTGTGATCAACCAGAAATCAATATTTTTACGGTGGTTGATCAAATGGTAGTTATTAGTATCTTCCTACACTGCCTAACCACATTAATATGGTGTTATAGTTAGTAAAAAATATAACTTATTGAACATTTTCTTGGGAAGTTGGAACACTAATGATTGATAGTCTATAAATGAAATTTATTAGTATTTCATCTGTCAACAATCGTAGATATTCTAACAAATAAAATAAAAAACATATCCTTATTATAAGTATATGTGTATTTTTATCTGAATAACACTATACTTTAGTATCAATGAGTTATAGGTAAACTAATATGGACATAACACATACAATAATGTAGTAAATATTTACTTGAATTAAAGGTACACCTGACACCGAAAACTAATTCAGCAAATCCGAATATATGATATAAGGTGGTTGATTGATGTTATTCTCATAGAATCTCATATCATGACATTCTATATAATATATCTCAAAAAAACATATAGGAGTTATGTAGAAAAAAAGTATGGTGGGTTCCATGGTGGTATTCCACTGAGGAGATTAATTATGAAGTCATATTATAATAATCAATTTTTTAAATATATTTATCTTTTTCTCCATATATATATGTAATTATTAATTATGGTAATCTTGGGTAATAGTGTTTTACTCTAGAATCATCCTTACAAAGTATTCCTATTTATAGATAATAATATCTCTATGATGAACCTAGTTAATACTATAAATTAGTGGAAGATGATACCTAACTATATGATCATATTGATGGTATGCATACCATGTTTGGATTGTATGCTCACATTTTATGACCAATATTATATTTACTCTAGCATGAAATAAAATAAATAAGGTTAAAATAATATTAACATCCTCACCTACTGATTTTTTTCCCATTGAGATCAATACTAGAAGAGATCAAATAACTATGATGACATAAGAAGTTTAATAATCTCATTGAATCACTGTATAAATTCATGATTAAATTGTTAAATAATAATAATAATATTTAATTTGAATCAATACCTCACTTTGATATAAAAAATTGATAATATGTAACCACCAATCCTATAAGTGTTGTTTTGAAATATCTTGTATGTTTGAGATGTATTAAATTTATCTTAACAGATATTGGGCCAATGGAGCTTTACTTTTTTCTTTGAATAAAAAGAAATAAATTATTTTATTTATTAATCAATGTTTGATTTTTTTAATAGATAGATGTATCATAATCATTGATAATCGATCCCATAATTACATAATTTAATCCTATAACAATAGACATGATCTAATAATGTTCTAGATGAAACTACACATCATGTAGGTGGATCTGAATAATCCACCATAAAAAATATACAATATCAAATATTCATTCGATTAAACAAATAATCCAGAGTGCCCCTCACAAATTTTTCTTTATTTTCATGGAATTGTAATAGGGACTCTTGAAAAATATGAGGATGTAAAAAAGGGGTACATTGTTTGGATCTTATAACAATGTAAACTAATCTAGTATAATAAATATAAATGTAGGACAATCTATTATTAATAGAGTCTTGTTTTGAATTCATCAATTAAATTAGTTTAACTAATATATTATATGTATCATATATATATATATATATTACATAATTTCCATGATTCAAAATTTTATCCAAAATAAAAATTACCAAATAGAAATGTTAAGTCTCATTGAAGATTAACTATATAAATATATTTTTAATCATTACTTATAAATATATATAACAGAAATTCTTTACATAAGGTATCAACCTAGATATTTACCTACAATAATTTCTTAGCAAAATGGGAAACATGAGAATTATAAAGCTCAATCCATTTATTTGGGGAGTCTATATCAATGACCCATAAAGGATTAGATAATAAAATTTATGCAAAATGAAAATGAAATAAATTCATATTTTCAATAAATATAGAATAATACAATATGAAAAAAAGGAATTAAAAAATTAATTAAATCCTTTTATAACGACATATGACCCCCATTAAATAATAAAATATTAATATATATTGTCATAATAGTGTGGAAACCTGAGAAAATAATCAAAGTATACATAAATATATCATGTGAATATTATGAAAATATATAAATAGAAAAATAGTAACATAGGTCAATGTTAACCCATAGACATTCATATCACAGTGGAAACAGAAATCCAAATATTTACCGTATCTATATTGGATTAGTCTAACCACTACTTTCTAAAAATGTTTTACACATACACATTCTAAAATGAAGGATATACCCAGGAATCTATACCTATATATTTTGGTAATTTTGGTCATATATATCTTCATACAAATGTATTATTAAAACTGTTAAAATAGAGTTAAAAATCAATACACTATAACATTTTTCAACTGTTTGAATTAGGTTTTCTATAACAATATGTTATTATAGATGATGGTATAGAATATTGAAACAATGCACTAGTCAAGTCTTCCCCTCCGTAGTGATCTTTAATTTTTCACCTTACCTTTATGTCCTCCCTAAATTCTCCCAATTATAGCGCATAAAATCTCCCCATTAAATTTTTTTATTTTAATATTATTTAATTTAAAATTACTTATTTTTAGGTGATTCACAGAGTATATAATTCATCAGTTTTATTTTTATTTAGGTAATAATTTTCAATTGAGATCCAATTTGGTCAGGAATATTATTAATTTATTTAACTCAGTTTTTTAGATTCTTTTTTATAGTGTTGATTGAAAATTGGGATCATGATTGATATGTTTTTTCATAGATTTGTTAGACACTTCCTTTCCATAAATCCAATTTAATATTATTATTTTAGTAACATATATTAGTGGATTCTAAATTAAATGAGTGTATTAACATTTTTTTGTTAACGTATTTGGGGTTATAAAATAATTCAATTATCAATAAAATTTCCATTCAATAATAAAAAAATTTCACAAAATTATTACAATGTATTTTAATTTCATTGTTTTTAATAATTATGATATTAATATTAGAGATATAATATTAAACTATGTTAAATTAAAAAAAATTATATTTGTAGATTCTTTTGATACTAAATGAATGTTATTACCTCGTTATATGTATTATGATATTTAGTTTTATAGTTTTAATGCTATTTTTTAGAATATATTATATAATATTTAACTTTTATGTTGAACAAAAATAATTTAATATTATGGAATATGTTAAAATATTTACTTTCATATATTTCTTTTTAGTAATTTTTAAGGCTTGATGAAGAACAGGTATGTGATTGTTTTTCATAAAACTCTTATTGTATGTGAATATTATGATTTTTTCATTATGATATATATATTTTTAATATAATATAGATATGATGATTTGAAAAATATGGATAAAATGAAATGTGTAATTTTTCACATATTGGTTGTTATAAAAGTTGTATCTTTATAATATAAATGTCATAAAAGCTTGTTTTAAAAATGGTGAATTTAGTTTTTATTTAATATTAGGTATTCATTAGGTTTTTATTATATTTTAATTTCATCAATTCATATTTTAATATGTTATGTTGTGAAATTATTTTTTTAAGATATATATAAGGGTATTATTTAGTAAACTTATGGGTTATTTTTTGAATCATAGATGAAATTTTGATGTTATTATCTTGTTTTAAAAATTTCTAAATGGGGTTTTTATTATTTTTTTAAAAATTACTCATTCTTCTCTATTATAACCCATAATTGAGTCCATCAGTATAACATAAGGGAAACTATTTTTGTTTTAAATTCAAGAGTTATTCTGCTGATGTACCTTAATGTGTAAATGTGTTTCCATGTATACTATCAAATTTAAAAAATATTCATTTTCCAAAATTAAGATTCAAAATATTTTAATGATATTTGGATGATGAAAATATATTTTTTGGATTATACTGTCTAAATTATTTTTTAATAATATACATGTTATTTAACTAGTGATATATGAGAATATATTAGATATTTCTTATTCCATGTCTTATATATAGTTTAGTTTAATATTATTATAATGTGATAATAAAATATTCTATCTATTATGATTTTTTGGTTTTATTATAGTATAAATTGATGATACTCATAATAAAAGTTTTATATGTATTATCATTATTGTTATTTTATAGAAAGTGATATTGAATTCATTCATACCAAAAATTAATTTCCTAGAAAAATCATATTTATCAAAGAAGAAATTATTCAGATTATGTGGAATAATGTTCATTGGAAATTGACTTCCATGATAAAAACATAAATTATTAGTTATGAAATTATTTATTCATCAAAATATTAATTAAAAAAATACCGATTTTCAATAAAATTTTTTATTCGAGTCTAAAATTTTTAAATAAGAAAATCATATTTCCATAAAATGGATAGATGATGGATTTGTAAAACTAATTGAATCTCAACCATGTTTGAATATAATTTTTATTTTTTAGATTTTTCATTTTCAATTACTGTTGTAGAGGAGTGGTATGTTGATGTTTTCATAAATATGTTAAAAGGCCATTTATAAATATATATGATGTTTGATACCATATAGAAAACGTAATTTTCTGAAAAAATTATTATATTTTGTATAAGAGTAAATGCATAAAGAAATCCTGGACTATTAATGAACAAAATGAATAGATTAGAATGAATAATTTTATATTTGATTTGTTTTAATTTATTCATGATCATAAAAAAATATTGTATTCGAGTTAAATAAGACAATGATATGTGTAGAAAAAGGGAAATTAATTAAAATAATAATTTTGAGAGAGTGGAGAAAAATAATGGATGTAGTAAGGACTCCTATAGATTTTGATTTTTATAAGTTGTTAATGCGGTAATTTTTATTATTACTATAAAATGGTAAATCCCTATATTGATTTTCTCTTACTGTTATGGATTTTCATCATACCTTTTAGAGCTAATTACTACCTTATGATGTAGATATTCCATATAATTATTACATTTCATCTAATTTAATCAATAAACATGAATTTTCAACTAATATAATTCATTCCTATATGAAATATTATAGCCCCTTTTTAAAACTCTTCAGGCCTTAATGAATGATCCAAATGGTTTTTTTATAACCATGGAACAAAGATGTAGATAAATAACTATCTCATGTTCCATATAAATAAATGTTAAACATTCAACTGCTTCATAGTATTAAAATTCATTTCATTTTTATGAAATCTAAATTTTTATTTGAAACGTGATTCTACGGGAATTTGGGTTACTAATGAGTTGGATCATCATGTCGACCTATTATCATGGTATAAATTTGATGTAAAATATCCTAATTTGGAAAATGAGGTGTGTAAATTTTTATTTGGTACATAATATAAAGGCTTTCATCCACTATATTATATGATCTCTTTATACAAAATGTGTCAATTTCTAATTCAAATTTTTCACCTTCCACAACTTTTGAAATAGAAAAAACCATTTAATTTCTTCAGTATACTCAAATTTGGATTTTTCTAGTCTTGTAAATTATGCATAAATTGAATTGAAACCATTAATTAATGAGTCGAATTAATTTTGTAATGTGGGTTGGAATTCATATGATTCTTCTGTATAATAAATATATTATATGTTTGTTTTTCTTATATGGATGATTAAATTTTTTCCTACCTCTGTATTGATGAATTTCTAGAGTACAAAATTGATGATTAATTCATGATATGTTATTCTTAAATATCATTATCTCTTTAACTTTACATTAAATTGGTGATTTGTACTAATGTGTCATCCCTATATGATATAAAATTTAATCTATTCCATCGTTATTGAGACTATGAAGACACCATATCATATGTTCGAGACTTATATTCTTAAATAAATAAAATTTGTCATTTCTTTAATTTAGGATTGTTCACATGAAATCTAAATAATTAGACAATGATTCAATTTAATAAATTAATAATTGGTGATATAAATGAATTCTATTTGATTAGTAGTATTGGTTATCTAGTTTTTTACATTATTTTTTAAATTTAATGTATATTGAGAAAATTATATGTGAAATATTTCATTCAGTTATTCAAAATGTCACTTGGAAGGCTAAAGATTATTTGTGATATCAAAATAACTCAGTGGATTGGGGTATTAGAGAAGAACTATATATGGAATGTTTTATTAAAAATAATTGTAAAATTGTATATGCTTCATATTCATGGAAAACATTACAGAAAAAAACTTTTTTACAACTAGAGGATAAATTCAGGGCTCCTAATGGTTATTCAAGAAAAAAAATCGAAACTATTCTATAGAATATAGGATAAATTAAAATATAAAAAAACATTGGTTATAATATCCTTCAACATGAAATTATTCTATAAGTTTTATTTCATTAATTATCAAATAAATTAATGGAAACTATTGTTTTATACATCCATTTATATAAGGAAATATTTTCTTAATTTAATTCCATGTGTTTAATAGAGAAAATTCTAGATGATTACTTTTCATTATTGGTGTAAAAATGAAATTATTTTTTCAATATTTCTCCACATTCATGCTACATATAACTATCGATCATTAAATTGAAAAAATTATTGATATACCGTTATTTTTTAATTATATATATCAAACCAAAAAATTATGAAAATAATGTAGTGTTTTTTCTAGACCTTTAGTCAACCTAATTGATACACTTTTATCATTTAAAGAGATCATGTATGTTTTTTGATCTATTGAAGGTATTTGGTTGGGGTGAGAACGAGATGTTATGAGCCACTAGGAAATATAGACACTATTTATGAGAAAATAAAGAAATAAATTCCATAACATACCCATTTAGGGGTTTATTTTGGATCATATACATTAGATCCATTGATACATAAATAGTGGGAGGTGATACGTATCAAAATCATTTTTATTTTTGATTCATTTGATGACTACATCATATAATTTGAACAAGTAAATTTTGACCTGTATGGTGTAATATTTCATTTGTCTTAAGAGTTTACAATTTTTTTAATGGTAAAAAAATAAAATATATGTAGAATTTCTAATTAATACCTTATAAAAATATATATTCATTTCATAGAATATTGATTCCTATTTCATTAAAATTTATGGTACAATGAGTAATTTTAATAAACAAATAAAAGACATTTATTTAGTTTTAATACTCAAATATATATATATATATTATATTTTTTTAATGGATGGAACTATATCTCATGAAATATGATCATTGTATTTTAGTACCAATAAAATGGTTCATGAATGAACATCACTAGTGAATAATGGCCTTATATATGTTAGAACTAGTTGAGTAGTAAACATGGTATCAAACTATAATTGATTAATGTCATCATTAATGGTAGACTATTATTCAATGGCAAGATTTGGAACATTTATTTTGATGATTGGGGGCTCAGATATATTATTTGTGGTCACAACCTAACAATTTATGAGATTAATTTTATGGTATCAATTAAAAAGAATTATGTGAAAGGTCCTTTAAAAAAATGAAATCAATGGTTTACTAAGATGACCAGAAGAAATATTTTTGATGATGATATGGATGAAATAAACACAATCGCTTCCCGCATTAGTCTTGACCTGTATGTTGTATATGATAACTAAAATCCATCAATTTTTAGTGCAGATAGTGAACTTAAATTAATAGTGTGTAGTATATAGAAGTAACACTATTTGTTCTGAACCATCTATTTCCTTTTAAATTATTTTCATTAGTATAATCTAGTCAAATTATGAATATTTTATTATTTCAAATAAAATTATTTGTCTTTGAATATTTTGTATCTAATTTGTTATTATTATAATAAAATTACATTCTCTCAATTTATATAGTTTTGAATGATTTTATTTCCATTAAAATGATGTAAACCAAACTTTAAAATTGTAATTTTGAAATAAAAATAATAATATTTTTAGGTTATATTTTTACCATTCAAATGGTAAAATATCTCATAGTGTTGTTTCATGTTATTATATATACTGTAATATTCATTTCAAACTGATAATGGAAACTAATATCTAGTTACAAAAACTATATATATTATCCATAACATAATCTAAAACAAACTAGAAAACTATATTTTTGAAATTCTGTGATTTTTTGACATCATTAGATTTAGAAAAATATTATGACCTCTAAACAACATAATTTGATTCTAGTACATTTTTGGTGTATATTTTAAAAAAATAATATATCACAAACTTGTAAATGATCTCATAAATATATATTATTTATCTCAGTATATAATTGGAAAATAGTAGAAAATAAAATATGTTATCTACATAATTAAGATATAAATATTATAATGTTTTCAAATAATTTCGAGTAAATATAAATGATCAATTTAAAAATTTAGTGTATCTAATGAAATCATTGAAACACTTATTAGATATATAATGAAATAAGTATCATAATATTATCTTCTCTGTAGATGATGTTTTGTTTACCATTTACTCAAAATATTAATTAAGAAATTATAAAAAAATAAGGATATTCAGGAACAAATTCTTTTTCATTAAACACATGAAAAAACATTAGAGACACTTATGAATATTTTGGAATAAAATATCTTGTCAGATATATTATTAATATATTTATAATAATTCATGATATGGATAAATGATATTCTATGGTCCTAAAATAAATATTTATCTTAGCAATTCTTTAGGGAACTTTTAGAAACTATTATAAAGCTCAATCCATTTATATGGGGATTCTATATAAATGGTCCATAAAGGATTAGATAATTAAATATATACAAAATGAAAATGAAATAAAATCATATTTTCAATAAATATAGAATAATACAATATGAACAAAATGAATTAAAAATTGACTTAAATCATGTTATAACGACATATAACCCCATTAAATCATAATATATTAACATATATTGTCATAATAGTGTGGAAACAAGAGAAAATAATCTAAGTATACATAAATATATCATGTGAATATGATGCAAATATATGAACATAAAAATATTAACATAGGTCAATGTTAACCCATAGACATTCATATCACAATGGAAATGGATATCCAAATATTTACCGTAACTATATTGGATTAGTCTAACCACTACTTTCTCATAATGTTTTATACATACACGTTCTAAAATGAAGGATATACCCAGGAATCTATACCTATATATTTCTGTAATTTTGGTCATATATATCTTCATACAAATGTATTATTAAAACTGTTAAAATAGAGTAACAACTCAATACACTATAACATTTTTTAACTATTTGAATTAGGTATTCTATAATAATATGTTATTATAGATGTTGGTATAGAATATTGAAACAATGCACTAGTCAACACTTCCCCTCTATAGTGATCCTTAATTTTTTACGTTACCTTTATGTCCTCCATAAATTCTCCCAGTTATAGCGCATAAAATTTCCCCATTAAATTTTTTTATTTTAATATTATTTAATTTAAAATTACTTATTTTTAGGTGATTCACATAGTATATAACTCATCTGTTTTATTTTTATTTAGGTATTAATTTTCAATTGATATTTGATTTGGTCAGGAATATTCTTAATTTATTTAACTCGGTTTTTTAGATTCTTTCTTATAGTGTTGATTGAAAATTGGGATCATGATTGATATATTTTTTCATAGATTAGTTAGACACTTCCTTTCCATAAATCCAATTTAAAATTATTATTTTAGTAATATATATTAGAGGTTTCTAAATTAAATTAGTGTATTAACATTTTTTTGTTAACGTATTTGGGGTTATAAAATAATTCAATTATCAGTAAAATTTCCATTCAATAATAATTTTTTTGACTTATTTATTTCAATGTATTTTTATTTCATTGTTTTTAATAATTATGATATTAATTTTAGAGATATAATATTAAAATATGTTAAATTAAAAAATATTATATTTATAGACTCTTTTGATTCTAAATGAATGTTATTCCCACTTTATAAGTGTTATGATAATTAGTTTTATAGTTTTAATGATATTTTTTAGAAAATATTATATAATATTTAACTGTTTATGTCGAACAAAAATAATTTAATATTATGGAATATGTTAAAATATTGACTTTCATAGATATTTTTTAGTTATTTATAATGAATGATGAAGAACTGGTATGTGATTGTTTTTCATAAAACTCTTTTTGTATTTGAATATTATTTTTTTTTCATTATGATATATATATTTTTAATATAATATAGATATGATGATTCAAAAAATATGGATAAAATGAAATGTGCAATTTTTCACATATTGGGTGTTATAAAAGTTGTTTCTTTATAATATAATTGTCATAAAAGCTTGCTTTAAAAATGGTGAATTCAGTTTTTATTTAATATTGGGTATTCATTAGGTTTACATTATATTTTAATTTCATCAATTCATTTTTTAATATGTTATGCTGTGAAATTATTATTTTATGATATATATAACGGTATTATTTAGTTAACTGAGGGGTAATTTGTTGAATCATAGATGAAATTTGTATGTTATTATCTTGTTTTAAACATATCTAAATGGGGTTTTTATATTTTTTTTAAAAATTACTCATTGTTCTCTATTATAACCCATAATTGAGTCCATCAGTATAACTTAAGGGTAACTATTTTTGTTTTAAATTCAAGAGTTATTCTGCTGATGTACCTTAATGTGTAAATTTTTTTCCATGTATACTGTCAAATTTAAAAAATATTCATTTTCCAAAATTATGATTCAAAATATTTTAATGATATTTTGATGATGAAAATATATTTTTTGTATTATAATGTCTAAATTATTTTTTCATAATATACTTGTTATTTAACTTGTGTTATATGAGAATATATTAGATATTTCTTATTCCATGTTTTATATATAATTTGGTTTAATATTATTATAAAGTAATAATAAAATATTCTATTTGTTCTGATTTTTTGGTTATATTATAGTAGAAATTGATGATACTCATAAAAAAAATTTATATGTATTATCATTATTGTTATTTTATAGAAATTGATATTGAATTCATTCATACCAAAAAATAATTTCCTAGAAAAATCACATTTATCAATGAAGAAATGATTCCGATTATGTGGATTAATGTTCATTGGAAAATGACTTCCATGATAAAAACATTAATTATTAGTTATGAAATTATTTATTCATCAAAATATTAATTAAAAAAATACAGATTTTCAATAAAATTTTTTATTCGAGTCTAAAATATTTTAATAAGAAAATCACTTTTCCATAAAATGGATTGATGATGGATTTTTAAAACTAATTGAATCTCAGCCATGTTTTAATATAATTTTAATTTTTTAGATTTTTCATTTTCAATTACTCTTATAGAGGAGTGGTATGTTGATGTTTTCATAAATATGTTAAAAGTCCATTTATAAATATATATGAATCTTGATACCATACATAAAAAGTAATTTTCCAATAAATTATTATATTTTGTATAAGAGTAAATACATAAAGAAATTCTGGACTATTAAGGAAAAAATGAATTGATTGGAATGAATAATTTTATATTTAATTGGTTTTATTTTACTGATCATCATAAAAAATATTTCAATATAGTTAAATAATACAATGATATGTGTAGAGGAAGGGAAACTAATAAAAATGATAATTTTGAGAGAGTGAAAAAAAATAATGGATGTAGTGAGGACTCCAATAGATTTTGATTTTTATAAGTTGTTAATGCGGTGATTTTTATTATTACAATAACATGGTAAATCCATGTACTGTTTTCCCTTACTGTTATTGATTTTCATCATACCTTTTAGAGGTAATAACTACCTTATGATGTAGATATTCCATATAATTATTACATTTCATCAAATTTAATCAATAAACATGAATTTTCAACTAATAGAATTCATTCCTAGATGAAATATTATAGCCCCTTTTTAAAAATCTTCAGGCCTTAATGAATGATCCCAATGATTTTTATATTACCATGGAAAAAAATGTATATAAATCACTATCTCATGTTCCATATAAATTAATGTTAAATATTCAACTGCTTCATAGTATTAAAATTCATTTCATTTTTGTGAAATCTAAATTTTCATTTGAAACATGATTCTATGAAATTTTGGGTTACTAAGGAGTTGGATCATCATGTAGATGTATTATCATGGTATAAATTTGATGTTAAATATCCTAATTTGGAAAATGAGGTTTGTAAATTTTTATTGGGTATATAATATAAAGGCTTTCATCCACTATATTATATGATCTCTTTATGAAAAATGTGTCAATTTGAAATTCAAATTTTTCACCTTCCACAACTTTTGTAATGGAAAAACCCATTTAATTTCTTCAGTATAATCAAATTTGGATTTTTCTAGTCTTGGAATTTATATATACATGGAATTGAAACCATTAATGAATGAGTTGAATCAATTTTGTAATGTGGGTGGGAATTCATATGATTCTTATTTAGAATAAATATATTAGATGTGTGTTGTTCTTATATGGATGATTAAATTGTTTTCCTACTTCTATACTGATGAATATCTAGAGTACAAAATTGATGATTAATTAATAATATGTATTATTAAATATCATTATAGCTTTAACATTACATTAAATTGGTGATTTTTTCTAATGTGTCATCCCTATATGATAGAAAATGTAATCTTTTCGATCATTATTGAGACTATGAAGACACCATATCATATGTCTGAGACTTATATTCTTAAATAAATAAATTTTTCCATTTTTTTAATTTAGGATTGTTCACATTAAATCTAAAAAATTTGACAATTATTCAATTGAATAAATTAATAATTGGTGATATAAATGAATCATATTTGATAAGTATTATTGGTAATCTAGTTTTTTACATTATTCTATAAATTTAATGTATATTGAAAAAATTATATGTGAAATATTTCATTCAGTTCATTGAAATTTCACTTGGAAGGCTATAGATTATTTGTGATCTCAAAATAACTCAAGGGAGTGGGGTATTAGAGAAGAACTATATCTGGAATGTTTACAAAAAATAATTGTTTAATTTTATATGCTTCATATGCATGGAAGAAATTACAGAAAAAAACATTTTTACAACTAGTGGTGAAATTCAGGGTTCTTAATGGTTATTCAAGAAATATATCGAAACTATTCTACAGAAGATAGGCTAAATTAAAATATAAAAAAACATTGGTTATAATATCATTCTACATGAAATTATTCTATTAGTTATATTTCATTAATTATCTAATAAATTAATGGTAATGATTGTTCTATACATCCATTTTTATAAGGATATATTTTCTTAATTTAATTCGATGTGTTTAATAAAGAAAATTCTAGATGATTACTTTTAATTATGGTTGTAATATTGAAATGATTTTTTCAATATTTATCCACATTCATGCTACATATAACTATCGATCATTAAATTGAAAAAATTATTGATATACTGTTATTTTTTAATTATATATATCCAACAAAAAAATATGAAAATAATGTAGTCTTTTTTCTAGACCTTTAGTCAACCTAATAGATCCACTTTTATCATTAATAGAGCTCATGTATGTTTTTTGATCTATTTAAGGTATATGGTTCGGGTGAGAACGAGATGTTATGAGCCACTAGGAAATAAAGACATTATTTATAAGAAAATAAAGAAATCATTTCCATAACATACCCAATTAAGGGGTGTTTCTGGATCATATACATTAGATCCATTGATACATAAATAGTTATAGGTGATACATATGAAAATAGTTTTTATTTTTTATTTGTTTGACGACTACATCATATAATTTGAACAAGTAAATTTTTACCTGTATGGTGTAATTCTAAATTTTTCTTAAGAGTTTATAATTTTTTTAAAGGTAACAAAAAAAATATATGTAGAATTTTAATTTTTACCTTATAAAAATATATATTCATTTCATAGAATATTGATTCCTATTTCATTTAAATTTATGGTACAATTACTAATTTTATGAAACAAATAAAAGATATTTATTTAGGTTTAATACTCAAATATATATATATATATATAATATTGTTTATAATGGATGTAACTATATCTCATGAGATATGATCATTGTATTTTAGTACAAATAATATGGTTCAGGAATTAACATCACTAGTGAATAATGGCCTTATATATGTTAGAACTAGTTGAGTAGTAAACACGGTATCAAACAATAATAGATTAATTTCATTATTAATGGTATACTATTTTTCAATGGCAAGATTGGGAACATTTATTTTGATGATTGGAGGTTGAGATATATTATTTGTGGTCACAACCTAACAATTTATGAGATTAATATTATGGTATCAATTAAAAATAATTTTGTGAAAGGTCCTTTAAAAAATGAAATCAATGGATTACAAAAATGACCACAAGAAAATTTTTTGATGATGATATGGATGAAATAAACACAATCACTTCTCGCATTAGTCTTGACCTGTATGTTGTATATGATAACTAAAATGCATCAATTTTTAGTGCAGACAGTGAATTTAAATTAATATTGTGTAGTATATAAAAGTATAACTATTTGTTCTGAACCATCCATTTTCTTTTAAATTAATTTCATTAGTAAAATCCAGTAAAATTATGAATATTTTATTATTTCAAAAATAATTATTTGTCTTTGAATATTTTGTATATAATTTTTTATCATTATAATAAAATAACATTCTCTCAATTTATATAGTTATGAATGATTTTATTTCTTTTAAAATGAAGTAAACCAATCTTGAAAATTATAATTTTGAAATAAAAACAATAATATTTTTAGGTTATATTTTACCAGTCAAATATTAAAATATCTCATAGTGTTGTTGCATGTTATTATATATACTGTAATATTCGTGTCACACTAATAATGGTAACTAATATCTTGTTACTAAACCTATATATATTATCCATAATATAATATAAAAAAAAATAGAAAACTACATTTTTCGAATTCTGTGATTTTTTGACATCATTAGATTTAGAAAAATATTATGACCTCTAAACAACATAATTTGATTCTAGTACATTTTTGGTGTATATTTTAAAAAAAACTATATTTCAAACTTGTAAATGATCTCATAAATATATATTATTTATCTCAGTATATAATTGAAAAATAGTAGATAATAAAATATGTTATCTACATAATTAAGATATAAATATTATTATGTTTTCAATTAATTTCAAGTAAATATAAATGATCAATTTTAAATTTTATTGTTTCTAATGAAAACATAGATACCCTTATTAGATATATAATGAAATAAGTATCATAATATTATCTTCTCTGTAGATCATGTTATGTTTACCATTTACTAAAAATATTAATTAAGAAATTATAAAAAATAAGGATATTCAGGAACAAATTCTTATTCATTAAACACTAGAAAAAACATTAGAGACACTTATGAATATTTTGGAATTAAATATCTTGTTATAGATATTATTAATATATATTAAATAATTCAGCATATTGACATATGAAATTATAAGGTCCTAAAATAAATATTTTTCTTAGGAATTCTTTAGGGAACTTATAGAAACTATTTTAAACAATTTAAACAATAAAGTGAATAATAAATCATGACTAAATATATATAATTAATGCGAAATATAAATTGAAATGTTATTTTGAAAGCCGTATAATATTAAAAAATCATGAAAAATATAAATAAATAATAAAATCCATGAAGAAGAAAATGATTGATAATAAGATTGTTGGTAGGGATATAAAGCTATAAAAATAAAAAAAAAATATAATGTAATCAACAGTTACCCTTGTTCATATATATTTAGATTCCATTTATTGAATATTCTCTTTATATTTCGTTGATTGAATTGGTAACCACCATATTTAATTTTATACATGTTTTTATTGTCTTCATAAAAATTTATGAATTATAACATGTATATTATATATAACCTCAAACATATTTTTTCTGAACATTAATCTAAAATATTTTTCTTGGATAATAATAACATAATTAAATAACCATGGTTAACCTGATACATCACCATTTAGAGCTTGGTACAAGGCTTTATGTACATTCCTACTCCCCACGATCTAGTGATAAGCACTAGAGTATAAACATGATATCCATTGGAGAAATTTCACCTAAAAAACAGAACATGTCTCATGTATAATACAATAAGACAAAAAAGCATCACACATGTAAGAAACAATACATTTCCATGAGACACACATAACAAGGAAAAGGATATGTCCTGAAAAATACCAACGTGCATGACTAAAACCAAGTATCCATGTGACTATCCATCACAAACTTCAAAATAAGCATTGTATTATATGAAAACAAATATAATCTTCTGTGAAACATAATGGCCCTCCCTTTTACATATATCCAGAGAAACCATGGCTATAGACAGCAAAAAGAAAAAAAAATTGTGAGAAATAATTAATAGTAAGTTATCACCATGAATCTATTTAATGCATATCACCATGATAGAATTATTCCTATAATTGAAAAAAACAATTTTAGAAATCAATTTTAATTAAAAAAATCATAAAATAACTTTTTTTTAACTTAAATCTAATACAAATACCAACCCATAATAATATGAATATAATCCTGACGGAATGATAGAGTGATTTAATCAAAAAAACCATAACTCGAAAGATAAACACATGAGAAATAAAAAAAGATAACCAATTTTTAAAACACCATTTTATTTGCATTAAGGATTTATATATTTACATTAGCAAGTTATAGAAAAATCACATAAAATAAATTAAAAATTAATTACTATAATAATAAAAAGAAATATCATATGATAAACACGTGAGTGACTAATATGTGATAGTACCATCATGTATGAAACCATGAAAATTTGGTACCAATATTAAAATAATACAAACTCATAGATGTGGTAAAATACAATTTGAGTAATATTATCAATCCTAACAAAATAGAGACTTACAATAATCTATTGATATTAAAAAATTAAACCCTAGGGTGAAAAACTCAATAATGTATAAATATATCTATAACCCAAAATAACCAATGTACCCAATGTGATTTTTTTAGAAAATTTAATTATTGCATAATAAAATTTTATAAAAAAATTTCACAATAAATAATCAATGCCCCCTTTCTTGAAAACCCACTCTACTATTAAAATCATCTTAAAAAAAATTCATCTTACAAATACATTGTATAGATTGTTCTTAAAGAAAACATGCATTATAAAAAACATTTACTTGAAATAATGAGGCATATCTATCATGTAAAACATTAACAAAGAAAAATAATGGAATTGAGATGATAGTTATGTAATTCTTGGGTTAAAATCATATAAATAAACACCTACCTTGAAAATGAATAAAAATATTCCACCATTGAAATTGGGGATTGGAAATGAAATGATCAAGCCCTCACAAGACAATATAAAAGAGTAAAAACACCAATACTCATTATAAAAAATATATAATGTAATAATACACCATAATTCAATTAAATGTAAGGATATTTTGAAATATGGTTGATATATCATGAGAGAGGAAGAAATAATAACTAGAAAACCAATGTACCATGAGTTGATAAAGATAGATCGATGTGGAATCACCATGAGTCCTTTGGGAAATCATTATATAGAATTAGGTAGAGTATATATTGTGATAATTAGGAATTAGGAGAGTATTAGAGGATAATTCAATTGAGGGAATTAGGGAAATTCTCAATTTTTTAATGTTTGGATCTGGTTACACGAATATGAGGCATGATTTTACAAACCATGTGTGAACCTTGTGGTATCCAAATTCCCTTTTAAAAAATATTACATGGTTTCAAGGATATGGATGCATTGATTTAAAACCCATGATCAAGATGTGTGGAATCCTTTACATAAAACTGAATAATCAGACACTATTTTTAAATTGACTCACATTGTTTGTAAAAATGATCTCAAACTGTGATAGACACTATCTAAACCAATAGATCCATTTCAAATAGATGACTATAAATTAAACCTAAATGTGTGGAGACCAAGGACCTAGAATATTTTTTAGAAATATAAAATTTTGTACCCCAAACTCCAAAAATCCTCTCAAACCCTAAAAATATATTAACCATGAACATAATTATAAATACCTACTAGGAAAAGAGTATAACATTCCTCCTCACCATAGAACCTTATGTCCCTCTAAAGCACTAATGATTATTGACGTTCAAAAAGAAGAGGTGAATAATAAATCATAAAAAATAATTCTCCCGTGTATTATATTTAATCCAACATCATTTACACTATAAAATAGATATGTATATGTTTTTACTAGAAAAAACATTTTGATTGAGATCCATACCCAAAACTAGATTCCCAAGAATAGGGGTATCGATACCAAGCTCATCATCCTTCACCCACTCAAATGGAAATGATTAAATTGATACCTCTTACACTAGGAGATATGATTTACATCATGAAGAAATATTACGAAAAACTAAAGGTATAATTAATTAGAATCATTTCTATGCCATTTTAATGGTCTTAAAGGCATCAATTTTTTTTACCAACATGCCATTCCTACACAAACAATGATGTCCCAAATGAGTTGAACCCATAAGAAAACTCTTATCACATGCATCAACCTCCAATAGGTATATATGGTGGCAAGGATGACATTTCTAGAGTTCCAGATATATATCCAAATTTTTATCAAATGTCTATATATTCCCTATCACCCCTAGAAAAGAGTCTGTGGTACTAGAGAAAATTTACATTACTCTTTCCAATATCAATAAGATACCCCAATCTATACATATGAAACAGTGATTTTAATATCCTTAATAAAAAATAAGTTAAAATTCCAAAACTAAAAACCACTATAATCTTGTATACACCCCAAAATCTCATCCTAAAATATTAAATGATTTATCTAGTCTATCCATCTAAATGACAACCGAATTTCATTATTTAATTTGATTGAGAACCCATTACATTAATAAATAAATTCCATAACTATATTGTAATTAATTTTTATCTTCTATAAATGGTAACTGTAGGCACACAAAAGGGATTTATGACCCCATGATTATACGAACATTACTGTTCCTCTACGACAATAGCATTCTTGGAAGGTAAGATGTGATTTTATTTCATGAATCATGTAATAATCCACCAAAATTGTATCTTCTTCTTTTCTTGGATTTTGTGGTTGTTTAACTATTTCATTTTTGGTTCATTCATCCACCCTCTACAATATAATAAATATGTTTACATAAAAATATATTGTTTTTTGTCTTCTAATTTCCCTCTCTAATAGGTAGGACATCATTAATTAATATTTTCAATTGACTGAATCATTATAGATAATTAATATCGATGAATCATATGTTGAAGAAATATGATAAATAATTATAAAATGAATCAATTTGACATATGTTCCTTACCAACAAATCTCTAACTCAAATCAACCAAATCAATCGATGACCTCTGAATACATAAAGCATGTTTGGTAAATTGAAACCATAATAGTGGGACACCCCACAATAAATGGATTCATTAACATTTTTCTTACCATCATGTATTTATTTCTAGATTTTAATCTTGTTGACGTACTAAGAACAATATATATCATAGGTTGTAATAAAATAAAATTTAATTGTTTTTAAAATACAATATATTTTATATAAATATCGTCACCAAGGATCCCTCTTCTAGATATTTTCCCATAACATCAAATGGTAATTCTTTTACCAGACCCCAAATTACTAGAAATCCTCCATCATGATATTTCAAAATATCAATATTTAATATTAAAATTTTATTAGAATAAAATTTTTATCATGTGATAAAATTCCTCTAGGTAATAGTCAAATGAGGATTCTATGATCTAAATATATTGTTAACATTTAACTGATGGAATATTGTCTATACATACAAAGAGATTATAGGTATTCTTCCATCCTACTGTCAATATTGCATTGATTATTTCTATGAGGGTTTCATTGGTGAAATCCTTAATCCATATACTATTTATCCATTTATATAGTTGTATTGGATAAAAGCTTCAATGATATTTAAGATTTCTATGAAAATTCCTTGATGGTATGATTCAAATGTCTAAAATTAAGCATTCCATCATTATGAATTCATTTATTGATGTCCATATGATAATATTAATCGTTATGATACCTATGGATTATTTTCTACCTCATGTGATTGTTTATATGGAATTAATTATCTACCATTTTTCCTTCTATATGACTATCTATGTTTATGTTATTCTATAAAAGTAAAGTGTTTCATTTATTTTCCATTCCATATTTATTATGTCTTAATTAATCATGATTGCTTCCATAGTATGAATACTATTACTGAAAATTAGAGCTCCACACTTCATTATGATTCTTTTACCCATGATTCCATGTAATGTTTTATGATTTATATGGAGCTATACACTAGAACGAATAAATATGATTCTATTTAATTTTTTCAAATATTTATGAAATTCATGTATTCATTTAGTTTACATAGTCTAATAAACTATTTTTTACATGAGCGTTTGATCATTGGTATTTAGTTCCAATTAAATAATGTAACCATTCATTTTGGTTTACTGGGGTAAGGATCCTTACAGTTGTCATTAGATAATGTTTAGTATAATCCTTCAGAACTAGATTGTGGAAAATTCATATTATAGATCATAACCATATTGTTTACTTTGAGGATATGTTTAAGTATAAGATAAAAACCTAATGATTGTGCATGGTATTTTTTATTTGTATTTCCTAGAAATGAATCCCTATATAGATAATAGATGTGTATGTGAATTTAGAATAGATGTACCCTTGGGTAATAAAATTTAAAAGAATGCATTGGGCTGGACCCAATTTCCACATAATGCATGTCAATTGGCCTTACTACAAACCAAAATTGAGACTCTTGGGAGATATACATTTGATAATTAACATTAGCTGTGTAAATCATCATAACGGATATTAATGAATTATGATAATAGAATAAAAAAGGCCCAGTTTATTTCACATGAAAATTATGTAAATGGAAACCCAATAGAATGTCTTAAAGGAACATGAATATGTTTTTTGTATAAATTGAGGTCATGGAACAATTAATTTTAATATACTTATATCTATATTGTTTGGGGAGCATAAAAATTAAATATTCCATTGTAATAATACATGTATTAACTCTTAGACCATGTGAGGATATATGTTATAAATATTCTTGAAGCAATGGTTTTGATGTATTTATGTTTTATGATTTATTAATCATGTGGATGAAGTATTGTTATCAAATGTATTATCTTTATAAGAATAATAAAACATATAAGGATTGTCTTATTGTAGTTTTACATTAATGATTTTAACAAATCGGTTAAATGGTAACTATAACAATGAAAATTGATTGAGTGGAAAGGTGACATTTTTTATAAAAAATGAATAAATGAATGAGAGCCCTTAATATGTGCTAGATGTTGAGTTAAAATGAGATAAAGAGATGTTTGATTATTATAAAGTCAATGATATTGTGTTGATGAATTTTTAACTACATAGTTATTTGATGATTAGGATATTTATAATGTCCTTAATAATGATTTAAAAAAATATTTATGGTGAAAATTCAAGAATAAGTGGTTTTATTTTAAAAAAAGAAATAGAGTAAATTTTTGAAATAAGGAATGTTTTCATTATGAATTTATGTTAATGTAGATCATTACCATTTTTCATTGTATTATATAATCAAGGTGATCTCATATCTATTATCAAATAATAAAAATGTTTTATTTTTTCTTATGTATTAATGTTAAGGTGATTCTAAAAATTTAGCTCCTTCTTTCTAGATTTTTGTTTTTTTATTTTTATCAGATATGTTTTATAGGAACTATAAAGTACATTATTTATTGACTGGATTAGGATTAACATTTTTTATTACCATATATATATTATAAAAATATTGAAGAAGTTTGAATGAATTTTTATTATTTTATAAATCAAATAATATGTTAGATTTTTAATTTATTTATTTAGTCATTATAAATACTGATTAAATACTAATTATTTGTAGGAAAATTTGATATTTTTGTCATAAATATTAAATGGATATTATTATACTTTTATGGTAATTATATATCCTGATGTTATTATAATAAATGGTATAGAAATTCATTAATTCTTCAAAAAATGATCTTGAAACATAAAATTTTATATTATTACCGTCATATAGGATGAATCAATAATCCTCTTACAATTCCAATATTTATGTTTTTTTATTATTAACATTCTTTTGATCTTTTAATTTCTTATTGTAAATGATATCTTCAACTCTACATAATAATTTATGATTTTATTTCAAGAACATATTTCCAATTTTCACCAATATTATTCTATATAGAGACTTGGTGTTGTGTTATTACAAATTAAATTCAAATTTTTGTATCCCCATTTATTTTTAAAAATTTTTTAACTCTTTTTATGATGTGGGTTTTCAATAAATGTATATTTTTCTGGAAAACACTTGATTTCCAATAGTAATTTCAAATTATGAGGAAGTATTTTATCGAAGGTAGGGAGAATTTAAAACCCCGTGATTTTATAATATATTTCTATTTAAATAATATCATTTAATCAATATCTTTTAATACACGCAACATTGTGTTTAAACGAACTGTGATACTCTCTTAAAATATTATTATTTAAATGTAATAGTTTAATCTGAGTAGTTAATTTTTTGGATATGAATAGAAATAGATATATAAAAAATATATATATTTACACACATATAATATTAATCATATAGTAATCTATTGATTATAAATAAAATAATAATCAATTGAATTAAAATGAGATGATTTCTTAAAATGGTATTTTTTAAGAGGTAATCTTTTTGTTCTTCACACACCTAATTTAAATTATATTTTTGAAGAATTTTAGATATTTAATTTAACAAATTTTACAAATGTAACATCCCAGGTAAATAAAGAATATGAAATTTTAATATTTTATAATATTTGTTAATTTAATGTTAATATTAAATTAATGGGAAGGATATGTTTGATAGCGTACCCAATACGCAACAACGAGTTTCTTTGAAATCTTATGTTGCCCGCAAATAATACAATAATATAATTTAAAATAGTAGTTAATGCATAACCATTTTAATGGCAGAAATGAACATAACTAACTAAAAAAATGATTATATATGTTTGTCAAATATTTTAACAATTTCCCAATAAATGATAGAGGCTTATAATGCGAATGAATCCAATTTTAAGCATAAATATTCTAATATTCTTTAAAATGTAGATTAACCACCTTTTAAAGGAAAACCCTTTATAAAACAACTTTTTTCCATTTTTATATTTTATATTTGAAAAAATAAAATTCTTCATTAGATTCGGGACATCAAAATTTACTTTGTGTAAATTTTTGTTATTTTTTGATAAAGTTAATTTTTTTAATGAATAGTGAAAATGTTTTAATTTAATTCAACACCTCCTATTAATCTAATTTATTTATGTGGTTAGATTACCTATTTAAATGGGTTTAAAGGGTAGTTAAAATATATTTGTACCATTTAATTTAATGGTGGTTATTGGAATTAATTTCACTTTCAAATTGGACATAAACAAGTGTCAAAGTTTAGATAGATATTGTTTATTAAAAACATGCTATTTGTTTTGACAACGGGAATTAATTATAAAATTAATTAATAAAAATTCTATGTTTCGAATTTGGTAAAAAGGAAATAATTTTTGAATTTGTAATATAAAATTTACTTTTGATAAATTTTCTGTATTTTCCTAAAAAATGTTCATTTTAAATGAAGAGTGAAAAATACTGCATTTAACTTCAAAACTACTTTTTCATCAAATTTAATTGCATAGTTAGATTTTCCTATTAATTGGTTTTAATGTTTAATTGAATTATAATTTTTTAACTTAATAAATTTTTTTTCATCGGATGTAATTTCACATTTCAATTGGATGTAAAAACATGTAAATATTTTGATAAATTTTACATCCTAAAACCCCGTCATTGGTTGTGACAAAAAGAATTATTATTAAATTAATTATTTCAATTTATGTGTTTGGAATTTGGTAAAATGGTTTTCATATTTGGAATGAAAAGGATCAAATTATGTAATTAGTAATCTTTTTTTTTGACATTATGAATAGAAACGACGGTAATTATCTTTAATTATCGTGATTAATTACTAATCGGGTAGTTGAGGGTATTAAAATAATTTCATAATAATATAAAATTATCCCAAAATTTGTCAAAATATTCTTTTTTGAGTCATGGACTACCATTTAATGCTTTTTTCCAAACATTATGGCCCATGGAGTCACATGGGAGTGATAGTGACATTTATGACATTATTATTAAAAAATAAGAGAAATATAACAAAGGTTTGTATATCCTTAGTAAAAAAATATAAATTTATTTAACTAAATGATATGTTACACTATAAATATTAATTGGAAATCTAAAAATATTTCCTACATAATGGTATTTTTTTATAATTCTTATACATTAAATAAATATATTTATTTGTGACACCATGATGATGCAGTGATTACCTCATTAATGAATGACTTAATTAAAATGAAAACATAAGGTAAAAATCTAAGACTTACACTTGTCTAAAACCTATTGTATGAGTGAATTTCGAACCCTTATAAACTTATCCTCTAAATATTTCCTTGTGGGACCTCTAAAATCTGAAAATCATTTTAAAAAAAATTAACATTCAAGACTTCCCAAAAGTGACCCGACTCCCTCTTATAAAAGGACACACCTCTACCCCCTTACCCAGACCTCTCATGACCTTGACTCATCCAAAATATTCTAATATTATCTCTCCACATCCATATCTTACACATTGATTCCTCACATTCGGCAGAAGTATTTCCAAGAAAGCCTTTGGCTCAAATCAAAATGAGTTACCCGATTTAGAGAAAATGTCTTCTCTCGAGTTACTTTCATTAATTTTCCTTCTTCACTCACCAATATATTCTTATATTTTGATCCAATAATAAAAAAAGTATCCTTAATATACTATCATATTTTTATGACAAGTATTCTAGCTATACTTACACACACCTACTTCTAATGGTTAAAGAACATACTGTTTCTATGGGTGGTGAATTACTGCCTCACTAAATGATGATTGTTCAATTTTCATTTAACACCTTTCATGGTGTTTATTGAGATGTCACTATATTAATATATTATATATGATATATTTATGTACTCTTAATTTTTTTTATTTTATATATAAAACATACCTTTTTTCTTTGCATGTTGTGAAAAAGTGATAATTTCATATGAGGAAGTGTGGAAAACCGCCCTCTCAAGTGATATGACTCATTCATGCCAAACATGGAATTTATAAAATATGTAATTAGTGAACTTATTTTACCTATATAAAATATAAATTATTCTGTAATTATAATATATCTATGTCAAATTTTGTTTTTAATTCCATTAATATGACAAAAAATGAAAGTAGCGTTCACGCGTGCGTATGACATACCGTCTCCATGAACGGTACATTTCATTTCATATCTCCAGACATTATGGAATAATATTAAATACATATATACCTGATATATATGATATTTAAATCATGAACACCTATCCAGATATGATTTTCTTATAACTACATGGAAAATTCTCTTCAAACAAGTTTATTTTTGACTCATGTACCGAACATCGACAAAACATATGATATGAACCCACATAATTAACTAATTGTTATAACATGATAATATATGATATAAATTTAATTGTAAACTTTGAAGGAAGTCCTTAAGAAATTATAAATTGGAAGAATATTATTATTCAAGAATATAAAGAAATGAACAAGATAAGTCGAACTTGAGGTAAGGGGATTTCTTATCTCACTTCTAATTCCGTGAGATTTCCATTGTTTTCCACTTATTTGTTTCATATGGGGTATTGTGTACTAAAATTTCATATATATTATCATGATTCTATTTATATTTATGTTATTATGTGATTAATTATGTGTTTATTCTCTATTGGTCTCACGAATCGATTGATTACAATGAGGTAAGGGGATTTTATCTCACTTTTTATTCCCATGAGATTAATGCAAAATTTCCACTATTTCATTGATTCTTTTTTATACGTTGACTAATGATTTATTTCCTTATTTTTATATCACTTACTGTGCTTTTTATGCTCATCCCATGTTTTTTAAATGTTTTCCACAAGACATAAAGATGAATAGGGTCAAGGATGTGATAAAGGAAAGGCATGTTATCTGAAACATCGAGCAAGACATGTTTCTTTTTAAGAGTTTTTTTATTTTATAAATAAAAGGTATACTGAGTCCAAGTGTCTACTTTGTAATATTTTGAGATGTAATAGTTATGTCCTAATTCTATTAAACTCTAAACCTAAAAAGATATTCAATGTGAATTATTCATTTAATTCAAGATTATGTAATGTTTTAAGGCGAGGTCCTTATAACAAAAATTGAAATCATAATATTAATATTATGTTAAAATTATTTATTAGGATTTTTTAAAATGTCAAATGTTTTATGAATATTTAACAATGCTTGTTTTTATTGAAATCAACATTTTTGGGAGTATATAAAATTTAATTTTTTTATAATTTATTTCAAATTAAAATTAGATCAATAATGTTAATATTAATCCCATTTATTTCATTATAATCAATTATATTTTCTAATTTTGATATTAAAAAATTCTATTCATTCGAAAACAATTCCATTGGTAACCTATTTTATAGTCAAGTTTGTCGGTTTAATTTTAAATTAAATTATTATATTTTTATAAATAGAAATTGGTAAAATGGTTTAAATAATTTTATCGACAATAATTAATATTATATGATATGTTCAACATTATTTTTGTCCTTAATAAATAGTAAAAATAGTTACAACTATTTCACATGAATAAGGATAAAAAAATATTAATGTTTGTTTAAACTAAACAGATAAGGGATAAAATTTACTATAACATGTATATCTACTATTTTATGGTCATATTTAGACCATTTTAAACATAGGATCTATTTTATATGTTTTTTGAACAATTTTCACAAAAATTGGCCAATATAATAATTTTGGTAGAGAAAAATATAAAAAATAATCTAATTAAATTTAAATTTCTGTTATATTTTCATAAAGGAACCCAATAATATTGTTAATTAATATCTATGATAATTTTACGCTTAATGAAATTATTTTCTTCAGGGTATTTTATTTAATTTTTTTTTATTATATAATTTTATTAAAATCTGACATAATGTCAATCCTGTAATAATCTAATTATTAAAAAAATAAAATAAATCATTAAAATATTTCGGAATTAATATATATTGAAATAGTTATTGTCTTCCATTTATTTTTTTGACAAAAATTTCATGTTATAATGGTATTAAAACAATATATGTTAATTCCATCATTATCTTGATATTTTAAAATTCAAAGTAATAGAATAGTTTTAAAATTGACATTAATATTTCATTTTCATAAATAATATTTTATTAAATTATATGAAATTCATAAAACCCCTATATTATAATCTTTTATTTTTAAACATTTAAAAATATCAACTATTGTTCATTAAGGGAACAAATTTTTCTTTTATTGTGACTATAATTTCCATTAAGGCTAAAAAAACATTGTTATCATAGTTAATGTTAAAAGAGGGGGATTGAACACTATGTGTGCTTTTGTTAGAATTTATTATAAAAATACATAAAATTAATTTTATAAATAATATTTACTATTTATAACAACTGCATGGAATGTATCTAATATGAGTGTTTTTATTTTTAATCATGGATAAATTACCAACGTATAAATCATATTACCATACTGAAAACAGAAATGGTAAAGGTGAGTATACATAAAGGGTAAAAAATATAATTTTTAATACATGTGGTTTTTTTATGTGAGGATCAACCATCTTTTCTTTATACTAAATTGTTTTTCAATTTTCAAGGCACTTTTGTGAAAGTGACTTCCCATTATTGAATAGCTTTCTGTATTAAAAAAATTCCACTACTATTTAATTATAAATTGGTGCTTCCTCCACAAACATATTCACAACACATAATCCATTTTGGTAAACAAAACCCTTCATAGAGTCCTAATAAACATATTTTGAAACATTATATAGATTTTTTTTTAAAAGACCAACACAAATTTCGTTAATATGAGATCTAAATAATTTTTTTTATGAAAATTTAATTATCTTCACAAAAATCGTTCTATATATTCTACACATTGCACATCAATATTTATCATAAGAATTAAAATATATTAAAAAAACTTTTAGAAATATCATATTATTATATTATGTTAATTTAATAACTCAAACCAATCTCTTACTCTATCATATGGGAAACGAATCATTCAATCGTGTGTATGGTGGACTACCACTTCATGAACCTTTGTAATTCGTTTTCCATCATAGACTCTAACTGCTGGATATGATGATGTATTTGAAATATTTATAATAAATTAATGAAATTAATATAATTTTTTTATTATAATATCATCTATATCCCATTACCATTCAACATGATGGAAAATTACATTCTCACTCAGGAATACGTGTCGACTACCGTGTCCACATAGTGATGTGAAATGTTTTTCATTTTATTTTGACAAGGATGGTAATGAGGATATATTTAATGAATATAAATGAAATATTTTCGATATGAATATTTTTATATATTGTTGATATTATATACCATATTTATATTGCATCTGTATGGAATATAAGAACAACATTCTTCCGTACGCATGACCTTCCTTCTCCATGAACAATATAACTCATTTCCCCACCTCTATATTTTATGTAATTTTTTATATTCATATATAATGGTTATATGTTATATTTTTATCATGGTTAATATTAATGAGATTATGGAACCATGATCAAAGTTCAATTGTTGAAATTATTGAACCAAAACATACATGAAAAAGAAACAAATGTCACCTGAATCATTGATTTTAGTAAATAATTGTTAAAAAAAGTGACATAACTGACTATATATAAATCATTAATGTAATGGAATATATGATTATAGTTATTTAATAGATTTATTATTATTATTTATTTATTATACATGAGTTAAAAACACATTCAATGGAAATCATACATGAGGTTAGTGTATCTCTTCTCATACTTAATTACATGAGACATATTCCTCATTCCCCACTTAGACCTTTTGTGTGATGTATATACATAAAAATTGAAATCCTATATCATTATTACCTTTATCTTAATCTTATCAAATTTTCAATTTATATTATTTCTTTCATTGAGACTACTATTCAAAATTTAATTAAATGGTTATGGCTTCTTCCACAATCGTATAATTTTTTTATATTTTTGATGTGCATTCCTTATTTGTAGTAATTAATTCATATTTATAACATAAATCCAAAATATTTTCTTCATATATTGTTATAAATTATCATTAAAAGAAATATTACAATTTTCCTCTCTCTAGTACTTTAATTATTGAGAAAACATTTTTTATTAAAAACAACATTATATCTCTTTTCGGTTAAAAATTATTATTATTCAATTTCAATGTTTTCTAAATAAATTAAAAAATATAAAAAATATTTAATAAGTAAATTTTTATACATTATTGTATTTTTACTTCCTTTAATTTTACAGAAAATTTTTTTATTGATTTTTCTTAAAAAATCTGAAAATAATATTTGTTTTAAAATGGAAGACATGAAAATTATTTCCATCTTTCATCAACATGCATTTGTTTAAATCTTTTATTAAATGTTTACAAGGTTATTTTTAATGATAATAATTTTCCAAATGTTATGGATATTATTATTTCCTAATTTTTTTTAAAATGACATGTATATTTTCTTTAAAATTTGATATAATGGCATTTTATGGTAATTTTATTTATCTTAGACAAAATTAATATTTATATTATAAACCATTGATTTTTTTTAAATTGATACCATAATTATTATTTCTCTATATTTTTTATAACCATTTTGATTGGAGATATAAAATTTTGATACCATTCACCATATTAATCTTAGTGGTTTATGAATATGATTATTAATAGTGTATGGAATTAATATTCCAAAGAATTATTTTTTAATATGTATATTTATGATGATTTTTTCAAACCATTTTCATATGTTGAATTTATTGGAAATTGTAAATAAATGGTGGGTCCTTCTATATCCCATGAATGCATCAATAGGTCTCATGAGACCAAATAGATAGGGTTTTGGCTAAGGCCAAAAAAATTCATATTGATGTCTTTCCACAAGAATTCAACAACATTGTAGATGTCTTTAAATATTTCATTGATGGTATGTTCCATTATTCTATAATAAAACATTCCATCATTATGAATTTACTTATTTATTTCCATGTGATTATTTTATATTTTATGATATCCATAGATGAGTTTATAACTCATGAGATTATTTATATGTAATTATTTTATCATTATTTGTTCAATGAATAACATTTTTCGTATTCAATGTATTGATTTTATGAAATTATTTTCAGTTATATTCCTTTTCGTATTTTTTATGTCATGTGTATTCATGATAGCTTCTGTTGTATGATTACCCTTACTAAGAATTTGAGATCAACTATTTCTTATATTTAATTTCCGCACGATGTCCAGAAAAGATTTATTATTGATATGAAGGGACATTATAGAGGTAATAATGATGAATACAATGAATATAGATTGCTTTAGTGTATTTAATCAAATTTAAGTGAAATTAATGTACATATCTATTTTAAAAATACTATTGAAATATTTGGTCCATTGGGATGTGTTTACTTATATCTAGTGCAATTGAGAAAATGAATCTAGTGACATTGGAATACATTATTGGGGACATTATAGTTGGTATGAGATAATATATATCAGAAACCTTTATGAACTATATTTAAGAAAACATAGATTAGATAGAATAACCCTCTAATTTAATTTGTGAAAATTATATGTATTTTATAATTTCCAAATGTTATGTAAAGGTAGAGATTATGTGGATATAATAATAATAAATACCACTCTAGATACTGTAAGTGGGTTTGGTTCCAGCACAAATGTATATATTGGTAATAACCCTAAAAATGTTGCATTAGGATTGTCTTGATCGTCACCCGGTGAATGACGACGAGCCTTGCTACACCCCCCAGTTTGACCTTCCTAGGGGATATAATATTTTTATTCACATTTAATTAATAAACCATTATTATGGAATTTAAAAATAGATGATATTGTAATAAACACATATTAATTTTTTCAATATTGAAAATGAGGAAGAGACACCCAGGAAAATTTCTCAAAGAAACAAGATTGTGTTTTCAGTCTATAAGTAAAGTTCATAGGACTGCAATTTTTTAAGGATTTCAATGTATTATATGTGAGGAACATGGGCCATATTAGATTCAGTTAACTAATAAAAGTATTAAATCCAGCCATGTAAGGACCTTGTTATTCCTATTATTGAAGTGAATGTATTGAATTATTTGTCTATAAAAATTAATGAATTTTATGGATGAATTATTATTTTCAAAGGTATACGAGTTATATGAATCCGGAAACATATAAATAGTGTTATACTATAGTTTATGTAATTGAAAACAAATTTTAAACTATGCTAATAAAATTACTTATTGAGTGGTAAGGTGAAATTTTTGGAAAAGAACTCAATAAGGTAAAATAACCGTTAAAATGTGCATTCTATAGTGATAATAATGGGATAAAGAGATGTTTGATTCACATAATGTATATGTGATATGGTTAATCAATTTGGAACTTATTAGAGAATCTAGAACAACATGGAATATGATATATTTCATGGGCATTAAAGTTTTTTTGGAATATTGAGAAAATTCAGTAATTTTCTTTTCTTAATAAAGAAATAACGGGGGAGTAAATGTTTTAAAGAATGCATTTTTTTCATTAAGTTTAAATATTAATTAAGGTAATTAACATGTATCATCATATTGTAGGATGATGATATTCAGAAATTTGGTATGTTTGGATAAAAAATAAATTATGTTGCCTGAATATTAATATTATGTTTATTTAAAATAAATACCAACCTTCCTTCTAAATTTTCATATTTTGAGTTTTGTGAGATGTATTTTTGAGGAACCTTAAAGGTATTTATTTACTAAAAGGATCATTTAAAAACATCTGTTTTGTTGGATAACATGTTAATATATAGAGACCCGAAGAATTACATTTCATTATTTTATGGAAAATATGACAAGATAAAAGATAATTTTAGTGCTTTAGGTATGAAAAACCATATTGAATAATAATCTTATAGAATAATAGATAATATTTTGGTGGATGTTTATTAATGGATGAAATGATAATTGATAGGAATTTATATTTTCTTATGTAATTAGTTTAAATAGAAAACGGATTTCTCATCTATAGGAAAAGGATCTCGAAAAAATTTAATATATCCTCTATGAGTTGTATCAAATGAATCAATCTAATTTTAAGTAATCGTTGATTTATGAATTTTTTTAATTCATGTATTTCTCTTAATCATTCACTTGCTTGTCATCAATGATCTCTATCACACCATATAATTGTTAATTCTTTTCTTCCATATAAATATTTTCAAATCTAATTGATTTTATACTATTTCGATACCTAGTTATGTGTTATTATACATGAATTTAATATTTACCTATTTTACATTTAAGTGAAATTATTTTACCATTTTTTCAAAGATGGATTTAAATAAAGATATTTTTTATGGAAAGCCATGATTTTTAAGTGTAACATAAAATTTAGAGGATGTAATTTATTGAATTTTGGGATAAGGTAACTCCCTCAATATTTTAAAATGTAATTCTTAATAAATAACTTAATTTATCTAACCTGAATACCGTGGTACAATTTTAGTCGATCCAAACATGACATGACACGGATGGAATTCTCGACCCCCACAGGATGGTGACTACTGAAAAGGTATCATCAAATGTTTAAATGGAACCTTTTCACCATTAGAATATACAATTAATATACAGAATAATTTGATAAAATAGAATATAATCTAAATTCTAGAAACACATGGAGAAAATATTACCATAAGAAATTAATTAAAACCAAAAAATAATACATCACCTAATAAAATTACATCATCTATCAAGACTGCATTGTGAATATACATGTAATATGTGGATCAAAACTCTATTAGTCACAAACATCACCTAATGTCTCGTTCTCAATATCACCAATTATCTGAAACTCCAACAATCACTTTTACTATTCTTGACATAACATAATCTGAAAATTCCATTACTCAAAGATAGGGTGCGACCAAAACATCCTAGTAGGTCACACTAAATCTTCCACAACTAGATCCAGTGAAAAAAATTCCATTTATTCTTCAATTTAAATAAAGCTATGTCATTGTTAATCGTTTCACAACTTAAATAAATGTTTTATTTCAATGAATAAATATGAATGGTAAATCAAAACATTCTTAAATGGAAATTTTAACGATAATTTATTAGAAGGATTTAATAATTTCTATAAAATTAACGATAGGGTTAGATATGAATTCAATAAAGAAATAAACTTTCATTGGGACATTGCAATAATTTAACAATGGTCTGAATATATATATGGGTTCATGTATTCCATTGGGGAACACATGGAGATATTTGGATACTGGATAGAGGGGTAAAATACTTTAAACCATTATAGAAAAAAATATTGGTCAATAATCAAAATCATTTTCATTAGTATACATTTTGTTAGCTCAAAATATTATATGTTCAATATAATATTTTAAAATTTTAAATTAAATATACAAAATCCTATATAAATAATTGCTTCTCCAAATGCTGATGAACCTAATACAAAGGAATATAATGTTCCTCCACCTTACTATGCTACCAATCCCAAAGAACAATACATTGAAAATACTAACACTAAGAAAATTCTAGAAGGTAAAGAACCTATATATGAGAAAAAGAAAGGGAATTATAGTTGTATTATCTTTATAAAATTTATTAAGGTGATAAAAAAAGCATAATATTTCTAGATAGATAGAATGGTCACAACAAGTCAGTTAACCCCATCAAGTCAAATTTCATTTGTTACACAATGGTCACCACTCAAATTCACTCAATAATTGTTTTAGAAACACTGTATAATATGCTTATTGTATAGAAGACACAAATTTAAGAATAGATATGGGTATATTATGACATTCAATATATTTTTTACTAATTAAATATATAAGGAATTATTTATTTACTCTCCATTATCCCTTTTAGAGTGCATTTATTGCAGAGGATTTTAATATGTAAATTTTTTTCTTACCGCACCTTACATTAAATTTATGTGTTTTCTATCCAAACATGCCGCAAATTAATGTAATAACACCTTCCAAGTAAGTCCTAATAATTCACGTTTTTTATACATTTTTATCCTCTCACAAAAGTTTATAATGAAATTAAAATTTTATAAATGCATGTTTGGTTGTTCAAGGTCATTATAATTCATCTCTTCACACATCTAAAGTCATATTCAGTCACTTCTATATACCTCTGTATGTGTCGATAAACTATGACAGAAAATATCACCAATGAAATTAATTAAATTATTGATTTTCATCCAAGTAAAAATATCATTTTGTAGGATTGTGATAAAAAATTATTACCAATAATTCTTCGATTTAATTAATATTTACTAATAAAACTATGAATATTCATTTATTACCTGGATTAAATTATTTTAAAAGCATATGATATATTATTTATTCTTATATATAATTTTATATAAAAAAATTTGTTTTTATATCAAATTACATAGAGTGGTTTGGAATATCTGAGTTTTGACATATAGATAGTTGAGCTTTTTCAGCCACTAAATGCAGGTGCTAGAATGTATTGATGACCTCATAGAAGACACTATTAATGAGGGTGAATACATCATTTGGGAGAAGCAAAAGGATGCTTCACTATTTGATATATATAAATATATATCATATATTTATTATCATTAGTAACCGCTAATGGTGATTTCCAATAGTAGCTATCAATACGTCATATTTTTTAAAAATTAATCATTTATTATAATATTAATTTTATAATTTAAATAATAAAAATTATACTCATGGAAAAATAAATGTATCCTATAATAAATATAATAATAAAAATAAAACATAATCATTAAAAATAATCAATATTATCAATAAAAAATAAGATACATAGAACATATTATAGAAAAATCATTCGTTCGACTTTCAATAACATTTATTTAACTTAAGTAAAAAAACATGCGTAAAATGGTAAATCCCCATAAAACAACTCCAGATTTCCATTAAATCACAAGATAATGTATCATAGTAAATTTGTGCCATGTATAAATAGACCACACATCAGTAAAATGTGTGATGTGGTTAAAATTACTAAAAATTAGTTTCATTAGATTTTAAAGTCTTTAGAAACATGCTTTAAAGTGTCAAAACATAGAAAATGACATCATATTTTCATGATATTTCTATATAATAACCTCAATTTAAATTGTGTATTGTTGTAATAGAATATACATCAATTTGAAATCCAGTCTTATCATAATTCTCATTAGTATGTTTATATTGATTTTAATGCCAAAAAATGTGAATGAAAAGGTCAACACCCATCAAATGAAATAAAATTATTTTAAAATCATAGGAAAATTATTTTTGAATAATTTTTGATATGTTATAGTAGATATGATGTTAATATGATATAAAATTATCTCACTATTTCATTTTAAGGATTGAAAATTCCTAAACAACATGATAAAAAGTTTCAATAACTCTGTAAAAACATTATTTTATCATTATATCACATGGAAATTAATTTCAAAGACATCATGTTAATTTTTAATTAGGTCTTTATGAAATTAAGAAATTTTTTTGTTGGATATAAAAGTCAACATATTTGTCTCAAATGTGTCAAAACCAAGAAAACTACTTTAGAGAATCAAGGAATCAGAAGAATCATTTGAAAAAAACTATTTTACCCATAGAAACATAAATATCATCAATCAAAAATGTGTTCATCTCATAATAAAAAAATATTTGGTTTGAAGCATTAGAAATATGTAAAAAACATGCACCAAAGGGGAAAATCCTAATAAATGACCTAATATTATCATTTAGTCCAAAAAAATGACAACCATTTAATTTGTGACCTATAAGAATTTAAATCATGTCATTTTGATGCACTATGTGGTCAGAATAATTAAAATAGTAGTTTTATTGTATTAAATGACTAAAAATAGGTTATATAGTCAGAAACTAGAAAAAAATAATTATATTATCATAAAATATTTTAAATTTTACCTCATTTTAATATTTCAGATTTAGAAATATATTATAGATGAATTTGAGGTTTAGATTGCTCAAAATGACCAGAAGTGAATTTTTTTAGTAATAAGATAAAAAACATGAGTTAAAAAAATCCAATCCAAGGGAAAAGGCCTTATATTTTCATAATATTATATCACAATGATCATTTATTAAATTGTAATACTTATGTATAGACTATACCTAAAGGCATCGTGGTATGAATGACAAAAAAAAAATTAATTTGATATTACAATCTTTGTAATCAGTTATAAAATATTCTAATCCATGCCAATGATATCACATTACCATAAAATTGTATCAAAAAGATAATTTTTAATTCATTATATGTAGAAATAGATTACATGTTAGGAATACTCAAAGAATAATTTCTGACATGTAGGAATAAACCACATGTTAATTTGACTCATGATTTGTTCATAATAACTAAAATTTTGATTTCATTTATTTAAAAGTTAAAAAATTCAATAAAGAGTTATAACCTATAAAACGACCTCATATTTCAATGAAAAACCTATCATAGGGACCCCACCAAATTTTTTATGAACATGAATTAGATATAGTAATAATGGAAAAATGTTGTCTTCTGAGTAGAATGTCTTTTGGGTGATTTCTTCTCTTTTTCAAATTCTTTAGAATATGAAATAAAAATTTAAATGGATTTATTTTTAATTCAATTTTTAATGGAGTTTCATGACCACATATATCCCCTTTTTACCCATTTAATCATTATTCCATTTATCTCTACATTACTCGTTTTAGTGAATTGAATCATTATATTATTAAATGATCACAATTATTTTGGATTAATAGGGGTGACTAAATAATCATTTCAATCTCAAATATCACCCATCATAGTAATTATATAACTCCAATCACTCATGGTTCATCATATAACTTACAATCTCAATAATGAAGAAAATCATGGTTGCTTGTGCATGCAAACCATGGAGTACAGAAGTAAAAAAAAATTATTGAGAGATAAATGAAAGATAATTGACATTAAGGTATTTATTTCATCAATATATGAAGTGGGAATCTCTTCATCTTGATAAAAACCTATATATTATTCCATAAAAAAGTTATTAAAAATTTAAACATGAAATTTGTTAAACAATTGATCATCTTATAATCGATTAACTGTTGAAATGACCCTCTACCTCAATTAAGAGTTCCCCTTCTTATAGAAAATGATATGGGGTATTTGGGTTCCATGATTGGGGTAGTGTATTCAAGACTTCAATGGTGAGTCATCTAAAAATGAACATCAAGGTGATGAGCTAGTAATTATTACAGGGGATGTTGAATGTTGTTTGGGCATGAAAGAAGTGATGATTTTTTTTATGTACATCATTTTGAGGCGCATCTCGAATGATTTGGAAGTTTCAATGGATTTGAAGTTTCACATAACATCATAAACCTAAAATTTACATCAACAAATAATATTATAATAATCATAGTAGGACATGAACAATATTGTTTGTGCTGGGATATAGAGGAAAATGTCACAGGTTGTGCATACATCATGATTTAATTCAGGTGTGAATATTCAATAATGGATGAGATTGTAATATATTTTTTTGAATCGAGTTCTAGATTGATCAATCTATAATATATGAAATTTTCCCTTATTCTAATTAATATATCATAAAAGTGTCTTGAATTTATAGTAATTAGAAAATCATGGGATATTGATATTTGGGATGAAGAGAAATAATGCTACTAGGAATATGATTATGTTGAACTTACGGGAATCACGAATCATTGGAACATCATGTAGTGGAATAATGGACTCATTTCGAGTTCTAGATAACATGTTATTGGTGGGTTTGAATTATAAGAGGCCAGAGTAAATGATCCAGATCATATACATATGAATATATTCATGAGATTGAAGCCCCACTCTCATAGACTTCAAAACAAATTCAGTCCTTCAATTCATTTAGGGTCTGTTCACTATCAAACAACAATAAATCAACCCCTGACACATTTCCACAATGATAGTCGTTTTATTTTCATAGTGGGTATCTTTTTCATAGAAAAATCATCATTTATTTGTTATATCGAACACCTAGTATGAAGCTATTAGGAGGCTTGATACTATTTCATTGGGGATTTTATAGGCCTCCTTCGATATTGATCCACGCAAGGAACAATTACAGGAATAATGATATCTGATCAAACTATAATAGAAATTTGTATCTCGTAGAATACATCATTGAATTTTGATTTTCAAACTTATATAAATATTCATCAATGATCCTTATTTCTTCATCAACAAATGTACGACATTATCAAACTTAATGATTGGAATAATTTTGTTGTGGTTATGACACAACTAACCTCAAGATAATCTTTTCAACATGTTCTAGTGATAACATGATATTTGGAAAATGTGACTTCATGTTCATAACATGATGATTGTTTAGGTATACTACTAAAATGAGGCATTTGATCTAATTTAGAGGTTATGAAAAATATCTGGTGTGGTGATATTGAATTTGGGATCAATATTTATTTTTGTAAATAATTACATTAAAAGATAGTGGAGACTAATTGAATTTTGGTTGTCTATTAGTCCAGCATTATTGATTAATGAAGGTATAATAGCTTAAGAATGATTATCGTAGTAGGTTTTTGAAGTATGATTAATGATATGTGAATTCTTCTTATGGAATTATCACCCATGGACACATTAGAGTATTTACATAGTAAATCATTTTTCATCCTTTGGTAGCTTTACTGAGGTACAATAGGTGTAGTAAACAAGAAATGGATAGATGGTCAAGAGACACCGGTGTAGTAATTGGATTTCCTTACTACAATATGTCAGTGTTGTTGGTAGGGGTGGCACAAATGGTAGAGTTATCATGTAATGGCTGTCATGTTGAGATTTTTATTTTTGGTAGTTGGATTTATTTCGTAATATAGGTAGATATGGTTATTCATACATGCATGATAGTTTATTTATGGCTTCTATGTCCAGTTGAAGGAATGAGTACCTAAATCATCTTGTGGTCATTTGAATGAGGCTTCCTGTAGTCGCCTGGATATTATTCTTGAGTAAATTTCAAGGGATTCATGCAGTCATATTATAGGAACAATAGTTTTATGGTTATGTATATTTTTGAGTGAGAATGATATAATAATGTGTTTGGTTAATGTTATAAATGTGACTAATTATATTTTCTCTCTAACGTCCAATGATTTTATCATGCCTCATTCATGCATTAGATTAATTTATCAGGAGGCATGTAGAATGTTCTTTCTTTACACTATTTTTATCCTTAGATATTGAATAGTGATAAAAATACATGTGGTGTTTTTTTCTGAATTAAATTTAATAATTTAATAAACAATTATAAAAATTGTACCCTTATAAAAAACAAAAACATTCACATAATAGATATATGGATTCAAAAATTATATTAAAGACAAAAAATTATATTATAATCCATCTATCATTTTAATTTCTATTAGGATTTATTTAATTAAATTCAAAATTAGATTAATTCTAAATAATTTAATTCAAAATTAAATTTCCAACATCACAATACTTCCAATATTATATAAATCATGTGAAAAATGAATATTAATAAATTCAAAAAAAAAGTAATTCCAATTTTCAAAAAATAAGAAAAATTCAGATAATAACGTGATGATTAATCAAAATTTGATGGTAAATGAAACGTGAAAACAACATAAAATTTTGAAATTCAAGTTTCTCATCACATGAAAATACCTGGACTATTACACTCCAAATAAATGTTATAAATGAACAACCAAAAGAGAAATCAATAATCCATTAAGAAATTTTTTCGAACAAATAAATTTTAAAAAAAAATCGATAAATCATCCAATATAATATCTACTAAGAATTCCAACAAAAACAAAAACCTATAAAAACACTCTAACCTAATGTTAGTGATCAACATAAAATGTTAAGGATTTATTGGAACTAAAAACAAAACCAAGCCATAATTATTTGATCTAGATTCTATACATAAAAACCCAAATTTTTAATATCATTTTAGTTTAGATAAAATATATTTCTAGACCATCAATTACGGGTTTTTTAGTTAATATTTTTGTTAAACTATTTTATTTTAAAAATTATCATTATATAGATTCATGAGGGTTTTCCCTTTACATCTTGATATATCCCCTTCGGTATCTTGATTTTTGTCTCATATCGACTTTTAGATATGTTATTACATCATCTTTTCCTCCATATCATTCAGTGTTGAGAAGGTTTTCTGAAACATTTCATTCGAGGACCATGTATTTACCATCTAGAATCTATATGGCTCTATCTCTGGTTGCTAAAGAAAGTGAAATTATGACCATTTTATTCCATCACATTCATTTTCTCCTCTTATCATGATCCAACCTCCATGGGACATGAATTTGGTCATCTAACCCCATGGGTCTCCTATAATACTTTGGCTTTCCTTGTGGAACATAATATTATATGAATCATTGAAGTCAATTTTTATACAAATGATTATCCCTAAAGGATAAGACATATTTATTTATTGGGTTTTTTTCTCAGTCAAAAACAACATGGGAAACATCATAAGAGGACACCTATCATGAATATACTCCATGTTAAACTCAATTAACTATAGAGTACAAATCAAGTAGGTTTCTGAAATTAATGGCGCACCATGTAGACAATGGTAGTAACATTTATCCATTGAAGTCTCACTTTTAAAAGGGTTTTACAATCCACCCAACATTGTGTCCAAATGTCCTCATAGCTGCTACCAAACCTGAAACCTACAGAATTACTCTACAATTAAATATGGTTATTGGATCTAACACCATTTTTCATTATCTGACTTCCCTAGTCCATGAATATGGTCATCTGACCCCATAGGACACTTATTATATTGTTGTTTCCTTTCAAACACGCCCTATGATATATGAAACATGTTTGTCCTATTATAATAATGACATCCCACAGAAGAAAACATATTAAATTTATGGGTTTTTTTTCCAAAACCATAAACAGACTATGAAACTACAATATAGGAAACCCATCCTGAAGTTATATTAGTCCAATCACACATAGCTATGGTGTTATAATTATATAGGATCTTGAAAACAAATTATCACATTTTAAAAATGGGTAGTAACATTTACTATTTCATGTTTAACTTTTATAGGGGTGTTACACACCAATTTATATTATTAATACTATGAGAATAACTCTCATCTGACCGTAGGTTGATTTTTCTATACTTGTGTTCCATGGGTTTGATCTGATGTCGGCTTTCAGAGTTGGTAATACCATGGACTTGTTTGATTTTTATTCTATAAAAGAGAAAATATTTGATTCATTATAAAATCCCATTACAATATTTATGGTACTTTTGACCGAGATTTTGATCATCCTTTTTTTAGATCTAGTTCTATATTAGTTTTGGCGATTTATTTTTTTCAATTTTAGATGATTTGGAATTGTTCCTAGTAATAAAATAGTTAGGGGATGTATTTTGGTTCCACCCATTAAATCATGAAACATGAATATAGTTCCTACAACTGGGTAGATATTTGTCTCAAGACATTAATCCTCCTCAAAGACTATGTAGATATGGATATTAGGGATCACACAGTTGGTGTATGGATTATAAAACTGTGTGCCCAAACCCTATACCATTGTTCAGTGGCACTGGAGGCAGCACGCAGTTAGTCCAACCATGCGGATTAACCATGATAAACTCTTTATAATCCTTGTAAGGGTGCACTGTTATATCTAACCACGGGGCTTAACCCAGGAATCCAAGAAATTACGTTTTCAATCCACTCAAAAAATAAGTTAATATCTCAAAACCACATTATGAATTCTAATTACCCCTATAATATAAAATAATCCAACCATTTATCATATTGAGAATATCTAGACTAGATTTTAGGTTCTCAAACCCCTTTTAATTTAGATCGATGTGTCAGTGGATGCAATTCATCACTCTCTAGTAAGTAATTTTTTTCCTTGGAGTCTTTCAATTTTCAATTCTTTACTACTTTTATATAGATGGATCCAAATTCTTTTGATGTTAATAAAACTTTCTTTAATGAAATTTTATTATAGGGGATTTATTAATTATTTTACTCTCCATTAAATCATTGTTTGATTTTCTCTTTTTAGAGAATCAATTGATCCCATAACTATAGATAGGTGGTTCAGTAAGTCATTTTCCCACACTTGAAACTGCAATTTATGTTATTTTTAGAAATGCATTTCCAATTGATTTCCATGAATTGAGATGAATCTTTTATTTCAAAATAAATTTATTATTAAAATAAAACCACTTTTCAAATGCTTTGATAAATTGGATGAATTTTGAGAATGATATATTGAATGAGAAAATATTTCTGATATTTTATGAAAAGGGTTTAAATGAAATATTCTTTTGAAAGGCATGAAAACAATGATAACCATGGATTTATTATTAAATTTCTAATGAAATGTTAAATTAATAATTAGTCATTTGAACATTCTATTTATTAGAAATTAATTATTTTTCAATTATTAATTGATTGATTAATTGAATGGACATGTGTGTCTGGGTAGTTAATTGTTGATTGAGACAAGTACACATGGAATATGAATCCTTAGTAATGGATTGAGGATGAACACATTAACAAAAATAAATTCAAAATGATTTCCTAATGGGGTTTTGATTGATTATCTTGATGACCAGATCCTTATGTACATGTGTACACACATTGAGTAGAGATGATTTACTAAGTCGTGCAAGGATCCTAGAGAGAAAAAAATAGAAACCCAATTGTTTAGTAACATTTTTCATGGTTTTTTAATATTACATGGTCGTGATAGTAAAACATTTTTTACCATTCCTACAATTTATGGATAAAATTTTCATTTAAGCTTGTTTTGATATACAAACAATATTTATTGTTTGCAATATTATTTTGATTGAAAATGTGAAATAATTAACCATGACTAATACTTATTTTCAATAGAAGAGTAAATGGTTTTTTCAATAGATCTGCTTTTGTATGATTTACTGTGACCTACTAGGATGTTTATCTCAAACCAAAGCATTGTGTTATGGAATTTTTAGATTATTTTATGCTAGGTCAAGTAAAATTAATAGTTCAAGTTGGAGTTCATTGATTTTCTTGAGCATGGGACCTTGGGTGATGGTACTGACCATTGGAGTTTTGATGCACATATATCATATATATTCATATATTTTTCATGATAGATTTTGGGTATTTATTGGGTGATATATTATTTTGGGGGTTTTATCTAATTTTTTGTGCTACTCTTTTTTCATTGAGTGTCTTGAATTTTTATTTTAATATATTTTATCAACTTCTTCTATATATTAATTATCTACTCATATGGTGGAATCATCCATTTTAACATCTGATGATTCCATTTCACTAATCTCCATCTTGAAGGGGTTGAAAATTCCATTCGGGACATGTCATGTTCGTATCAACTCTCTTTTTACATGGGATTTCTGGTTGGATGATGAAAAAATTATTTAAAATGAAATACATTTTATAATATTGAGGGAGTTACCTTCTCCCAAAATTCAAGAAATTACATCCTCTAAATTAGTTGTTATGCTAATAAATCAAGGGTTTCCATCAAAAAAATACATTTATTTAAATCCCACAACATAAAAAGGGTAAAATAATATCACATAAAATAATTTTAATTACACATTTTTGAACGTACATTATCCCTTATGACCTTTGATTTATTTATTATGAGTTTTTATGATCAATTTTGATCAAAGAGACCTATATAATAATTTTAAGTAATGAAAAAGAAAAAATGTCATCCTGTTACATTTATAATTCCATTATGTGTTTATATTGGGATGAAATAATGAATTCAATGAATATTAAGTGTTATTTTTAGATTAATGAAATTATATTTATGTGATTTATTTATTGATTTTATTATAATTATATAATAATATTATATTATTACAAAATGTTGACCCAATAATTATTTGATTATTATAAAAATAAAATAAATTATTCCAAAAATATTAAAATTAATATAAATTTCAATAGTTTTTGAATTTGTTGAGTCTTTTAGATAAATAAATAAGGTTACATAGGTTTCAAAATAATATATTTTATTTCCATCACTGTCTTGATATTATTAAAATCAAATTAAATGAATACTGTCAAAATTAACGTTAAATATATTTTATAATAAATAATATTTTATTAAATGATTTAAAATTCCCTAAAATCAAATCTTATTAAAATTGATTTTTAAATTCATAAAAATATATTCAATGGTCTATTAATGACCCAATTATTATTTCATATTGACTATATTGACCACTAATGAATAAAACCATTACAGTAATGGTTAATGTCAACACAATGTATTTTCATAGTACGTGTACTTGTGTTAAAATTATTTTCCATCAGAGATATGATTTTTATTTTTTTATTTTTTTATTTTTTTATATTTATAAATAATCGGTTTAAATTACCTTAATAGTCTTATTTTATATTTATGTTCAAATGATTAATTAACAAGGTATTAGAAATTATTACTGTCGTGAAAACTATAATCGTTTAAGTGAGTAAACTGAAAGGCTATAGAAGAAAATGCCTAAAAAATTATACCTTTTAATAGGTGTGGATTGACCATATATTCCATGTTATCCAATATTTATTAGTTATGGAGGCACATGGGGTGATAGTGACTTCGCATTATTATTTTGTTTTGGGAATTTGAAAATTGTCACTCCTCAATTATAAAAGTTTGCTTCCTCCACTAATTTTATCACACTTCATAAGCCATTTGGATCTAAAACCTCCAACCAAAATACCTCCCAATAATCCCTATACACATTATATAGGTACTGGTATTCCTGAATACCATCCCTAGGGTCCTTAATAAGAGATCCAAAGGACGTTTCCTTAAGGGATGGTAACTATCTTCACAAATATCTTTCTTTTTCTAATTTTCATAGAACAATATTTAAAATACAAATAATTATAATAATTTAACAACATTATATACCACACAGTGAGATTTTATTATAATTGTAATATAATACATATCCATATCTTCTTCCATCAAATGGGAAAAAAATTGTTTATCGTGTGTACACCACACTACCTCCTCACAAAACGATGATATTTGTTTTCAATAATCTCCCTCCACAAATATATATATTGGTTTGTTTGAAATATTTAAATGAAAATTTTGAAATTATTATACTTAAAAAATAATAATATCGCATATACCTCCACACATTCGGAACTCTTGTTAAATAATATCATCACTCGTGAGTACATGTGGACTACCTCTTCTACATAATGCTATGAAATGTTGTTCATTTAATAATGAATTGGATTGTAAGAAGCACATATTTAATTAATATAAATGAAATATTTTATATAATTATGTTTTTTTAAATTTCAATTTTTATTCACCTTTCGTATGTTTCATCTATAGGATAAATAGAAACAACATTCATGCTTACGTGTGACCTACCACCTCCATGAATTGTTTAACTCATTTATCAAACACTAACCATTATCGACTATCATAAATAATAATATGATGATTATATTTTATTTATATCATGGTAAAATTTATATAGATGATGCGACAGTGATCAATGTAAAAGGTCCAAAATTACATAACAAAAACATACATGAAAAACAAAACAATTATCTCATGAAATAGTGATTTTCACAACAAATTGTTAAGAAACGGGTCATGAAATACTATAATTCAATGATATATTGAATAAAATATATGATTTTGTTTATAAAAATATTTATTATAATTATATTATAATTATATTTTTGGTACATATCTGTAAAATGGAAAAAGTACATTAAGGAAAGGGTTTCTGACCCAACTTTTATTTCAATGAGACAATTGATATATTAACCACAAAATAATTAATTGTGGATTATATACTACCCATTTGACATTTAATATAATTATTACCTTTATATTCATGTTATTTGGGATTCAATTAAATTTCTATCATCTCATTACCCACTTTTATATAATTCCCTTCACATTACATGTTTTTCTCTTTAATTGGGGGCATCTTGAGACTCCAAAGGATAGAGAGCATTTAAAGAAAAAATGACATATATTTTGGGAGGTATGTCTGTTGGATTTAATTTTAACCAGTTAGAAAATATTTTTTTTATTTTTTGGTAATCCCCATGGTTAGAGAATTCTTGAGTTGGTTTGAGGTTTTTGTATTGAATTTGTTAATTTTGTTCTCTACAGTATATGTATATTCTATGTAAGGAATACATGAATTTTAAGGATATCCATGATCATGTAGTGAGTTGAGTACATGGCACAAAATATATCAAAACATGTAATTGTTACATAACATATAATGTTAATAAATTAAATTTTATTAAAAATAAAATTGGATTCCTAGTGTGTGAGTATCGTGGTATTCACAACGTGTAAACAGATTTCCTAACATTTTAATGTCTTGAACAGATATTCAAGACATCTAAATAAATTTAATATTATTTCTTTCATATGAATACCTCATTTATCCTAATCATAGAGTAATAATTGAGTATTTTTGAAGCATTTTTTGGTTCTAGATCGATTCGTTCAGCATTATATCATTAGGGTAGTTGTGTTACATATCTCTAGATAAGAGATTAATTATGATTATTTGCATCTATTGATAATGGTGGCTCTATTGTGTTGTGTGATCAAATATATGGAAAAATGGTTTTGATTCGTCTTATTTCCTTCTAGATTTATGGGGAAATCTTGTTCTGGGGGAAAATTCTTTGTTGGTTATGGTGTGGATAGTGTAAATTCTTGAGGTATGTGTTGTCCCATATTCTCCAAAAAACTTTTTTTCTTAAATTTATTTATTTATTAAATATGTGTACTGATTCTAGGGAATCTTTTTTCATTGATACGGTTATTTTGTTGGTGGATTCGGTTGCGATCTTGTGCGACCCACATTTTAAGGTATGTGGTTTCATCTCTTGAATGTGTTGGTGATCTACACTGCCCTGGGTTTTTATAAATTTTTCTATTAAATTAAATAAAATGATTTAATGCATTGATTTGTGTTTGAGGACGTGGGTTCTTGTTAAAATATATTTTTCCCACTGTTTTTCATGTTTAAAATTCTTTTCGATTCTTTTTGAAATGATATGATGAAATGGTTTTTAAATAATGATATGATTAAATTTTTTAATGAAATGGTTTGGAATATGGATCTTATAGGATTCCGTGGGTACATAGGTGGATGTTATAGTAATATGTATCATCTTCTATTTAAGAGTTTGATAATGTTTATTCAGTCTAATCCCTAGTATTTTTGTTCTACAGATTTGTTAAACCTTTTGGTGGTGCGCTTTGTTTGGTATTCCTCTACTATCTAAGATAAATGCTCATTTCTAATGGTTTGATCAACATTTGATTTTCTATGTCTAGGTACGAGTTTTCATGGTACCATAACCTAGTTAGATCCATTGTTTGATGTTAACATTAATGATTTTTAGAATGTTTCGGGTATTCTAGTATGTACTACTATGGTTATACATCCATAGATTAGATATGATATGTGATGCAAGATTTTATTTGACATAATATATCCATTTTGTTATATGTATATGAAATTATTTGAATATTATTTGCCTAATTTATTTAAAAATTTTGATAATAAAGTAATTAAAATGTTTTCCATGCATTTGATATAAATACTACTAAACATTTTTATCATCAGTTGTTTTATTTATTCATTATCATAGATAAGTTTTTTTAATATATTTGATACAGAAAATTTTGGTGAGAACCAATTAATAATGATAACTCACACATTGTATACCCATCAATGGTGTGTAGACCTTGTTATTTCATTAAATGATGGGAATTTCAAGGAGTCATACTAAGGCGGTGAGTTTTTCTATCAGATGGGTTTGTGTAGCTCGATTGTGGGATTGTGTGATTTCTCAACTAATATCACATGGATACAATTGGAGAATCTATCATTTTTATGTCATCAATTGTTGTTGTAATTTTCTTTTAGAGATTGTTTCACTATATTTTCATTTTGCATCTCATCTATTATTCCCTTTTGGTAATTTCATATATATTCATATTTTTTCACTATTTCATTCTGTACTAGAGTATATATGTCATGTTGTCAACTTCAGGTTGTAAAATATCATTTCCTCTTTTTTTATTGCCCGTGTACTAAATGCCTACTTGGAGGGATATAGAATTCCCTTTAAGGGTGGGGAATTTCAATTCAGATAGCAGTTTGAGATGGTATTCATTTCAGGTTCTTTATAGTATTGTATGAGATATTTTCAATCCTCAAGAGTCCTTATATTTTGATGTTTGGTAGATTGTATATAGGATTTTTCAGGACATGACAGATATATTAAGGTGAGTTACATGAGATCTCTTTCCATAATGAGACTCAAGTTACCATGGGATGTTGGGATGTCTTATTTGGAATTATTGGAATTGTTCTCCATTCTTTCTTATGGGGTATCTAGTATTAATTATTATTATTCTATTATCTAATCGTTTACATTGTTTCATTCTGTAGCAGTATGCCTCTGAAACATTTTCTTATGAGTTCCCAGAGAGTGTGAAGTGGAGGCACCTCAAGGGAATCCTCCTATTGATCATAACATTATCAATGATATCATGTGGTATGTTTGTGTTGTAAACTAAAATGTACCTAAATAATGAATATTAAATTATTGAGATATGGTAATGAGTTTTAGAAGAAATGGACCGATCATGGGAGTACTTGTGGGATAATCCACCATCATTTAACGGTAAAAATGAACCTCAATAAGCGAATTACTAGCTTGAAAAAAATAATAAGATCATAGAAATCTTAGATACACATAAGAGTATTAAGGTGAAGTGTGTAGTATTCAGACTTGAATATCCCACTAAGAGATGGTAGGATTCTATGGTAAAAGTGGATATGCATGTTGGCTATCACATAAAGGTTTAAAGAGTTTATAATTATAGTTGTTTTTTCCAGAGCCAATGATGATGGAAAATTATATGTAGTTCCTCTATTTTTGGTAAGGAGACCATTATGTGTTGGAACACAACAATGGGTTTGAAAACCTGGAACTTTTTATCCAAAGGTTGCAATGAATGACTAGCTAAAATATCAGATGTACTCATAGGGTTTGTGAGCATATATCAAATCGTAGGTATTTACGAAGAATCATCACACCTGTGAAGAGATATTTTACAAGGATGTTATGGAAAAGATGAATATTGAATGTATTTTTGTATATTCATCCCCTTCCCTTCAACCTAGTGGAAGCATCAGTGGAAGTCTAAGGAAAAAGAGGATGTTGTGAGATAATAAAAGGAGTGTTCAATGTGGTTCTCATCATAAGGCCTCTTCAGCAAATCTAAATTCACCAAATGGTGTTCCTTTAACTAGATATTAGGGTGTAATGTTTAGAGAATCATTAAATTCTTTTCCTTCACCTAAAAATATTTTTAATTGTTGTGGGTGTTTGGGTCATCAACAACATTTCGATCAGACTATGTCTACATCTCAATATATTCAGGGATTGTCACCACCAAAGGATACGTTGGCCCATTTAAATTATTTTAATACTAAAGAGATCCATCCACAAGACACAAGGGTAAATCACCTTTATGTAGTAGATTTTTTTTAATCAGTGGTAGATGTGGATCATGTGACAGTCCGAGGTACAATTTTAATTTATATTCAATAGAGATTTTTTATTTGATATGGGTGCTTCCAAATCATTTATATCTATCAATTTTTTTATACTCATAACCTTATATAAGATGTAATTTTATTTTCTATGGAGTTAGTGAAAACTCTTGGGAGGATCGAAGAGAAGGGTTTTCAGTGTCCTTGTGTGTTATCGATAGTTGATGCAATGCATGTCTAATATTTTTTTCATTCTTCAGCTGAATTATTTTGTTTTCATTATACGGGTGGATTGGTTATTTTATAAAATTGATGAGGTGGATTTTTATCATCAATGTGTCTCATTTAATATGGAATATGGGATCTAATGGGTTTCCAATAGAATTTGGGATCTGAGGTCTGGACATCACTCCTAGTGGTCAGCAGTTTTTTATTCTCTAAAAGTTGATCCTAATAATTTTTCTTCTATACTTAATCTCCCCATTGTTGTTCATTGAGTTCCTAATGTTTTACCTAATAATTCATATAGTATTCCACACAAATTAGAATTTGAATTCATTATTGACCTATTTCTGGTCGGAATCTAGTTAAAATATCTTCATATCATTAAGAACTACTATAGATGAAAGAGGTGAAGATTATATTGGACGACCTAATTGAAAAGGGGTTTATTCTATCTAGTGTTTCACATTGGGTATCCCCATTTCTATTCACCATGATGGAAGATGGTTCACTTCAATTTTGTGTGAAACATTTCATATTGAATCAGGAAACATTTGTAAATATGTATTATTTACCTTTTGTGGATGATTTCATTGAACAATTGAAGAGGGAGAAGTGGTTTTTGAATATTTCTCTTCGGTTGGGAGATCATCAGCTCACTTTTCTAGAGTCTGATATACCGTAGAAATATTTTATGAGCAGGTATGCACTTTATGAATATCATGTGATCACGTTTGGTCTAAATAACTGTTACAATATTTCTCTTTATTACACAATAATTCATTAATTATTATATAAAAGTAAAAATATTACAAGCCGATAGATTTGTATTTATAGTGTCTTAGGGAATTACTTACAATGTATAACATCTTGAACAAGGGTTACAACCGCATTATTGCAATCATCCTTAACATTATTCTAAAATTTCATGGATTTTAAAACTATAAGAGATAACATTGGTAAATACCTATAAAATAGTTTATAAGTAAATACTAGTAAGGGTATAAACACGACTTGATATAATAGATGTTTGATGTTAGGAATATCAATTGATATGAAATGGATTGAGAATCAGAAACATGAACAATGATACATGATATGGAATGAAAATTTAAAAAAAATATTTAAAATGTAGAAAAACATTAAACAATCTATCACTAACATAGTTCAAGGCTAACTACCAAGAAATCATGATAGGCAATGTTCTGTGAAGGAATATGGTTCACTCCATGTCCCAACATGATATCTCATGAGACTGAACATTACCCTATGCAATGAAGTGCTATATAATTTTGGGTTCTCTTGTTACTCTCATTTAATCCCAAATATTAAATGTGCAAAAAATACCATAGAATATATATTGTTTCATAATTATATTTTATTCCATGATAAAGGATTGTAGAATAAATACATGTATATCCCATGTCAATGAATTCTATGTATATAGTGACGAGATAATGAATAGGAAAAGGGAATGGTATTCACTATAAAATATTTATTTTATAGAAAATAGAAGTGATATTTCAGAAACAAAATGAAATCCCTAAAAAATTCATAAAATGAGTTGACGATAGAGAAAGGGGTCTCTCAACATTTTAACATAAAATGGGTAGTAATAGGATCGTGGAAATATCTATCCCAAAATTTTGATATAGATACAGAAGACATAAGGTAGTAAATATAAAAGAATAATAAAGATACTTTCAGCATCCCATACATGAGTGTGTTTGGAGGACCTTCTTGAGAGCTAATGTATAAAGGAGTATGTATTTTAACTAGAAAAAATCCAAATGATAATGAATTTTTTGGTTATTTGAGGGGTTATTTTACAAAGTGTTCTTCAAAACGTTATCCCAATAGATGGAACAAATAAATTTTTTGTTTTTGGACATGGGTGAAGAACTGATGGGTTTCCCAGATGTCACGTTTAGTTTTGGGACATCTAGTCCCCATAAAAATTGTATATTATGGTCTAATAGAGGAGCATAGTTTTTATAATACTGTGCATCCCACAATAGAAAACTATGTGGGTTGCTAAATGAAAATCTATTCCCCACACAAGTTGTGCACTGTTTACCAAAAATGTGCACCTAGGTCTCATGGGATGATTTTCTTATGTAGTACATTTCCACTATTTACTGTATGGTTGGTGCATGATTTTTCAAATATTTTAGCCAGCACATGCGGGGTGCCCTATTTACCCCATTATGCGGCACATAGTTAATGAAACATTTTCCATATTCTATGTCCTATAATGATTTTGGGGTCTTTGTTTTAAAAATTATGTTAAAGTAATTAAATAAATATATAAAAAAGAAATCATAAACTAATCCTCTCCCCTTACACGTTGAGTGACACCCTTTCCCCTTCCTCTATGGTCTGTGTGTTTCACATCTCCTAGCACCTTATTCAGTCTTTGATTCCTCCCCAGTTTTTTCTGATTTATCGCTCGAATATTCTTGGTAAGGATATCATTTCCCTCTTACTAACTTTAAATGTGTTTTTACTCTACCTCTGTTAAGTCAATATGTCACTTAGGAATTTTGCATTCCATTATGTTTTTAACATCACAAACACATTTTTATAAGGAAAATTATCGTTCACTAAGAATGTTTTTCTTGAGGGAAATTTTCACTCTATAAGGAAATATATTTTCATAAATCATTGAAAATTATTTTAAATATTATGATTAATGATACTTATCCAAGTTTCACCATATTTTTTAAGACCTAATTTTCATACAAATAATAAGATCTGTATCTAAAACCTTTGAATTATATAGTTCTATAGACTCTAAATTATCTGAAAATCAGAATTCCAATTCACTAAAAATCAGACTCAGAATTCTTTGAAAATAAGAATCGTAATTTTATGATAATTTTTCTATGAATTATCTGCAAATCAGACTCCAAATTCAATGAATATCAAACTCCAAATTCTATAAAAACTAGAATCTAAATTCTATAGAAATTAGACATTGAATTTTTTGAAAATCAGACTCTGTATTCATTGACATGTAGACTCCAGATTCTCTAAAAATCACACTATGAATTCTCTATAAATCAAACTCTGAATTCACTGAAATTCAGTCTTGGAATTCTCTGAAAATCAAACTCTCAATTATCTAGAAATTAGAATCCAAACACTAATTTACAAGACTCTAAAATCCTCATAAATCAGATTCTGTATTCATCAAAAATCAGAAATAGAATGAATATTTTTTCAGATTCTGATTTTTCATATTATATAATATGATTCTCAATTCTGTAAGAATCTGAATAAATATTTTTCTTATAGTTACCTCATTTCCCTAAATAGATGTTATAGATTATTAGAACCTATTAAACATATGATACGTAAACATTATATTGTTTTCAATAAATTTTATAATTTTTACATAAGGTAATGTTCCCCATGATTCTTTATATTAATTTATGACATAGAATCTATTTTTATCTAACTGTTGGCTGAGTAAAAACTTTCCAAGTTTCTACGAACATAAAAGAAAATTTTTCTGTTGTAGGAGGAGATGATCGTTGTTAATTAGGCCTATAAATACCCCATCAATTTGAATAATACAACATGAATAATGATGACACATATATAGATTATATTTTGTGATGTTATAATGTTATTTCAAGATAGGGAAACTCTCTTGCCTTGGGAAATCTGTGAACATATTTTTTCAGCCGTGAACAATATGTTCATCGTTCCCAGTATGATTCCGATTGGTTGATCAATTGAGGACATTCGTGGATCTGAAGATAGAGGTTCCGACTACCTTAATGTCATAAGGATTATAGAGATTACAAGATAGATTCTAATATTCTTATTGGGGACTTACCCTGGTGTGGGTAAGACAGAAATTCTTGAAAGTATAAACCATGTGATCTTTATCTAATGTTGTTTGAAACCATTCACTTTGGGTTAAAATATTACCCACATGTTTACTGGTTATTGTAATAAGTTTTAATTCTGATATATTTTGTAAATGAAAGAAACTATAACATTATTATACTTCCTTATACTTGTATACTCTGATAAGTAATATTATATATGCATTAAGGAAGAATCATTCCCTAAGATAATGTTGCTTGACATTCATTATTATAAAAATATTTGAGGTGAGGTTATTTATAATTGGACCTGGGACTTCAAATTATCCCTATTTTATGAAAAAAATAGGGTTTGTGAATCCACATAGTTTATATTTGTTAAACATATATTTTCTTAATGATATAAATGACTATTTTTAAACATACAATTCACCTACCTCTTGTATTTGAGCACCTATATCTCTACTTTGATAATAAAATTATTATCAGAGCATGTATCATAAGTACTTATACTTACATATATGTTCTCTTGATCATGTTTTCTTGTTTAACAATACATTCTATTGTTTTTCTTTTTTTAACTCTTATTACTACTCTTTTTTCTAGAGATGATATTTTTTAATTGAAAGGAAGGAATGAATAACGGTTCTATAGAAAATTTAAATCATACCAGTCCACCAAAAATTGATTGTAATGATTATGAGTACTGGAGTGAGAGAATGATGATTTTTTTATAAGTAGTCCAGCAAAACAAATCATGCTCACTAGAGAATACAAGATTCCGACCAAAGAAATAAGAACTTTCAGAAATCAGGAAATACTGGAATATCTACTAAAATACAGTAAATGCAATACTCTTTTATGTTACTTGACTAGAAATATCAATAAAAAAATATCATATTGTGATGAATCCAATATAATTTATAAGAAACTTGGATTTACACACTTTGGAACTTCAAAATGTGATGGAAACATGAAGGTTAATGTTTTGATCTAACTATCATGGATTTATGTTTCCTTATGGAGAAACTGTTTGCAATGTTGAATAAATATTAATTACTATCTTCAATATTCATCAATCTTTGGGCGATAAAGGATTTGATAATGAAGTTATTATGTACATCATAATTTATATCAAGCCCAATGGGTGGGAATCTAAAATGAAAAATGTTGATGAGATTAGAAGAGTATCTCACGTAACACATGTTGAGTGATTTTTAAAACCACTTCAGTTTGAAAGAAGAATAAAGGAATATATAGACATGAATAATAAATATAATGGTATAGGAAGAATTTCTTTTACTACTACATATAAATATAAGAATCTAGAAATAGTAACTAGATCTAAATCTAAGAATGATGTTATACTATCTGAATCAAGTGACAATGATCAATTTGAGAATGAACATGGAAATCTTGATCTAATGATGAACAAGACTGTGGGAATGAATGATAGTTATCATAGATATAAGATAAAATATATAATGCACAAGAACGATTCTAATGTAACTTGTTATGAATGAAAAAAGGTTGGAAACATCATAACTGATTGTCCTATGCTCAAGAAAAAATATAGAACATATAAGAACCCTGAAATGAACATAAATAAGTACTACAAATCTCTTGATAAGAAAGTCTTAAAGGCCAATGACACTCTGAGTGTTAGTTGTGGTGACAAATTAAATGTATAATCAGAATAAGAATCTTACGGTCAAAAGAATATTTCTTTTATATCTAGATTACCAATTGGAAAACATTCTCTTATGTTTAAGGTAGACAATGAATAATATATAAAAAAAATTCATTAAATACTAATTATCCTAATGATGAATATTATTAATCTTCAGATGATTAATCTTATTTATAATAATATAATACATTACCTTCATTTGAAAATATATATAAATTTGATAAATTACTTGAGAATGCATACTATATGACAAAAAAGAAGATAACAAAATAAAAATGTAGAATTTCTATTTGATTAATAGATGTTTTATATCATTCAAAGGATCTTTATTAGAAATCTCTTGATTTTGAAAATGTTTTTAAAAAACATAAGGATTTTAATTCATAAAAGGATAATCATTCAATGGTTCAAGGAAATGTTACATCATTGAATAATGATTTCAGAAATAACTCAAACTCCAGAACTAATGACTATAAGGATAAGAATTTATTATTTAAACTAAAATATTAATTTTTATTCTTCAAAAAACCTTTATCAAACATCACTTATGGATGGAATTAATTTGATAAAACGTATGCACAACTTTATCCTATTAGGAATAGTTCATGAATTGAGAATACACCCTCAAAACCTATTTTTGATAACAAATATTTTGTTCCCAACAATGATCCTTTTTACACAATGTGTATACTTGGTGGAAATTGTTAGAAAAATTCACTTTAAATAAAACTCAATTATTAGGTTTCTATAATGCTTATTTTTCCACAAAAATGAGGACACATAAGAGTTTACTTTCTAAAAAAAATTTATCCAAGAATGTTTGGATTATGAAAGTATTACTATTTTATTTTTGGAAAATAAAGGACGTACCAACAACAATACATGGTACATGGATAGTTGATGTTTCATGCACATGACTGGTAACAAGTTTTTTTTAAAAATATTATCAAGATGAAATGAGGAAAAGAAACTTCCATATATAATGACAAGGGAGAAATTATTGGTTTAGGTAAAATTGGTATTCTTGGAAAATATTTAGTCTCGAATGTTTTATTTGGTAAAATTCATAAAAAAAACCTTATAAAAGTAAGACAATTTTGTGATGAAGGTTACCTAGTGAGTTTTAGGTATGATAAATTCTTTGTACACAATTCCAAGTAAAAGTTTATTATTTCATCTCATAGGCATGATAATTTTTATACAAATAACATAGAAACCCATATGAATCAAGATCTACCATGCCTTAATGCAATGGAAGAACAATCATGAATATAGCATATAGGTATAGGATATTGTATCCTTAGGAACCTAAGAAAATACTCAAGAAAATGTCTTGTTAAGGATCTACAGAATATTATATAATATTCTTAAAATTATTTTGATACATTTAAATTTAGAATAAAAAATAAGTAAATCATTAAATATGTTATTGAAGTATCAACTAGTGATGCATTAGTACATTTTAATATGGGACTTTTTTTTCAAACACAAAGTAGAAGTATTGGAAGAAAATACAATGTATTTATTTTAGTTGATTATTTCACAAGATTTACATGGGACTATTTTCTATCAATGAAATATGAAGCCCTTTCTTATTTTATATAATTTTTAGAAAATATTTAAACTAAGAAAACCCTTCCATTGATTAAGATTCACAGTGATCATGGGGTAGAATTTGAAAATTCTTATTTTGAAACATTTTGTATTATGAAATGAATTTATCATAATTTTTATACATCAATAAATTCTCAATAAAATGGTGTTTTTGAAATATGAAATCATATTCTTCAAGATATATCTAGAACCATGTCGATTGAACATTACACTACAAAATATTTTTTGGAAAAATAAATAATTACTTCATGTTATACTATATATCAAGTCTTAGTTAATACTTTTCTTAGTAAAACTGTTTATGAATTGTGGACTAGTCAAAAAACAAATTTATCATTCTTAAAAGTATTTGGATGAAATGTATTCATCTTAATTACTAAAGGTAACTTCCATTTTTTCACACCCAAATCTGATAAAGGGGTTTACTTAGGCTATTCCACTAATTTGATATATTGTTGAATTTTTAATATGAATACTTATATTGTTTATGAAAGAGTCTATTTTAAATGTTTTTAAACTGATCCTTTTATTTTTTAAAAACCCCAACATACATCTTTAGATGTTTTTTAAAAACTGATCATCATCCTTTGATTAAATATTATCTTAATAAAAAAAATACTCAAGAATGTTTTTCTGATGTATTTAGCCAATAATATTTTTTACCTAATGTGTTTGAACAGGTTTTAAAAAACCCAAATATGGTTTTCCTTATTAATCATATCATTAATAATATCATTGTTGCGTAAATCATCATTTAAGGACAAGAGGTTGTATTAAAAAGGATGGACATCATTTAGCATTTCTATCCCAATTATATCCTAAAAGCAATGATGAAAGTTTATATGATGATTATTTGATTAAATTTATGCACGAGGGACTAAATGAATTCAAAAGGAACAAAATCTGGACATTGGATTAAAGACCTAAGGAATCTATTTTAATTGGTTTAAAATGGGTCTTCTGAGATAACTATGATGAAAATGGAATCATTGTAAGAAATAAAGAATGATTTGATGCTAATGCTTATAATTAACTAGAAGGAATAGACTATGATAAAGCCCATACCCAAGTATATAGACTTTAATCTACTTGTAATCTACTATCCTTTGTAGTATTCATTAATTTCCAACTATTTCAATTGGACCAAAAGTGTGATTTCCTTAATGGATTTGTTCAGGAGAAATTTTATGTTTAACAAGATCTTGGTCTTGAATACACAAAGAATCATGACCATTTTTTTAAACATACCAAATCATTATATAGTCTTAAACAATCCCATTTATACTAGTATGATAGACTTTTAAGATTTTTGTTACAAAACAATTATGTTAAAGGAACTGATGATCCAAATAATTTTATAAGGAAATAAAATAAAAAAGTTTTTATTGTTCAAATTTTTTATGATGAAAATATATTCGGATTAACTCATTAATCATTAATGGCTAATTTTGCAAATATTATTAAATCTGAGTATGAAATGACTATGATGGGTGATTTAACATTTTTCCCTAGATTTCAGATTTCTCAAAAACATGAAGAAAATTATATCGCAATATAAGTTTATTAAATTTGTTCTTATGAATTACAGATATTACATCACTAATATAATATGCACTCCAATCGGTACCTCAATGTTTTTGGATTTTGATGAAGCCAGAAAACCGATATATCAAACCCCCTTTAGAAGTATGATAAGAATTTTATTATAATTAATAGCTAGTCATCCATACATAATGTTCTATGTATTTTTATGTACTGGATATCAATATAATCTAATGGAATCTCATTTAAAAGCAGTGAAAATAATCATTTTCAATGGGAACCATAGATTTAAGAATTTACTATTTTTTAGGAAATGATTTTTTAAAAAAATATTTTAGATACTGATTATTGAAGATGTAAAATGGATTGAATTAGAACATTTGGAAATTTACATTTAATTGGATATTCCTTGGATTCTTATCCATGCAAGAACAAACACTCATCACAACTTTACACATCTGGAAAAAAAATGTAGTAGATGGTTTTTGTTCTTCTGAAGTGTTTTGGATGCAAAACACACTCACAGACTATGGAATGAGTTTTTATAAGACAGATATAATGTGTGGTAATATTATTTTTATTTCCCAATGAAAAAACCATGTGAATCACTCTCGTGCAATGTACATAGACATGAATATAATCCTAAGGGATTTAAAAACATAAGGGGAGTTAGTCTTATTCATTATTTGTCTTGTGTAATGGGATATAAGAATTTCATGTAATGTTCCAAATGATAAATCAATATTCCTTATGATATATTTTTAAATGATTTTGGTGCTTTCCTAAAAAGGCATGATTGGTAAGTCAATAAGTTTCATTATGACTTTTCTATTCCACTTTTTTCTGATATTCACAAACACATTTTCTTAAAGAAAATTATCTTTCTCTATGAATCATTTTGTTAAGGAAAATTTTCATTATTTAAGGATATATATTTACATAAATCCCTAAATATGATTTTATATGTTATGATTAATTATCCATATCCATGTTTAACCATATTTTTTCTAAAACAAAATTTCCCAAAAAATAATCAGATCCTTATCTAAAACCATTGAATGTTACAGTTTCTTAGACACCGAATTCTTTGAAAAAAAGACACTGAACTCTTTGAAAATAAGTATTCAAATTCGTTGAAAATCATACTTTTAATTCTAGTAAAATCAGGCTCATAATATTATGAACAATATAATATGAATTATCTGAAAATCAGACTCTGAATTCACTTAAAATCATAATCCAAATTCTCTATATTTCATACAATGAATTCTCTGAAAATCAGACCCATAATTATCTAAAAAACAAACTCCAAATTCTCTAAAAATAACTCTACAAATTCATTGAAAATCAGAATCCTAATTCCATGAAAATGAGAATCCAAATTGAATGACAAATCATAATCCAAATTTTTTGAAACTCGGACTACCAATTCTCTAAAAATATGACACTGAATTATCTAGAAATCAGACTCTGATCTCTCATTTATAATATCTCTAAAATAATCATATATTAGATTCTGAATTCACACAATTCATACTCTTAATGTCTATTTTTCATATTCTAATTGGTTATAATTTTAGACTCCGATTATTAATTCCTTAATAATTCTATTAATTGTATTTCTTACTGTTACCTCATTTCCATAGTGAAATGATTCAGCTAATCGGATCATATTATACTTATGTTTCATAAATAATATATTGATTCCATAAATTTTATTTTTTCTTACACATGGTAATGTTACCCAAGTTTTTTACATGAAGCGATGTCATATGATCTATTTTTTAACCCACTATTTTCTAAGTGACTCGATTCCAACACACTCCAAAATTCAAGGAAAAATATGACTGTTAATTGACGAGATGACCTTTTGGATTTCTACCTATAAATACCAAAACAATTTAAATAATTACACATGATAAACGTTGAAACATCTAGTGATTACATGTTGGGAAGCTGTGAAGTGATTTCTAGAGGGAGAGACTCTCATGCCTTATGCGATCTGTGAACAGATTATTCATCTACGAATAAATTGTTCACCGTACACAATGAAATTCTGATTATTTGACAAATCAAGGACATCCCGGGATAGTAGGACAGAGGTTCTGACTACCTTAATGATTGAGGGAATGTGGGGTTAGCATGACAGATTCCCATATTATTATTGAAGGATTACACTAGTATGCGTAAGGCAAACTTCGTTGAAGGTATAAATCTAATGATCCTTTTCCAATATTATTTTATACACTTATAATTCGGTTGAAAAATTTCTTTCATTATTACTTGTTATTGTTAGCAATTTTAATTCCAATGTAGTTTTTTATTGAAAGAAAGTATAAAATCATTATACATTCTTATACATGAAAACTCTCATAAATACGATTCAATAAACATTAATGTAAACAATTTCCCAATGAATTTTTTTATGTTTCATTTAGATAAACATGCCTAAGTTTAGTTTCTATATAATTCGACCTTATACCTTCCAATTATCCCATTTTTTAAGAACCTAAGAGGGTTTGTTAATTCTCCTCGTTTAACTTTGTAAAACATAGATTTTTATAAGGTTAATATTTCATTTTTCTAAAGATAAAATTCATCCACCTATTGTATTCGAGCATCAACATATATATTTTGATCCTACAATCTCATCACCCAATTAAATTTGTTCAAAACCTTAGATATAGTATAATATTATTTTAGTTGGTTCTTACTTGGTTAGGGCATTCGATGGGAATCTTGGGTAAGCATTATGTATGTTTCGATGTTTTATGATGAAGGAGATGCATTTAAGATACTTTTAGCATTTTTTCACCATTTAAGGTAAGGTTTTCTATAGATTCATTGTCTCTAAAAATTCTATTTGGGGTATATTAGTGTTTTTCACTTCGTAGTGTCTTTCTGTACTGCGTTTTGGTCATCCATAAGATGGGTTTGAGTCACCAGGGTCAAATGTGACTTACCTGCATATGCACTACAGGGAATATGTATTTGTATGTTCCCCCATTATATATATATATATATTCACCCATTTAAGTGAATATATATATTGGTCTACGTGTACATATCTATATATATATAATGAATATGAGTGCATGTGAAAACAGGTGTATGCACATATATGAATATATTTACGTACCCCTTCATCCATATTAATGGACCTAAAATATTTAATGGGGGATGTATATCCTTATATATATTAGAAGGATTATATTCTTGGAGGCAGCATGGAGCATCTTCGAGTGGTCGTTGATGAAAACATCAAGTGTTGAAGTGTTCATCATTTCCATTTTTTCTTTATATAGGGTCTCATGTCTATTATATGTTGTTTATGTCTTCAAATTTCCTTACAACATGTGCCTTCTATATTTTTTCATTTTTTAAAGTGTCATGTGTATGTCACCGTGCTCTAATATCATATCTTGAACTCTTGCCTTGTGTTTTTTATACATAATTTATGCCTTTAGTTGAATTTAACTGTTAAATTAAATGATTATAATTTTTGAAACACAGCGTAATGATTTTATAATAAAAACCCATGGATGAGAAACATTTTATTCTAAATAAAAAAGTGATTATTTATAGATTAGTTTTTAAAAGAGAAAAATGCTAATGGAAATAAAAAGGCTTGATGGAATGAAATGTTATATTAATGACATGTTGTATTTGTATATGCATTTCTTGTGAGCTTGTGTTTTTGAGTGTAGAGGGTGATACAAGGGGTTAAAAATTATGGAACCATCGAATAGACTATTTTTCATTCTATTTGAATTGTTAATGATTAGTAACTACACAAAGAGTGACAAAAGCTTTTCCTAGTACTAGTTCACTATGTATTATATCTATTTTTACCTCCAGGTGAGTGATGAGGGTTCCCCAGGGGAGTCTCCTTAAATGGGATTTGAGGCACGTTTGGTTTAACCATTCCTAGAGAGAGACTTGGGACTCTGTGTGCAATACCAGGTATAGACTCAGATGATAGAATATAACATTTCTCACCATTATTAGAGTTATATGTGGTACTTCTTCCTTGGGGTATCGTGGATGGATCCATGTCATTAGTTGTGAGATGATCCCATCAAGTGATACTTGACAAATCTTCTCGTATTTTAAAGGATGGGATTTGGGTGACTCGATATGTTTTACAAGCTAGTTTTATAATTAAAATAAAATGAAATGAATATTTTAGAAATGAAAAATATCCCTTGGTATTAAAAACATATGGAATATCATCAAATTCAATGTAAAAGCTTAGATACAGTCCTGACTATGGAATTTTTCTTTACTCACATTACCATGTCTAGTTTCTATTAGTTCAAACACACTGACACACGTCAAATCATCTATTTTTATGGGTTTCCTTATGGAACCAAGTCCAATGATTTTAGTTATTAATTATACCATGTGGTTTAATTATTCTAACTCACTTCTTATTTTATATTTTAGATGATGGATTGTGTTAGACATTATTTGTTCCACCCTACTAAGATTTTAATCATATACCCCACTAAGTATCTATTTGGCACCCAGGAATACTTTCTGTCTATAGCTATTGATTGAGAGATGAAGCCATATTTCAATGTCTGTTTTACTCACTATGATGGAGTTGGGGAAGACGATTGAGCTAGTGCATTAGATTATATTTTAGCTAGTCATTAGGTAGTTATTATTTTGTTATATATTATTTTATACTATATTTATTACTAAATATTCATATAGATTCATCATTTAAACACACATTGTTGTAAATTGGAATTATCCACTTATATTCAGTTATTATATGATTATTCTTTTATATGTTCTTTCTTATTATTGATTCATCCACTACTATTTTTTGTTTTAATATTATGATACCATTTTGTGACTATAATGCTCAGGATGTTGTCTCCCCACCATAAAATTAATACAACCATGATAATTTTATTTATCCTCTGGCGTATAAGAGGCATTCTTGAGCCCATGTGGAAACTGGTCTCGCTACGGGTTTAGTGGTCTGTCGGTTAGGGGTGTTAAAAAGTGGTATCATAGGTGGGATTTCTATTTAATACTATGTTGGGATAGTATATGGGAGACTAGGAATGTTTTGGTTCATATAAAATAACCATTCATACGAGTGATCAAAAAATATATGTGGAAATTCCAAGTGAACAAGGACAGGATAGTTGTTTGTATTGTTCATTATTATAGTTGATTTTGATTCCACTTTGAGTGAATGGTGTTCCATCCAAAACATATTTATTTTCTATATTTATATTATTTACACTAGAATAGTATGCAAAATATATAGAATTACATGCATCATGAATAGAACATAGTAATTCACATTCCATGTCAGGCCATGTTGATTCCATTTGGAGTATATTTGTAATTATATATATGCCTTCTGTGTTATTTAATTTACAAAAAGAATACATTTTAGAAATGAAAAGAGAAAGTTTTTTATTACCTTATTTTGTAACAATTTTTCTTTTCTTTCTTAATTTATAGGTTTGTGTTATTTATAAGTGTGCTAGTTTTAAATTTATGTTCTTTAAGGATGTTATCATAGACTAATTCATTTTAGTCATGCTTAATATTGGGAGTCAAATTCTATCTCGTAATGTTCATGGGCACCTTATTAATTATAAAATAAAGACATAGTAACCTAGACACTAAAATTATACATTATATATATAGATTATTTTTTGTATACAGGTAAATGATATTTAATTTATCTTTTATCCTAAACAAAATGGGCATGGTTAGATGGGATCATCCATCAATATTTATGGTGAATGGGATATTTATATATTTATTTGGTAACCTATAAAATCAAATCCCCAGTTATGAGCCTTTTTTTGAAACTGATTTAAATATAAAGTTTTTTCAATTTTGATCTTAAAAAAATTGATTTCCTTTTTAAAGATTGTACACTTATTCATGGGCTTAATGACATATTTTGTTAAAATTCATAAATTCACAATTGGGACCTTAGTAGACCAGTTGGGTCATGTTGTTAAATAATGGATCTAGTTAAATTTATTTTTAAATATTTAAATAATTTTAAAAAAATTCTATTTATTTTAGATGAACATAAAGTATCTTAATTGGTCCCTAATAGGTCCAATTTTTTTAAAATTTTCTATTACAAAACCCTCTCAGTGTAATTATGCTATATGAAAATGGTTAATTAAAATGTCCAATTTTTAGGGGTCGTTATTGAAATAACCCCCTTAATTAATATAAGATACTTGATTCTTATTGATCTATCTAGTGGGAGACATTATTTAATTTATAAATGGTGTTTAATTTGGGGTTATATGATAAAAATGACTAATTAAAAAGGGGTGTCACTAGAAAAAATTGATGTAAATGTGGTATAAAATACCTTGTGTATTTTTCATTGTAGGTAGTGTTAGTATTTATTTAAAAATAAACTTTTCAATTTTAAGTGAAATAAATAATATTTGGTTTAAATTCATTAAAATGAAACCATAGGTGGTTCTCTTATCATTATTCATTGTGAAATGTAATATTGAGTGCCTTATTGAGTTATGCATTGAAACAATGCATGGCCAGTATTGTTGGCATCTAACAACCTTATTCGAGTGAAAATATTACACCCTTAATCCTAGTGATATATCAAAGGATTGACCTCGTATTTTTTCAATATTTTTTCTTCTGTTATGGACTACCTTGTAGTAGATAGATCCCTCAAATATTTAAATTTTTTTCTATGGCGTGTTTCTCTGGTATGGTACTATTTGGGTCCAATTTTCCCATGTATGAATCTTAGTTTCTAAAATGGAACCCCTTTTATAATGGGTGTTCATGAGTTATTTATCATTTTCTCTAAGTGTGAGGATTTCAAAATGATAATTTCATGTGATTTAGACATTCCTAGGGGCATGTTCATCCACTAAATAGGTCATGAGACCTTTCTTATCCTTTATTTTATGTATTGGACAACACAATTAGTCATCAACATGTTCTATAATCATAAAGGTGATGTTAATCATGGGTAAATCCTTAGTGTGGACCATTAGATACATGAATTAACAAATTCAATAAGCCTATGGATAGTACCAGGGATGTGTCATTTTTTTTAATTAAAAATTTATATGCATTGATATACGTGGTACCAATCATTTTGTTAAATATTACACTTAATTGTTTTGGTTTTGTGTTAAGTTTATAATCTTGTGTTTTTATGCTTTGAATGCATGTCCTCTACATTGTAGATTGACTTATTCCATGATAATGGTTTTTTCATGTCGTAATGTTCTTGATGATTTTTTTATGAGAAGTACGTGTTTGACACGGTGGTCAGTTTTTGGCCGTTATGCCTTATTCCTTGATGTGTGGTTACATGACTCAGAGAAGCATAATGTGTCCAAATTGGTTTGAATATAACTGATCACACTTGAGTGGCTTGTTTTCTATGTTTCTTCTGCTAAATTATTTTTAATACATGATGACCACCTTTATGACCCATGGTTCATGGTTGTTGGAGCGTGTGATGTGTAATAATATCCATTTATATGTTTAATTCGATATTAGGGACAATCTTATTATGGGGAGCATCTTGATGAATCTGGCTAAACATGTCCTTCTATGTAGAAGGTGAAAAAATTAGGTGAACATTTTAAAATGGTTGCACACACTCAAATTCCCATTAGTTAGAAATCATTCATTTTTCTACCACTCCCATGAGAGCATGATAGTGGTGTTCTTTTTCATAAGAACTAAATATGAAGACATTGTTGGTCAGGTGTGTAATTTAGTAGTTGATCTTACACATGATGGAATTCCTCGTGTGGTAATGGCATTATGGTTGACTAGTGATGAATTATCATCGGAACTAGTTGAGATCGCTTAAAGATGATAGAAAGTGATTGTTTGATCTTCTATCACTTTCTTTAGGATGGATTTCTTGGATGTTTATAGTGAACTCTTTCATCATTGTGGTTTATGTGACAAAGATAAATCATGTAGATTGTTAAAACCTAGTAGTGTACTCTTAGAAAAATGTGACCATTCCCCAAATAATTTTATTGTTTGAGTATAAGGAGAGAGAATTGGTTATATTCTACAGTAAATGTTTATGAGCCTTTGGTATTTTTTGGTTTTTACCAGATAGTGCTCTAGAAGATTGGTTGTTTTAGAGGCTTCATTCGTCATTAATGATACCTACATTCTGAGGTTGAAATTCATTAGAAAGACTCATAGAGACCATATTCTCCCATATGAAATGTTCAACAGGATAATTTCCACCATTGGGATAGTCATTGATCATATTTTGATGTGGTTGTTTTTATTTGTACCAATTATTCTCTTGTAAACATAGAGTATGGACTACCTTGAGTTACTTGGACTCTAACTCACCAAGCATGAGGTTGTCCAAGAATTTATTTGGGCTTGGCGGTGTTTTTTGAAAAGTAATTATTATAGTGGTAGAGACATAGATTACTACCTTATTCATACTGAGGAAAAACTATTTAAATAGTCATGTTATGGATTGATCCGAAATTTCCATTATTTTTCAGATATAGACATATGTGAATGTGCTCATTTTAAATGTAGGATTCATTGGATTAAGGTGTCTAAAATTTATTTTATGATGTGATGGACATGTAATTCATGCATCTTTAGGAATGTCCAATCCTAAATTGGATTAACTTGTTATTTTTCACATTAGTTATGTACATTATGAAGGAACTCTTTTAAACACATTTCCAGTTTAAGGCGAGTGTGGTCTAAAGGTTGGAAATTCCTTTTGGAGAGCTTGTTCAACCCATTTAGTTTGTTAAATTAGGATTCAACCATTCCTATTCAATGAGGTCCCTAATATGTCTTGAGATGTAATCAGGTTTGACCTATTAATGGAATCATTCCATAAACATAATTAGAACCCTTATAGGTATTCTTTTTAATGAATTTCTTTGGTGGTTGGTACCACATATTGAAATTACCCCTTTTAAATGTTGGGGCTTATGGGAGGAGAATAATAGGAAAAAAGTTTATAGATATGATGATGTGGGGATGTATTTATCTAGACAGGATTAAGTAAGCACTATTTGGATTTTTATTTGGAAAATGAGCATTGGATCGGGTTTTGATGACTTATGTATTGCATGCTAGGATATTGTTGATTGTTTTTTGGGAATTTGTAAATTCAATGGAACTGTTTGAATGAGGCCCCATGAGCCATAGAGTTCGGGTGACGTTTTCATTGATCCCAAATGCTGATATTTAACAAGATCTAATTTAGGGATATTGTACTAATTTTTTTTAAACTAGTTGGAATCCAATGTAAAATGAAATTTTCACTTTTTGGATGGTTCGTTGTACAAATTGGGCCTCGAAAGATAATTCAAGGAGTTGAACCACTTCAATGTGTTTTTTTTTCGGAACTGGGAGAAGTGACAAGGGGTTTCTCAGATTCTTTATTGAGTTTTGGAATCAATGGACCCCAAAAAACATGTTTTTAAGGTATCATGGAGGCTCATGGTTATCCTGAAATTGTACGGACCTATACAAAAAACTACAATGCCTATTAAAAGGAGTAGATGTTCCCCGCATGGGCTACACACAGCATACCTAGACTGTTCACCTAGGTTACAAAGGTAGTGCCACATAGTTAGTACCATCACACTATTCTATACACGTTTGGTGTAAGGAATTCTAAACTGTGGGGTAAGACTATATGGAATGCCACATTTGACCTGTAGAGGGCGCACAGTTAGTGCACAGTTTTCTAGACCATGCGATCCAATTGGTGAATGGGGACTTAATATAAAAAAAATAAATCAAAATAAAACTAAAACTAAAACATAGTTTACATCTCTACATTTACCAATCATTTGATGGTCACTTAATATTCTTCTCCTCTGCATGCGATGTAACTCTTCTAACCCCTCTTCGATAGATGATTGATCCATTGTTTTATTATGATTTACCCCATGAAACATCGAGGTAAGGACATCAGTTACCTAATAATCACTTTTGGGACAATGTTCCTCCCTATCTTCACTCTGTTCCATTAAGTAAAAATCCTAGGTTAATGGTTAATCCTATTTTGGTTTCTTCTTCCATGGATATGGTGTGTGAAGGGCACATCAGGTTGGCTTTGAATTTGTTTCAAATTTGATCACTGAAGGAGAGGATTTATTTATACTCTCTGGTTTTACATAGTTGATTTAGGTAACATTTTCTCTTTCTCCTTTAACTCACATGATTTTAATTTTGGTCTTCTATTATTTTTGAGTTCCTAGTGTCATTCTGTAGTTTTTTTTGTCATCCCTATAGTGGGTTAGAGTCTCTAGAGTCAATGGAGACTTACATGCATATGAATAGGTGAGAATATGTAGATGTGAGTTCCCTATTATATATTTATATATTGACCTATGTCTATGAATATATATACATATATATAGGGAGAGGCATGCTTACAAATATATATATGAAAAATGAATACGAGTGTAAGTGGAAATGGTTATATTAATATATAAGAATATATTTAATTATCACATTGTACATATTGACGAAGCTGCTAATATATACCTAGGGTACATGTGTCATTATGTATATGTGAAGGTGCATACACAAAGAGGAGGGATGGAGCAGAATTGAGTAGTGGATGATGAAATCAAGAAGCATTGAAGTGTCTCACTTGACCATCATTTTTTGAGGTAGGATCCATTGTGTATGAAATTTTGTAAAATTATTTTAAAATTCCATTATATAACATTCTAAATATCATTTGAATGTTGATAAAATGTTATACATTTTCGAACATTTTCATATGTCTTACAAAGCAATCATACCTTGTTCCATCTGGTTTATAATTTAATCCTTGAGATGAAGTGAACTATTAAATTAAATTAAATTATATGTTGAAATACAAAATCATGTTTTTATAATAAAACTCCAAAATGAGGTGTATTGTCTTCTAAATTATAAAGAGATGAATTAATGTTTATGATTTTATTGAACAACTTTCCTATAGAAATATAAAGGATTTTAATAATGAATGGTATTTTCTTTTCATGATGTATTTTTATAAGAATTTCTTTTGAGATTTAGTTATTTTGTGAAGAGGGTGATACATTAGGTTCTGACTTCAGGACCCCTTGGAAGAACTCTTATGTCTTTCCTCTTGAAATTTTAAATCATAGTAACCATGCTTGGAGTGACATTGACTATGCCTAAGATGGGATTTCTAAAAATGATAATTATATTTCCCTCCAAGATAGTGATGTTGGATCTCTATGGGAGAACGGTTGGATGAGATCGAAGGCATTGTTTGGTTAAACCATTCTTATAGACACACTCGAGCCCCTACGTATGATACCAGGTATGGACTCAGATAATAGTATGGAACAGTTCTCAGCATTAATGGATTGAGACGTGGTTCATCAGCCTTGGGATACTATGAATGGCTCCATTTCATTTCTTAAATGATGATCCCCTTGAGAAATACATATAATGTCTTCTCAGATAGTCAGGGATGAGATCTGGGTGTATCATTACTTTTTTATGTGTTTTTTAAATTAAATTAAAAGGGAAATATGTTTTGAAAATTATAAATGACCCCTGTCATTAAAAACATAGGGACTACCCAACGAACCCACGAATAACCTAGAGAAAGTCCAACTTTTCAAATTTTACCTTAGTCACATTACTATTTCAAGATCCTATCAGTTGAGACAAACCAACTTATATTGAACAAGGTATTTGGGTGGGTGTCCATGTCAAACATAGTCTAATAATTTTAGTTAATAATTATATATTTCATTTAAATTGGATTCACAGGATACCTAATTTATATTCCATTAAATGGATTGGGATAGACCCCATCGGTAACATCCTATTGATTTTAGTATCTCAATCCATGGTCAGACTCAATTTTGTACCTGATTTGACTTTATGCATCCAGGTTTTGATTATGGGAAGTAGGCAACTTCCAATGTTTGTTATACTCACTAGGATGAAGTTGGTGATTAGCACTAAGCTAGTGCTCAGGATGCATATAGGAATAGTCATCGCATTGATATTATTTTGTTACATTTTATTTTTTACTGATAATATTATGGTTTATAATAATAGCATTATCTATTAATCTTTCATTGTTGTAAATTTGAATTAACCTCTTTTATTTAGCAATTATATTATTCTTCCACTATTTGATTATAATATATTTTACTCAACTATTGTTGGATATTTTAATATTATTATAATATTTTGAGACTCTTATCTACAGGTTATAATAACCCCACCATACCATCAAAAGACCCTCACTTCTAGTTAGCAGCCTCTTGAATACGAGGAGGCATGCTTGAGGCCATTTGGATACTGGTCCACCTATTGGTTTAGTGGTGAATCGGGATGAGAGATTACGTTGGGGTTTTTTTGGGGAGTTTAATGTGGATAGGGAGGATTAAATACAAATACAAATTATATTTAGTGAAGAGAATTTGGATCTTATGTGGGATTTCTTAGGAAATGAGTCAGGAATTTTTATCATTTCACAAACTCAGGTTTTTTAATCTATATAATAATTTAATCAAAACCATAAACCTTCCTGGAATATTTTTCATATGGTTTCACCAAAATTGCAGTGTTTTTAATGATTTTATAAGTAAAAGGGACTAGAATAATAAAATAAGAACATTATATATGTGGAAGTGAGTCTTACTCAAAATGAAATGATTTTAAATCCATAATATGTATTAATGGTTTTGGAGGATTCATAAAAGATTTTTTAAAATTTATAAATTAAACATAAAGTCACATTATTTTAAATTTTAAACCTTTATTTCATCTTGTAAAATTTTTATTTTATTCATGACATCACATTTGTGACACTATGATTTTAGTATAAAGACTTTGTATTTATACAGTATTTAATTTGTACGTGAAAATTTGATTATCGTGGAAGATTATGAAAAATACACTGTTGCCTGATTTTGATTTTATGATTTCCCAAATATTATTCATTTTATCAGAATAATTTTATAAATATTTTTACTATTACTTTTAAAACATGAATCAAAATTTATTGAGAAATATTATGATATTTTGACTATTACTATTTTCAAACTGTTAGAAAATTTTCATTTTACTTCATAAAATTTATAATATCATTTATATTTGATAAAATATATATAATAATATTATTAAAATATAATATATTAATTTATAAAAAAACATTTTTTTAAATTGAATACTAATTAAAAATACTTTTTATGATTTTTTATATAAAAATAAAAATTATTTTTAATGTAACAATAAGAATAAAATATAAACATTATTATATTGAAAAAATATTATATATATATATATTCATATTGTTATGGACCTGATACATATCTCTATATTACAAAAAAAAACTATAATAATCAGTTGCACGATAGTAAGACTTTCATGGGGTTGTTCGACGATCATGGTTTGGGTCGCCTTATCGATGAGATTGAACTTATGTTGTAAATAATTTCACTGAAACATAATTTGATGGATCTCTTCTTTTACATGGTAATAGTAATATGTTTGTGATGCTACCTCCCTTGAAATCTATGTTAAATGGTTTTTTTTTGTATCATCCTATTTGTTGAGGCCATCACTTCCTTTGTTTGTGTAATTCAGATTCCTTAAAACATTATATGTATAATAATCATGTGATTACTATTCACACTTTACATTATCAATGATAAATATTCATAAGAGTCATTTAAATATGATTATACTTTATAAAAGAAGAAAAGTGCATGTTTTTTCAATAAAAATATTATATATTATTACATTTAATTAAATCAATAAGAAATATTTTTTAATAGAAGTTCGGGTCATTGACTTATTCCCCCCAAAATAATTCTCCCATGAAATATATTATTCCCCATTTTAAAATAGATGAGGATAACCTTGTTTCATTACATACTCTGGATCCCAAATCACTTCTTCAAACATGTGGTTTCTCCACATCACTTAGACCAGGTGCATTATTTTAACTTGTAGAACATTTTCACTAATATCTAAGATCATCAACAGATTTTTATCAATGGAATGATCATTAAATAACGGTACCAACATTAGATTGTTTAAATGTGAGGGTTATGTTATGTACTTAACCAAGAGTGATACATGGAACACATCATATACAATATAGGTTAGACGAGAGTGCATGTTGACAGACCACCAATCTGATGCGATCAAGGATATCAAAGGGACTGATGTGTCATGGGCTACAAATTCACTTATTCCCAAATCACATGACATTCTTCTATAAAGGTATGTAGAATAATACAATGTATCAAACATAAATCTCTTAGCCTCATCGAAGATTGTCAGTATAGCTCCTTTTTTGGCTATAACAAGTGTTGATGTGTTGTTGAGTGGTCATAAATTTTTCCACCATTTCCGCAAACATTTCAGGAAAAATTATTTATTATTCCCCAACATCATCACAATGTTAGGTTGTTCTAATCCAGCTACCATAATGGTATGAGTCGGGAGACATTAATATTATAGAGGTGAAATTGTTATTCTACGATCACTCGAGAAAAGGAATATTTTTCTATCATTCTCCTTTGAAGTCCTTATAACATGCTGTGAAAATGTGTACATTTGTCTAAAGAGTCTTCTCAGAATGGCCATCAGTTTGAGGATGATAGCTGTTACTATAGTTTAACTGAGTGTGGTGATCATTTTGGAGACATTTTTTGAACATCATGGTAAATATCTGATCTCAATCAGAGACAATCAATAATAGAACTCCATTCTGCCTCACTACTTATTTTTTGGTATATCAATTCATGTTATTTTGAGTTATAAGAACTATAAAATTGTGACTAATTGATCTATCTCTGTAATAAGTTCCACAAATACCCCTGTGTAATTGTTTCCTATCGTTGTCTTCAGATGTCTGATGATAATTTCCATGTTGATGTTTTCCATTCCCATGATGTTATGGGTAATGTTTGCATAATTCCCTTAGACATTTTCCTTTTAGCATTATCTTGCTGACTTTCCAAAATCTTGGATGTATATTTTGCAATCTTCTTCTTCATATTGTCCCAAAAATTGTTCTCCCTGGGGTCCCAAAACATATTTGTCCTCCCTGGGTGTATAAGGAATGTTTTATATGTTTTTTATTAAGAATATCAATCATTTTATCTTATTAGACGGTAAACATTTTCATTAATAAAGTCTAAAAACTCTTTACTCATCAATATTAAACTCATTGAATTCTCTTTTCTTATAAATTCTAATTTCATAGGAATTTACCAGTCATCTCTTCGAGCATCCTTTATATATCCAAAAAGATATGGTTCAGAACTCATTTGTGAAATGATTGATGATATTCATTATTTGATGACTCCCATGACTATCCTTTTCAAATATAAGAATATTGGTTCCCACTCATTTCTAATCAATGATAGAATTAATATATAATTTCTTCTTATAGCTGCTTCCCCATTAATTTCCATAATAGGGTGGTATTGAAATGAGAAGTATAGTTATTGGTCATCTTTAATAATCATTAATGGAACATATTTAGTTCTTTCGTAGTGAATATATACATGAGGATTTTGTGATATGTATATTTTTCACACATCTCCACAAGGGGATATTACTCTATTTTTTTCAATGAAAATATTACTACATTCAACTCTAGTTCAATAGTTTGGAAACTCATGTTTTTGAATTTTCCCACAACCATGATGCATTGGATATGAGTTCGCCATTTTGAATTAACCCACAACCCAATCCCTTCCTCAAAGCATTTCTAAATACCACAAAATATTATCCACATGTGTGTAGTGTGAGAATGGGGTAGTGCTAATACTATTTTTCAACAACATGAAAATCACTTCACTTTCACCATTCAAAGAAAAAATGACTCCCATTTGAGTTTTTTTATTAGATGGTTGGAAAATCTGGATAAATTTCTCCCAAATTGGTGATAGTACCCAGCTAATCCATGGAATCTACAGATACCTACCCCATATGTTTTCCTCAACCATTCATAGATTTCTTCTGTCTTTGAATGATCCATGGATATATCAATTCTTATGATGATATACACCAACAATGATACTTCCTTTTACCATAACTCACATTTTTGTACTTTGAATAAAGATTCTCCTTTTGTATTGTATTTACCATAGTCCATATATGCTCCCCCTACTCCTCCTTAATTATGGTGTACATTGGAATATCTCTTATAAATAATTGTTAAAATTTGTTGATGAAATATCTAAAGACTCTATTGATCATTTCTATTATCAATTTTTGACATTTAGTTTGTCTAAATGTAATTACTATGACATCATAGTTCCTATACTATGTATGAAATGTAGTCCAATGGATATCCCCCTTCTTCAACATAAAATGGTAACATCTCATTTGTCGATGTACCATAGAGAATTATTGTGCTTCATATATCTTATTGAACTAGTCATCAATTTATGGAATATGATACTTATTCTTTATCATGATATTGTTTATATTTTGATTACCAATGCAATGGTCCATTGACCCATATTTATACTTTGTAAAGAGGACTAGTTCACCCCATCGTGAAGCACATGGGAATATGAACACTTTATCATGATTATCTTTTATTTTTTTATTCAGATCCTCAATTTCAACAATACACATTATATAAGGAGTGTTGGATAATTTTAATGGCCCATGTATATGATTTGTTGAAATGAAACCTCTCATCAATGTGTAAGACTTGGAAATTCCTTCGGAAACCCATCAGCATAATCCATCACAATTTGTATGTTTTGGCGATGATTATTTCCATAAACTCAATAAGTTGATGTAGATATTCTTGATCATACAATATTAATATACATGCCTAAGATTTTGTTTTTAAAGATGAATCATCACACCCTTAAAATTAAATAGAATTGGAGGAAAATTCCTGATATTGAGAGATATTTCATTCTTAGAGAAATTCATGTTAGCTCTATATAAAGAAATCCAATTCATGCCTAGAATTGCATAAAATTCCACCAATGTTATTATGAAAGGATTCACTGGTAAATTCATCAAAAAAATTTGACATGGGAGGATTTACATAATTTTGATATAATAATTACCCCAGTTGTTGTATTCAACTGCTACACTACGTCCATGTTTTGTGACGGTGTTTAAATACTTCGACTAAATTTTTGTGATAAGAAGGAATGTGTAGAACCAAATAAAAAAAATTAAATTCACCATTCTCTAATGAATAACTATCATACCTATCCCCACATTTGTTTCTAGATCCAACTCAACAGTTGTGATGGATGAATATCTCCCTTTCTAACTTAGAGGTAGTTGGTTCTCTCCAAAACCCTTAGATAACTGCATTGGTTTGAAAAGTGCTTTGGTTTTGTGGATTTTGATTAATTAACAATAATTTAATGGATTACTTGAGAATTCCATTCCTCTATCGCATTGGTGGGTTTTCATAGTCAACAACTTCCAGCTATGTTCCCTTGCTTTCCACACAAAAAGCATTTCCTCATCCCCCTTAGGCAATTTTTGGGATGCTTCATTCCACGCCATTAAAAATTGGGATGTTAAAATTTCTTGGCACTATTATATTTCTCTATCAGACCAATAACAATTAAACTCCACTATACACTTTTTATCCCAACGATACCATTGATATTATTCGATCTCTATTTCATCTTTGAGGAAAATCAGATAATTTTCTCATAGCTATCAATGTCATAGATTAACAGGGCTAAACAAGGTTTAACCCCCCCCCCCCCACCAATTAAGAATTCAACCTTGCATTCATGTGAAACAATAATTATAGAGGTATATAATTCTAGTATCCTAAATTTTTCCAAATATCCATGTACATATTCATCCTATTTCTTATTGATGGAAAGGAAATCCCATTCGATTTTAAGTCAGAGAGTGTAGGGAAAATATCAATCAAATTTTTTTTTCTAGAAGTCCTTCCACCAAATTACTTCGATCACTTCCTAATGGTTTATATTCATGATAAATGTACACAACTAAAAAACTTCTCTAACAATATGATAAATAGCTAGTATAATCATCTCTTATTCAGAACAATGTAGGATGTTGAAAATATTCTCAATGAATTTTTTCCATTATTCTATGATTAAGGGATGAGATTATCCATCAAATTTCAGAGTCCATTTTCTCATAAATCCCTTGATTCCAGGTTTTTCATTATTAGGGATATTTGGGAACACCTCCATATATAGGAATATATATGAAACCCGATTCAGTAGAGAGAGGATCATTATAATGTTTATGATATCTTTTCTCGCCTAGTTCGGAATCTTATTGGAGTAGTCATAACATTTCATATCACATTTATTATTTACACAATTGAATAATTTTCTATCTATTGGATAGAATAACTATAAAATTAGGGATGATTATTATTAAAATATTAAATTCAAATATGGGATTTCAATGAAATTAATGAGAAAACTTATAATGTACTTGTATTTTCTAATGTTATGTATTTCATGGCTTCAATATGTATTATCCATGATCTATTATGTAACACCCCAATATTTCCATGTTTGTTATCTTTTATATCTTATGTTTCCTATAACACTGACTTGGCTTGCATTATACACAGGATTGATTTTCCACAAAACAACACTTCAGTATTATAATTATTTAAATGTTATATTTATAACTTATACATTAAATATATTACTATAAATAGTAATAAATAATTTTTAAATATAATTTATAATTTTTTACATAAATAATAAACATTAATAGCGAAATGTATATGTTCAAGTGAAATAGTTATATATTATGAAGGTCTATTTTATTAAAAGAAGAACGTTTTATGTCATTTTGTGAACAATAATAAAATTAATTTTAGACACTCCTTGAAATTGAACTTGGTAAAATAGACTTTATTTTGGAATTTTTTATTTTCAAATTTTCTTACGGTGATTTTAATTTAATTTTCTGAAAAATTTCAATTTTTGTGATTAGTGAAAAAAACTACATTTTTGTAAAAAATTACTTTTTCATTTAAATAATTATTTTACTTTGAATTGGTTTTAGTGTAACAATATATAAATAATAAATATAATAATCCAATTTATGTCATGTTAATCATTTTTATAATAAAATTAGATATAACAATTCAGTTTACTATTTTTAATGCCTTTTTATTGGCCTTTTAGGCGCATTTGAAAATTAGTACTAAAAATAATTTTACCGATTTTGTGAGTTGAATTTTAAAATTCAGACATACATGGTAGTAATTAGAGTAAAAAATGAGGTCTAATAAGAGAATTGTAATTTTTGGTGAATAATAACACATTATTTCATTTACCACAATTAATGATAAATAGGGTAATTAATTGTGATAAAATTATAATAATATAAAATTACTAAAAAATGTCCTAATTTCATTAGATAAGTATATTTTAAACAAGATCAACCCTAGGTATAAAATTTCATCATTTTAAGCTAGCTGAGTTAAATTATAACATTTATTATATTTTATTTAATGAATAGTTTACAGTTTCATACTCACATTTTAATGACAAATTAATTATTAATATAAGGTTATACAAAAATTAAATTCTAATCTAAATAAAAATTGAAAATATCATATGTTTATCTACGTTATGATTATTTATTTATAATTTTTAGGCACTAAAGAAGTAAATTTAATTTTGAAATAGTGATGATGTATGAAATGGTTTATTAAAAGAAAAAACCAATTAAATGATAATAATAATATTTCAAAATATAAATTGTAACATTTTATTCAATACAAGTATTTTTTGGATGAAATTAAATGTTATGATTGATTTAATGATTTTTTATATAATATTGGTGCAATGAATTTATTAAAAAAACATGTATTAAATTGTGTCAAATTTGTCATAAATGAGATTTTAAAATAAACACTATTTTATTAAATGATATAAAAGTCCTAAAAATATAACATTCATCCAAATTACTATAATTGTGTTAATTAATTCATAAAGGATCAAATATATATTATGTTTGACATGTTATACTCACTATATTAACCTAATCTTATAAAACTACAAATATACACGATAATAGATAAATTATTTGACTAATGAAAAAATCCCGATGATAAGTTATATTTTGTGACCTAAAGATTTATAAATGTTATTGGTTGAGAGGATTTCAGAACATCATCATTATAGAATACAAATATCTCACATTGAGCTATTAGAAATTGAAAATCAATTTATAAGAAATTAATATTTCATGATTTTTTTAATGTGCCCTCCACCTTTCTTATAAAAGGGAACTTCACCTTATGTTTAATTAGCACATCCATATCCTAGTGGATCAGACAAACTATTCCCATTCCCTCTCCCATAATCGCTCACATCATCCTTCAGGCCACACTTTGGTCTGAAATCCATCCTACAGAGTCGTGTTGTGAAAATCAAACGGTAATACCCAAAAAGAGGTAATTGTCTTATAACCTCTTTCAATGTAAACTTCTTCTTCTACATATTATTTATCTATTGTTTACATAAAAATAATAATCACTCCATTACCTTATATATATACTGAGAAGTTATTATAATTGTGGTTGAACCATATTATTTATTTTAGCCATTATACGAAATACAATATCACCATTTGTGTGTACGTAAGACATACCATCTGCACACTGTGGTGTAAACTGTTTTATGAGGTCATTTTTTCTATAGGTATAAAGATGAATATAAAAGATGTCAAAAATATAAAATTTTATTGTTTCAGTACAATCCATATTCAACAAAATACCATTCCATTTAACCATTAAGGAAATGATATTGTCCCTCATGTATACGCACATCTTACCGTCTCTACAAAGAGATGATACTTATCTTCCATGCTCACCATCTAAGAATGATTATAAAAATATATATAATGAATAAATATAAAATGTGTAATATAATAATTCTACTCAAATAATATATATATATATATATTCATTTATTTCATTCACTTACTTTCATTCCAGACAATAATAAACAAGGAACAACATTCATGCATACTTACGACCTACTCTCTCTATAAAAGGTGTATTCCAATTCATATATCTCTAAATAATAAATATTTATATTATGAATATATATCATATACATTATAGAAGTATGTATTTCATGATATATGTAATATGATCTATAATAACAAGTAAAAACACATAAGATAGACAATGTGATTATTACTCAAAAAGTTGCATTACCTTTGAATGGTTAAAAAACGGGTAATGTAAAGTCATAAATGAATCATATATGATACCAAAAAGCATTTTATGATTCCTATATAAGTTAATAATATAATTATAAAACATTATACATTATTTTTAGACACATACTAATAGTATCATACCTATATTAAAGAAATTATATCTCAATTTAAATTTTTGTGAGATATAAGTCATATTCACCAATTATTTATTGTGTGTGGTGTACATACTGCCCTTATTGTATTATATATCATGAATAAATTTACCTTCATGAAACATATAGATTCATTTTATTATATTGGGTTTATTATTTAAATGTTAAAAGTGGTATTAGACACTTTTAATGTTTAACGAATTAATCCTTTCAACATTTAAATATTCATGAAATTGTTTTACATAAATAATTATATTCCTATAAAATAATTATAAATTATATTTTATATCAATTATTAAGTTCATTAAAATGTTTTCAAAAAAATATTCTTTTAATGGTTTTATATTAGTGTTAATTACAATATCTCATTGTAATCCAAGGCTGTTTAAACGTAATTATCTACTTGGACATCTTTATCATATATATATATGATTCTATAAAATGTATTTAAACATATTATTACTATTACTAAAAAATTTAATGACTTCATTTATACACATTTTATATTTTTTATAAAACGTTTTATATGTAATCTTTCAATCATTTTCTAAATGAGGTACTTTATATCCTTTACAAAAAATAATGGAAGGTGTTTTTTTAACTTATTTGGCGTGAGTGGTTATTTTATTCCTTTATAATGCCTTAAAATATTACAGTATCCCATTCAAAATTGAAAGTATATTTTCAAATAAAATGTTTTGGTATATAACTTTGAGTCTTTTAGATGATTTCAATGTAAAAAAGGATATATCTCCCGAAGTGTTTTAGTGATTTAATGAGATTACAATCATCTATGTCAACATCCTGGTTGGATTTTATAGATAATTGAGGTTAGTTTTATACAATAAAATCTTCCATATGGTATTGACGGTTTTATGATATGTCTGGCTATGGATGCTCTATTTTTATACCATTCAAGGTTTATGGTTAATGTATTAATATTTCATATGATAGTTTAAATATGAATATTTTTGTTATGTTTCACCCTTTCATATTAGGAATCAATTGGACTTAGTAAGTAACAGGAGGGGACCGCTATAGGCCATTGATGCATTCGTAGGTCTTATGAGACACACTAGTGTATTGGATCAAGGACTTGATGGTATATTGGTATATTTTTTGGAATGAGGACATAAAGATGTTGTTATTAGGTATGAAATTATGCATTCCCTCATTATGAAATTAGTTATTGATATTTCTTATCATTATTCATCTAGTAAAATATCCATGTGAATGATTAAATGAATTTATTCAATTTATTCTTTCTATAATATGCTCAGGATTATGATTAGTATTCTTTTATTTTAGTTATATATCATTCCATAAACTTTTATGCTTATTTATTATAATATTTCTCTATATTGTCTATCCTTACTGAGCATCTGAGCTCACCAGTTTATTATGTTTCATTTTCTCCGAGATGAAAATTTGTATGATATTATTGGCCTGCAGGGACAGTTTAAGGGACATGAGAGTTTTAGAGTTCTTATTATGTTGTTTTTTATTTCAATATGTATCGTAAAACATAGGGTTTTAACTAGTATTTCCAAGGTTATTTAACTGATCGGTCCATTGAAATTTAACTTCTTGTGATCATGCCAATGTAATAAAATAATTCACTGACACCTGGCATCTGGGGTTGGTTCATTATAGATGCTATCAGGGGGTGGATTAGTACAAACCATGGAAACTAGATTTAGAAAAAATATTGATTAGGAAACATTATCCTCAGATAAAAATTGAGGATATATATAAAATAACATACTAAAATTTTGGTTAATTAAATATTATGAGAATCTCACAATCAATTCATACATTTATGAACAATACTGGTGTACATGTTTTTGTTATAGATATACCTAGTGGTGAATACTCTATATGGTGTCTCGGGCAAGACTTGGGGTGTGCTACTATATGTAAATAGGCCTTATTGTGCACCACGTATGACGCTCATGGAGAATAAACATAGGATAATTCATATTTTCATTAAAACCGTTTATTAATGAATTATGAGTAAATATTTACCCAATGAAATCTTTCTTAGGGTTATAGATTAGATATGAATAAATGTTATAATTTATGAAATGAGTTTCAATATTTGGGAATTATTAATTATGAATCATAAGATTATCTAGTATATTACATCTTATTTAAATAACACCTGGTAGATGGAATAAGAACATCGAAAATTCCTTTGATCCAATAAGTAAGATGGATAATATCATTCGTGGATTGATGCCCAAATTGAAAGGGAAACATCTCCCATATATAATCATTATATGAGGAAATATTATCATGTCTTAATAAGATAAGTTAATAATTACCTGAGTCATATGGATATGAAAGTATGAATGAGAAGAAAAGGATTCTAGTGAAAAAATATGCATAATGGGAAGAGGGGATAGAAGGATTTTCCAACATGTGATAATTGTGGAAAAATCACCAAGGTAAATGATTGTAGGGGATGGTAGGTTTCTATTAGTGTGGAGGAAAAGGACACCATGATTGTTATTCTAAGGGTAAGAAAAATATTTCCAATGTACAATGAATTAACTACAAGTGGATGGGACACTATGTGAATCAATATCACAATCATCCAATTAATATACACCAGATGATGCTATTGGATAATGATCAAGTTATTATACTACAACAGATAAAGTGCAATAATTAATATTCCTATTCCAGAATTATTTTATATAAATACATTATTAGTAGTGTACAAGTTATACAAATTATTTAGTAAATACGGATTTGATTGTAGTACTATTTCATTAAGGATTTGAGATTGTATAGTACTATGGAAAGTGACATAGTTCCATGTTAATTATTTTTTAAAATTTATTTTAGGGGGAAAGATAACCCTTAATATTTTTCTAATACTGAATTAGTGATGTCTAAAAAATATGTGATTGATTTGGAATAATTATGTTAGATATTATTGTCTACCATGGAACTAATTAATGGTTTGTGTATTCCATGAATATTGGGTGTTTTCATCATTTTTGGATTTAAGGTGTAAATTAAGTATTCCATGTTTTCTATATGGAATATATAACAATTAATTAATTCAATAAGGTTTTCTAGAAATTCAGTTTATTACCATGTTTTAATAGAATACATGATGAAGGTCTTCACATGTATTTTATGTGACCTTCCTGATAACTTGTTTTTATTGTGAGTTTGGAAAGATGTTTTTTAGATAATCCTAATGGATGGAATGGATTAATTTGGACATTGGATAGTATTCTCTATTGTCAAAAAATATCATAAGATTATTTTTGTAATCTCATAATAATAATATTTTATGAAAAGGACAACCCACACTTTAGGTGGCAACCTGTTGCGTTGGACAAGGTTGTGGGAATCGAACCCATAAGTGTTGTCTGATAAGTCTTTATCACCTTCCAATGGAAAACCCCATGTCATGGTTTTTATAAAATTGTTTTTTTATTTAAATGTTATAATATATTAAGTCTAAAATTAATTTTTTGAACCCTATACAATTAAGATAAATAGATTATTTTTGAGTTTTATTTTCTATTTAAGAGAAATATGAGTTTCTGGTACAGATTTTGTAAAGGATGAAAATCTAATTTTTATATAAGTATGCTTCCTTTTCTTATTTTTATATAAAGAAATTAATTATTAATATTTAGGGAAAGGGTATTAAAACTAGAAAATACTAGAACATTCTTTTTTATTGATTCCAATGGTATATTGGATCATCAATGACTTCTATCTTTGTAAATGATAGCTTTTTCCTCACCATGTTCCATATCACTCTCTATCAGAATGGGATGCTTATTTTTTTCGTTAATGTCCATATTTTACAATATGGAACCCTTGTATGATTTATCTATTGTGGAATTCATAATTAATTTACATCATTTTAAAGTGGTGGTCTCATTAACCCATTTATTTATGTGGTATTTCAAAAAATATATTTCGAAATACTAGACCCCTAGATTTTTATTGTTATTTTAAACTGAGAGGAATTTTTTTTTGAAATATGGGATCGTATAACACTACAATATTTCATGTTATGTTATATTTTATAGCTTGTGTTACTTGCAATACAGATTTGGCTTGCGTTAAATGCCAGCATGAGTTTCCACGAAACATTACTTTAGTATTATAATTATATAAATGTTATGTTTATAACTGATATATTTAATATATTAGTATAAATAATGATAAATAATTTTTAATTCTAATTTATAATTTTTTGATATTAATAAATCATATTTATAATGAAATGTTTATTTTTTAATAAAATAGTTATATATTTAAAAATTCTATTTTCATAATGGAACTACTTTTTATGTCTTTTTCTGAACAATAATAAAATTAAATTTAGACACTACTAGAAATTTAATTTCATAAAATTGACTTTATTTTTGAGTTTTTAATATCAAAATTTTCTTTGGTTGAGTTTTTTTATTTTTCTAAAAAATTCAATTTTTTGATTAATAGTGAAAAACAATGCATTATTATTAAAAATCGACTTTTTCATTTATTTAATTAATTTTCATTAAATTGGAAGCATTGTCCCAACGGATAAATAATATATATTTTAACCCAATTTAGTTCTTTAGAATCATTATTATAATATAATTAGTTATAAAAATTCATTGATCATCTTTATGGCGTTTTACCCACCTTCAGGAACATTTTCAAATTAGTAGTAAATGTAATTTTCCCACTTCTGTGAATTGAATTTATAAAATCCAATATAAGTGGTAGTAATCATGGTAAAAAAAATTGTCTAATATGATAAAAATGTTTTTCATGAATAGTTACTGTTGAATTATATTTACCACTATTAATGTTAAATATAATCAATATAGTAAATAAATTTATTGTAATATTATAAAATTACCTTAACACAATAACTAATTTCGTTGGATAATTATATTCTGATCAAAATAAACCCTATTTCTAAAATTTCAACCTTTTTAATCAACTTTTTTAATATTAGGACATTAGTAATATTTTATTTAAAGAAGAGATAAAACTATCATATTCAAATTTTAATAACTATATCCTATTAAATATAGGGTTCTACAAATGATAAATTTGACTATAAATAATAATTGTAAATCTAAGAAATTAATATACATAATTATAATTTATTAATAAATTTTAGACTTTATATATGTAAATTTAATTGGGACATAATGATGATGTATAAAATGATTTATTAAAATAAAAAAATTAATTAATTGATATTAGAAATTTTCAAAAAAATATAAATGGAATCATTTTATTCCATCATATTTTTTTTATTCCATTGACATGATTAAAATAGGATAATTAATTTTTTATATGGAATCATATTGTTTTTAAATAAACTAAAATCAAGTATTAAATAGTTTCAAAATTGACGTGTTTGATATTTTAAAAACTATATTATTTTATTAAATGATATAAAAGTCATAAAAATCTATGTTTGGGATGAAAAAATAAGATAGTGTTAAATATTTCATAGATGACCCAATTAGGTTTTTTGGCATGTTATAGTAAATGAATTAATCCTATTGTTAAAAATAACACATAGACATGTTAAAAGATAAATTATTTAAGTAAGGATTAAAGCTGAATGACAAGGAATATTTTGTAACTTAAACCTTTATAAAAATATTTGGATGAGATTCTTTTGAACAATCAACATTTTATCATAAAAATAACTCACTCTGGAGATATTATAATCAGAAAAGAAATTTATAATATTTATAATATTTTAATATTTCCCTAAAGTTCCCCTCACCTCCCTAATAAAAGGTAAATTCTCCTTCTGTTTAATACACACCTCAATATCCAGTTTCCTTAGTAGAACCCATCCCATTACATCTCCAAAAATCCCTCACATCATCTAATATTCCACAATTTTGGCTAAAATCCAACCTATGGAGTTATTTTGTGCAAATCAATAGGAGATACCTAAAAAAGGTAATTGTTTTATCACCTCATTGAATGTTATATTCATCTTCTACTTCCACATTCCATCTTGATTACATAATAAAATAATAAATAAATTACATTATATATTCTTATATGTTTTTATAATTATTATGGTACAACCATATTTCTTATTTTACCCATCATACGAAAAAAATATCACCATTTGTGCTTGCGTACGACTTACCATCTCCAGGAAGGGGTGTAAACTATTTTTCATTAACACATTATTTATATGGATATAAAAATGAATATAAAGGTTATAATTAATAAATATAACATGATAATTTTTTCTGTAGAATTAATATTCCATCCAACAACATTCCATTTAATAATTATGAAAATGATATTGTTGCCCGTGTTAACGTACGACTTACTGTCTCCACAACATGATAAGACGCATACTCCATGTTCACCAACAATTAATAATTAAAAAAACATATATTATGTATAATAATGAAATATGTGACATAATAATTTTAATGGATATATATATTCACATTTAAATATATGACATTAAGTTACATTCAGTCAATATGACAAGAAAACCAAAATAACGTTCATGCATACATATGACCTACCGTCTCCATTAACGAAGTATTACATTTATTATTTCTATATATTATAAATATTTATATTAATAATATATATTTTATACAGTATTCATCAATTTAAATCATGATCTAATTAGTATGATCAAGAATAAAAAGTGAAAACACATATGATAAACGAAGATATTATTTCCCGAATTGTTGTTTAACATGGAATTTTAAATAAAAGGGTAATATAACATCACCAACGAATCATATAAGATATCATAAATTATTTTAAGAGTCTGATATAAGTTAATAATATTATTAATTAAAATTATATAGGACATTTTTTCACATATGATGTGTATTAGACTTCAAGTAAGGTAATTTTCTCTCACATTTAATTTATGTGAGATATAATCTATGTTCATGACATATTTATTATGTTTAGTGTATATACTACACAAATTTTATTCGATATCATGAATAAATTAATCATTATGGTATTTAAAGATTCATTATATGATATAGGGTTTACATTTTAAATGTTTGATGTGGTATGGTAAACATTAAATGTATAAATAAATAATCCTTTCTCCATTTCGATATTCTTGATATTATTATCATAAAAATAATATAGATATAAAATTTTTATGAAGGAATTTTGTGTGTATTTTTATGTTCATTCAAATGATTTCAAAATATAATTTTTTTATGTACTGGTTAGTTTCACAATCTCATTATTATCCAAGGTTGTTTATGATTATGTACCAAATAGGAAATCATTATCATCCATGACTGTGTAGCGTAAAAATGAATTTCAAAATATTACTTTTTAAAAAAAATTGTTTAAAGTCATTTATACTCATTTTTTATTTTTTACAAAATGTTTTAAAAGGAATATTTTCATTGTTTTCTAAATGATGTACTTTAATAACTTTTTATAAAATTATGGTATGATTTATTTTAAAATTATACAGCATGAGGGACTATATTCAACCATTATTAAGACATTAAATTTTATAGATTACATTATATGATTAAAAGGTTATTTTGAAAAAAAAAATCTTTTATAATTGCGAGGAATTTATATTCTTTTAAAGTAATCAAAGGGTATCTCTCTAAAAGTGTTCTAATGGTTTTATTAGATTACTTTTATCTATGTAAACATCCTGGTAGGATTTCAAACTTAATCGAGGTTGATTTATTATGATATAATATTCCGTAGTTTATTGATGTTTTTATATTATTTTTTTTGGGAATGTGATATTTTTATACTATCCATGGTTTATGGTTAAAGTATTAACATTTTGTATGATGCTTTTAATTTGAACATTTATGTTATATTTCAACCTTTCATATAAGGAATGAATTTTAATTAGTAAGTGATGGGAGGGGCCTACAATTGCCCATTGATGCATAGGTTAGTCTCATGAGACATTCTATTATCTTGGCACAAGGAATTGATGGTATATTTGTGTATGGTCTTGGAACAAGGCCTTGGCATTGTTGTTCGAATGTTATTCATTATTAATTCCTTCATTATGATACTATTAAATGATATTACCTGTGATTATTCAACTACTAGATTATCAGTGAGAATATTTAAATGGATTTATTTGATTTATTTGTTCCATATTATGCTGAATAATATGTTTAAAAAGCTTTTTTTCACTTTTATACCTTGACATAAATGTTTATTCTTATTAATGATAATCTATTTCTATACTATTTGTGCTTACTTAGCATCTATGCTCACCACTTTATTATGTTTCATTTTCCCTAGTATGCAATTATATATATTATGATTGACCTATAGAGATAGTTTAAGGGAAATGACTCTCTACAAATGGGGTAATATATATTTTATTTATTTCCAGTTGTAATATAAAACATATTTATATAATATTATTTCTAAGGATACTAAAATGATCGATAATAAGGGATTATATCTTCTTGTGATTATGCCAATGTATTAAAATAATGCACAGACTCCGAGATTCTGGGGTCGGGTGTTACATTTTTACTAACATATACACTTATGTAAATTCATTCCCTTCGTTAGGGTTCATAATGATCTTATGAAAATACTAATGAATATCCCTCATGTGTTTCAATAAAGGTGTGCATCATGGCCCATGTCATACACTTGTTCTTGGTCGAGTATATCTCAATACAATTTTTTCAGGTTTTACAAATATGTACACCTGTTCCAGAGCTAAATCCACTTATAATATCTACAAAGGGATGCATTTTTTTTGATAAAACACATTATCTATAATTACCAAAAATTTAGGGATGTTTTCTTATAATATTCCTTAGCACTGAGGCTTTCTCTATGTTTTTCTAACCCTAATAACAAAAAAAATCATTTCGATTGATACCAACTATCAAAACTATTTTATTTATTACATATAATTAATAATTTAATTTATAAAAGTATAGAGAATATTACCTTTACAGTATATAAGTAAAATTAATTTTCAACATAATACATATCATAACATTTTAAACAAGGTTTACATTAACATTATTGAAAATTTCCTTAACATACTACTAAAATTACTTCACTTTTAAAACTATATGGGATAACATTGTCACATTCATAAAAAAGGGGTGATCTAGAAAGTAAAGTAAAGGAAAAAACAATGAATAAGTTAAAATGTGTTAGATGATTGACATATATAATTAGAATAAATGTATTAATAATAATAAACTTGAACAATGAGACATGATATGGAATGATAATCATAATAGAAACATGGGAATTGTGGAAACAACATAAAACACTACTTCATAATAATATGTCAAGGATAAATGAAAAGAAATCATGATTCCAAAATGAATCATAAAATAATAGATTTTCAACTATGTCCTAAAATGAATTTTGATGAAACTAAACATCATCCAATGTATACAAGCACTATATAATTTTTGGCACACCCATTAATTTATTTTTATTCTCAAGCTTATGTTTTTCAAATAGATCATCCAGTAAGGGTTCATTCATCACAATATTTCAATTCTTGTTAAAGGTGTGTGGAATAAATACATCTATATCCATATTAATAAAATAATATTTGTATAATGGTGAACACCATTTATCTAAAATGTGTATTTTTTTCACTATACAAGTGTTTTTTCATGGAAAATATCAATTAAATTTCAGATACAAAACAGTGTCACATAACAATTCATATAATGGTTTTATGAGATTGAAAGGGAAATATCGTCACTTTTCATAAAATTGACATTTATTTGGACATGAAAATATATATATCCCAACAATAAGAATTTTAAATATAATTCATATTATAATAATGAAACTTGAATAAATAATAGAATATGTGGATCCATTACATGAGTGAGTGACTCCCAATGCTTTGTACTAGAAAATTAAATGCATTAGGGCGCTTTTTGAGGACTCTAGAGAAGGTAGAGAATAGTAAGGACTTTCTCTAATTATTTTTTATGAAGATAGTTGTGTGGTTTTGTGGGTTTACATATGAATTGAGTGGTCATTCTTTACCATTTCTCAAACTTAGGTTTTGGACTCTATATAATAAAATAACCAAAAGCATGATCCTTATCATGTTTTTTTCCACTGGTTTCTTACAATAAAGAGTGTATTTAATTATTTTATTATTCAATGTTCCAAAATTAATAAAATTATAACCTTTATTATGTGTAATTGTGTCATACTATTAAATTATTGATTTTAAAACCTCAACGTATATTAATGGTTTTAGAGGATTCATAATGTCATTATGAAATTAAAAAAATAAAAGAAATATTTTAATTAAAAAGAATATATTTGACCCTATATACCCTTTAATTTAATTATTACAACGATTTTGGGTCATTATTATGTAATAATACATACCATATATTTATACAATATTTAAAGTATTCCCATTATTTTAATTTCACATAAAATTAAAAAAATGTTAAGAATTGGATAATTTTGATATTCTGGAATCAAAAATAAAATTCATTTTATGCCAATAATTTTATAAATATTTATATTTTATTTATTATACTAATAAATAAAATTTATTGATAAATTCTATGTTTTTTGACAATTACAGTTTTTTAAGCCTAAAAAATTTCATTTGACTTCATAAAATGTATATGTTCATTTATGTTTGATATAAATTATTTAATAATAATATTACAATATTATTTATTTTAAAAATATATGTATTAATTAAAATAAATGCCTTAGGTGAATTTTAATACTAATTAAATATACCATTTTTGTTTTATTTTATACTAATCAGAATCATTTATAATGTAAAAATAAGAATAAAATATGATCAATATTATATTGAAAAAAATACAATATAAATTTTCATATTTTTATTTTCTTTATACATATCACTTTGATAAACCAAAAAACTCCCAATGGTTATGGTGTATCATGTGGTGGTTCAGAAAAAAATCGGTTGGGTTACGATCTCATTGAACTTGAAATTCATCCATAAATGTTTTCTATCGTGCTTATGTTATTGAGTCTTATACTGGGATTGGTCAAGAGAAAATACTAGTGATGTTATCTCCTACAGAAACTCTGATAATTGGGCTTCACAGAATACGATCCAACATGGTGAGGCCATCACATCCTTGGTCTTTGAAAATTCAATTTTCTAAAACCCTATTTTTATAATAATAATGTGATTACTACTCAATCACTATATAATCAATGGAATATATTCTTAACAGTCATTTATATCTAATATTAAATAATAAAATAAAATAATTGAATCTATTTTCTATTACCATATTACATATTATTAAATTTAATTAAATCATAATGGAAATATTATTTATAAATGATCGAATCATTAAAGTAACTCAACTGTAGTTTTTAGGGATTTGATGAATTTTATATTCCATCACTATCCAGAAACATTTATTGTGGTATTTATGGATGATATTCTATAACTCGATAATTGAGTGTTAGTATGAGCACCATTTTGGGTTTGGTATGGAAAAACTTTAGGAGTCGCTATTTACAAAGAAAACATAGGCAAAGAAATTTATACAAACAAGTAGAAAAATTATTATTGATTGTTATTTTTAAGAATGGATTATTAGTTGATTATGATATGATAAAGGGTGTTTTTTGTGGTATGAACCACATAATTTCTTAATATTTAGAGCTTCCTTGGTCTTGTGGTATAAAATCAATGATTCATCAATGACTTCTAAATGTTGAAATCACCTTTGACTACTCTTACTATGAAAGGTGTGAAATTAATATTGGACATAAATTCTTATTATATTTTCAATTAGATGAACCTAGTTTTGAAATTGGACACTATTTTGATGTTTCCCAAGACATATAAGGGGTATATAGTTTTTTTATGATTCTTAACATACTAGTTTGGGTTTTTTTCTCATGAAGGAATATTATTTTGTCACCTAAATATATCATCATCTTTGGCTGAATGAAAAAATACCATCACTAGTTACATAGATAATTATTTAATATTTTATGCACATAAATATTTGAAGAACTATATATTTATGTAGAGGTTCATAGTATTTTCTATATATATGATTTTGAAATATGTATTTTATAAAAAAATGCTTAAATAACATATAGAGATGATGGATGGAATATCGTCATACATTTAAATTAATATTGATTATACCACAGGGAAGGATAATGACTTATATAAACTCTTTATAGTAATTATTCATCATAGGATGTTTTGGAATCAATGAAATAGTGGAACCTTATGGTTCTTTTTTCTCAATTTCTTGTGGATACTCAGAAGGATGTTATAGACATTGTAGATATCATCATCTCTGAATGAGTATATTCTATAGGGTCAGCATGACGATGAAGAGTGTAACATCCCAGGTAAATAAAAAATATTACTTTTTCATATTTATCCATATTTTGGAATAAAATGTTAATAATAATTTAAAAGGAACGCTATGCTCGGTGGCATACCCAATACGCAACAACGAGTTTCTTTGGAATCATATGTTGCACTCTAATAATAAAATAATATTATTTTAAATGGTAGTTAATGCCTAGAAGTTGTAATGGCAGGAATGAATATAAATAACTACAAAATAATTATATATGTTTGTCTAATATTTTTACATTTTTCTAATAAATGTTAGAGGCTTAAAATGTGAATTAATCCAATTTTAAGCATAAATCTTCTAATATTCTTCAAAAGGTCGATTAACTGCCTTCTGATGGAGAACCCTTTTTAAATATAATTTTAAAGATTTTATATATTATATTTGACCAAATAAAATCCTTCTTTAGAATCTGGACATCAAAATTTACTTTGTGTAAATTTTTGTTATTTTTCTGATAAATATCAGTTTTAGTGAAAATGTTGTATTTTAATTCAAAACCAATTTTTAATCTAATTTATTTATATTATTAGATCATCTTATTAATTGGTTTTAAAGTGAAATTAATATATATATTTACCATTCAATCCAGTGGTTGTAATTTGAATTAATTTCAATTTGAAATTGGACTTAAACTAGTGTCAATCTTTTAATAGATATTGTTTCTTAAAAACAGACAATTTGTTTTGACAGTGGAAATTAATTATTAAATTAAATAATCCAACATTTATGTTTTTAATTATGTAAAATAGATATCATTTTTGAATTCAGAATATCAAATATAGATTAGGTTGAATATTTTGTATTTTTCTGAAAAACTTCATTTTTTGATGAATATTGAAACCACTAAGTGGTTGTTAAAAAACTGATTTTTTGTTTAAATGAAAATTTACCACTTTTGTGATTTAAATTTAAAAATTCCTACATACATTATTTTCATTAGGATTTAAAATTTGGTTCAATGAGATTAAAATAATTTTTCGGGGAATAGTAACTTTAAAGTTTTATTAATCGCGATTAAAGGTAATTAGTGTAATTTAAGTTAAAGATAATGTAATAATAATATGAAATGACCTTGACACATGTCCTACATTTATAGGATGAGTCCTGGTCGACCCATAAAATCCATGGGACAACTTGGGGACCCCATATAGCCACTTTGGTAGGAAAATGACATTAATAACTTTTTATTTAAAGTTAAAATAAAAATGTCACAAACATGTATTGTTTTATTAAAACAATTTTTACATGGAGTTAACCAGGTCATATTTTTTAATATAAATATCCATTATAATTATAATAAGATTTCATACATCATAGTATTTTTTTATAATTTCTAGTCATTAAATATATTAATTTATTTATGACACAATGATGATGAAATGATTATCTCATTAATGAACGATTTAAATAAAATGTAAAGATAAGGTATAATATAATACATAAACTTGTACAAAACCTGTTGGATGGGTGGATTTAGAACCCTTATCACCTTATCCTAGAAATATATAATTTTTTTACCTTTAATATCCGAAAATAATTTTATAATAAAGTATCTTTTCATGACTTTCCAAGAATACCCATCATCCCTCTTATAAAAGGCCCCCGCCTCTACCACCATTCCCACACCTCTAAATCCTTTGTATATACCAATAATATGCTCATTTTATCTATCCACATGTCTCTCTTAATTCTAGAAGCCTTAACTTATGCAGAAATCTCTTCAAAAAACCATTTTGGCTCAAACTAAAGGGAGTTACCCAAATTAAAGGTAATGTCCTCTCTTATGTTCTTTTCATTTATTTTTCTTCTCCAAACCCCTAAAATATTTTTATTCCTATCTTTTGTAACAACACGAGTATATTAAATATATTTGGATTCTGTTATGAGAAGTATTCTAGCTACACTTACACACACTTACGTCTAATGGTTAAAGAACATAATGTTTCCATGGAAGGCGAATTACTGCCTCACGAAACGATGATTGGTCTATCTTCTCCAACCACCTCTCATGGTGGACATTATGATTTAACTATATTTATTAATTATATAAATTATATTAATTTCCTATCTATGATTCTATATTTTATATTTAATACATACCTTTATGCATTTCATGTTGTGAAAATGCGATAATTTCATTTGAGGAAGTGTGGACTACCTCCCCCTCAAGTGATGTGGCCCGTTCATGCAATACATGGAATGTATAAAGAATGGAATTGATGAAATTATGTGACCTATATAACATATATATTATAGTGGAATTATAATATATATATACATATATATCTCATTTAGTATTAATTCCATTAATTTTCCAAAGAAATAAATGTGGAGTTCATGCGTACGTATGGCCTACCGTCTCCATGAAAGGTGCATTTCATTTATTTTTATCTAAAAATGTTATGGAATAGTATAAAATGAAAATATAATAGATATATATGATATTTAAATAATTAATAATATTCTCGAGATGATTTAATTATAACTACATGGACAATTCTTTTCAAACAAGTTCATTTTTGACTCATGTACCGAACATCGACAAAAATTGTCTGATATGATGTCACATAATTAAAAAATTATTATAACATTATAACTTGTGATATGAATTTTATAATAAACCTTAATTTATTTCCTTAGGAAATTATAAATTGACCAAAGTTTATTATTCAGGAATATAACGAAACGAACAAGACAATTCGAACTACAGGTAAGGGATCTGACCTCTCTCTTTCTTTTCAAGTACTCTCTTTTATGTCATTTATATTATGCTAAATGTTATTATGATGTAGGATGTTATTTAATATTCACCATACTGTAATTTTTATTTTCATATGATGTGATACCCACTCTTACTTTTATCAATTCGTTTTATTAATTTTTATGTGGTGTCGTTAGGCTGCAGAGTTTTCATTAGGGGTTTTATCATCTCACTTTTATTCCCGTGAGATTTATACTACAATTTCCACCATTTCCTTAGAGTGGTGTATTTACTACCCATTATTCTACTCTTCATGTAATATAATTTAATTTATAGGTATTTACATCTTCATTTTATGATCCTTCTTTCATGGGGTGTACGTTTCGAATGTTACCCAAATCGGTAAGGGAACCATTCACACTCCTCTTTTTAAAAAACTTATTTTGTTATCTTTTTATGATGGGATATGTTCTTCTATATCCTTATTGATGAAAATTTTATGTCCAAGTGATGAGATACCAATTTATCTCTCATAAAAAAAATTTATATATTTTAAAGTGACGTCGTTAGGCTATCGAATTTTACCAAGGGAACTTTTAACCCTATTTTGATTTCTTTGGGTTCAACATGTAGTTATTGAATATGTCATCCTTTTAATATGTGTGAATGACCTTTGACTATTTTACACTTAATATCCACTTATATTGGGTGTATTTATATTTTTCATACATAATTATGAGATTTATTTATCCTTAATTTAAGGATTCCTTCTTTATAAGGGATTTCATCTCATTTTACATTTCTATTGAGACTTCATTATTGTTATGCACAAATTCACTCTTATATGGTGTATATACTCTCATTTGGAATATTATATCATGAATCCCTTTATTCTCATGATATTATAAAGTTATGATTAAATGTTATTCCTCAATTGTTGTATTCAAGTGTCTCTCATTTTGTTAAAAACCCTTTAACTAAAATATCTTTTTAAATGTTTTTATGATTTATTATTATAAATATTCTTCATTAATATCCATGTTTTCAAAATGGTTTTAAGGATTTATTTATATGGATATTAATGGTTTAAAATTTTAAAATCATTAAAGTGGTATGGGACACTTTTATTCAAAAATCTCTTTATGAAATGTTTTAAATGGTTTTGAAAATGGTTTTTAGAATGGATTAATTATTTAAATATCTTAAAATTATATATTGTTATTTCAATGATGGAATGTTATCTTTTCCTTATTATTAAGTTATGTGTTATGATTATGTTATGGTTCTTGGGCATTTTTTATGATGACGGGTGGTTCTCTGATAAACTAAGGGTGGGTGAGCCCGTGATAGATCTCTAATGCATTGGGTAACACGAAGGGGTTAAATGTTATCGTTTCTCTGAAAAGATTTAGGGAATATACTGTGATGGGTATTCCAAACGTAACCATGAGGATTACTCCCTACACAAGAATGTTATGAATTCCCCAAGTTACCTTTATGTCTTATGATTTCTATGAGTTATTAATAAATCTTATGATTTCATGATGTATATTAATGTGCTTATGTTTTATGAGTAATGTGTGATTTCATTGATTCTTATGTATAAATATACTAAGGTTTTCTTTCCATATTTCTATTTCCTTTACTGAGCATTTTATGCTCATCCCATTTTTTTTAAATTCTTTTCACAAGTCAAGGGAAAGGTACATGATATGATGATAATGTCAAGGAAGGGTCAAGAAAGAATCTATGTTTTATTTTAAATATGATTCCATTAATGGGAAAAAATGAATACTATCTTTCATGTAACCACTTTGTTTAAATATGGAATGTAATTCATGATTTATGATATGATTCTCTAAAACTCTAATCCTGAAAAGATCCTCAATGTGTATTCTTTTAATAACTCAAGATTACGTAAGGTTTAGGGACGGGCCCTTATAGTTGGTATCAGAGGTCGGGTTAGATAACTTTAGAGGTTAGAGTGTTGTTTATGCATAAGTGACAAGTTGTGTATAACCGCAATGGTTATTATATTAGATAGAGTGATTATTATTTTTTTGAATTTTGGAATGAGTTTGAGATAACTTATATATTTATATATTAATGTTTATCTTCCTCATTAGTATGTGATGATTTTGTTGATATACTCACACTATCATTTTTGTTTTTTGTAAAAGGATGGATCTAGCAGGAACCAATGTGACAATGGGTTTGAATGAAACTGTGGTGGTTCTCTGATTAAGAGACTGGATGAAATAGAGGATTCAATGTGAAATATCGTGGTTATTCTAATCCAACTATGAGGAGTCATGATCAACCACGTGAACCTTGGTATGTTCTCTAATATATCTTTTACAAGAGAACCAACTTGATGTGGAAGTTCAGGTGATAATTATAAAGGTAACCATTAGGGTTTATATGATCCTTAATTTTGAGGTAATTATGGCTTACTATATGTTATGATGGAAAATGAAAGGCATGAGATAAAAATGAGGTTAAAATATGATATGATTATTTTTGAAGATTTTATCTCATTTTGGAAAATGTTTTAAGAGTTATATAGTTTTTGAAAAAGGACAACACTCAGACTGTGTGACAACCCATCTCGTCGGGCAAAGCTGCGGGAATCGAACCCACAACCAAAGTGCAACTTCTATTTATCGCCTACAACTGGACTACGTGAAGTCCCTGGTTAGATTCACGAATTATTTATAGTTAGATGATTTTATGAATCAAGAGTAAGTTGATTTTGGTTATCTATGGAAATTATTAACCTATCATGGAGGATATGTGATTAGGTTAATTACATTTCAATATGAGACTTTAAGATCAACTGATGTTATTTGGAGATAAATGTTAATTTGTACCTTGGAAGATTATTTGATTAAATCCTTCAAATATTTGGGTTTTAATCTTAGTTTGGTTTACTTTGAATAATTTTATGGACAAATTGTTTATTGAATGGTCTTCTTTGAACATTGGGTTTCGTTGGACAAATTTTGGAGATTAAGAATAGATCTTCTATTTATAAAGGATTATCCATTTGTGGATTATCTGATCTTGTTCTAACAATTTTGGTATTTGTTAAGGTCTAAAGACATGGGAAATATATAGTTCTCTTTTATGGATTAGGTAATTCTCTAGAATTTGATTATTGCTCCCTTAATGTGAGCAAGTCGTCCTAAATACTCGTCTTTTGGAGAAAATATGTGTTTCTATAAGAAATCTAGTAGGAGATGAGATTCTACACAACAAGTAAGTATGTTTCCTTATGATTTAGTTAGGATCAAAAATCAATTCCTCAATCAAAATTAACATAAAAACAAAAATTATTTCTGTTAACATTTCCTACTGGGTAATCAAATACCATTTAACCCCTTAACAGTTTGTGATTTTCTTGTGGTTACCATTCTCCTAATCATGTTTTCCATCACTCTCCATGAGAACATGACCCTTGATTTTTATTCCATGTCCATTTTTTCCTACATTGAATCCTAATATGGGTTAACTAGGGTGACCTTTGTACTTCCCTTTCTCTCTTTTAAAGTTAGATTTTAATTTACCCCTTTTCCGTTGTGGGGCTTTCAATGAATTTTGAAAGCCTAATTTTAAAAATTGTGAGGACACAACTCCCAAAAGGGGGGAAGGATGTAACATCCCAGGTAAAGAAAAATATTACTTTTTCATATTTATCCATATTTTTGAATAAAAGGTTAATATTAATTTAAATGGAATGCTATGCTCGATGGCATACCAAATACCCAAAAATGAGTTTCTTTGAAATCTTACGTTTTACTCTAATAATAAAAGAATATTATATTAAATTGTAGTTGACGCCTAGAAGTTTTAATGCCAGGAAAGAACAGAAATATCTATAAAATAATTATATATGTTTGTCAAATATTTTTATTTTTTTCTAATAAATGATAGAGGCTTAAAATGCGAATGAATCCAATTTTAAGCATAAATCTTCTAATATTCTATAAATGGTCAATTTACCACCTTTTGATGGAGAACCCTTTTTAAATATAATTTTGAAGATTTTATATGTAATATTGTACCAAATAAAATCCTTCTGTAGAATCTAGACATCAAAATTTCCTTTGTGTAAATTTTTTTATTTTTCTGATAAAAATCGGTTTTAGTGAAAATGTTGTATTTTAATTCAAAACCTCTTTTTAATATAATTTATTTGTATGATTATATCATCTTTTGAATTGGTTTTAAACTTCAATTAGAATATATTTTTACCATTTAATCCAATGGTGGTCATTGTAATTAATTTCACTTTGAAATTGGACTTAAACTAGTGTCAATCTTTTAATAGATATTGTTTCAAAAAAACACACCATTTGTTTTGACAACGGGAATTAATTATTAAATTAATTAATCCAAATTTTATGTTTTGAATTTTTTAAAATAGAAATCATTTTTTATTCAGAATATCAAATATAGTTTAGGATGAATTTTTGGTATTTTTCTGAAAAACTTCAATTTTTGATGAATAGTGAAACCACTAAGTGGTAGTTAAAAACTGATTTTTCGTTTAAATGAAACATTACCACATATATAATTTGAATTTAAAAAATCCAACATACATGGTTTTCATTAGGATGTAAAATGTGGTTCAATTAGAATAAAATAATTTTTTGGTGAATAGTAACTTTTATGTTTTATTAATCGCGATTAAAGGTAATTAGTGTAATTTAAGATAATGATAATGTTATAAGAATATGAAATGACCTTGACACATGTCCTACCCTTATTGGATGAGTCATGGGCGACCAATAAAATTCATTGGTCAACTTGAGGACCCCATGGAGTCACTTTGGTAGGAAAATGACATTAATAACTTTTTACATAAAGTTAAAATAAAAATGTCACAAACATGTATTATTCTACTAAAATAATTTTTACATGGGGTTATACAAGTCATATTTTTTACTATAAATATCCATTATAAATATAAAATTCTTTCCTACATTATATTATTTTTTTATAATTTTATAGACATTAAATACATAAATTTATTCATGACACCATGATGATGCAGTGATTATCTCATTAATAAAAGATTTAAATAAAATGAGAAGATAAGGTAAAATCTAAGACATAAACTTGTCCAAAACCTATTTTATGGGTGTATTTCGAACCCTTATCACCTTATCCTTGAAATATATAATTGTGGGACCTATAATATCTGAAAATCATTTTATAATAAAGTATCTTTTCATGACTTTCCTTGAATACCCCTCCTCCCTCTTATAAAAGGCTCATGCCTCTATCACCGTACCCACACCTCTAAAACCTTTCTCTCGACCAAAAATATGCTCATTTTATCTCTCCACATCCCTCTCTTAATCCTAGAATCCTTAACTTAGGCAAAAATCTCTTTAGAAAACCCTTTTGGTTCAAACCAAGGGGAGTTACCCAATTTAAATGTAATGTCCTCTCTTATGTTCTTTTGATTATTTTTCTTCTCCAACCCCTAAAATATTTTTATTCATTTATTTTGTAACAAAAACACTATATTAAATATATTTTGATGTTTTTATGAGATTTATTAGAGCTACACTTACACACAACTCTGTTTAATGGTTAAAGAACATACTGTTTCCGTGGATGGAGAATTACTGCCTCACGAAAGGATGATTGTTCTATCTTCTCCTACAACCTCTCATGGTGGACATAATGATGGAAATATATTTATTTTTGATATATATTATATTTATTTTCTCTCTATTATTCTGTATTTTATATTTAAAACATACCTTTATGCTTTCCATGTTGTGAAAATGCGATAATTTCATTTGAGGAAATGTGGACTACCGCCCCCTCAAGTGATGTGACTCGTTCATGAAATACATGGAATGTATAAAGAATGAAACTGATGAAAATATGTTAACTATATAAAATATATATTATACTGGAATTATAATATATATATATATATATTTCTCATTTATTTTTAATTCCATTAATGTTCCAAAGAAATGAAAGTAGCATTCCTGCGTACATACGGCCTACCGTCCCCATTAACGGTGTATTTCATTTCTTTTTATCTCCAAATGTTATGGAATTGTATAAAATGAAAATATACTGAATATATATGATATTTAATTCATTAATACTATTCTTTATATGATGTAATTTTAACTACATGGACAATTCTTTTCAAACAAGTTCATTATTGACTCATGTACCGAACATCGACAATAATTGACTAATATGAACTCACATAATTAACGAATTATTATAACATTATAACATGTGATATTAATTGAATAATAATTTTTAAAGTAGTTCCGTCAGAAATTATAAAAAAACCAATGTTTATTATTCAGTAATATCAAGAAACGAACAAGACAAGTCGGACTACCGGTAAGCGATCTGACCTCTCTCTTTCTTTTCATGTACTCTCTTTTATGTCATTTATTTTATGCTCCATGTTATTATGTTTGGGGATGTTCTTTAAAATTCACCATACTGTAATTTTTATTTTAATATGATGTGAGACCACCTCTTACTCTCAACAATTCGTTTTATGAATTTTTAAGTGGCGTCGTTAGGCTGCCGAGTTTTCATAAGGGATTTTTTCATCTCACTTTTATTTCCATGAGATTTATGCTACATTTGCCACCATTTCCTTTGAGTGGGGTATGTACTGCCCATTATTCTACTCTTTGTGTAATATACTTTAATTTATGGGTATTTACATCTTCATTTTATGATCCTTCTTTCATGGGGTGTACGTTTGGAAAGTTACCCAAATCGGTAGAGAACCATTCACACTCCTCTTTTTAGAAGACATATTTTGTTATCGTTTTATGTTGGGATATGTTCTTCTATATCCTGATCGATGTAAATTTTATGTCCAAGTGATGAGATACCATTTTCTCTCTCATCAAATAATTTTATGAATTTTAATGTGACGCTAGTAGGCTATCAAATTTTACCAAGGGAACTTCTTAACCAAATTTTGATTTCATTGGGTTAAACATGTAGTTATTGAATATGTCATCATTTTAATATGTTTGAATGAACTTTTATTCTTTACCATTAATATCCACTTATATTGGGTTTATTAATATTTGTCACACATAATTATGAGATTTATTTGTCTTTAATTTATGGATACCTTATTTATAAGAGATTCCATCTCATTTTACATTTCTATTGAGACTTAATTGTTGTTTTTAACCAATTCAATCTTATATGTTTTATATACTATCCTTTGGAATATTACAACATAAATCCCTTTATTCTCATGACTTTATAAAGTTCTGATTAAATGTTATTCCTCAATTATTGTATTCAAGTGTCTCTCATTTTGTTAAAAACTCTTTAACTAATATATCATTTTAAATGTTTTAATGATATTTTCTGATAAATATTTCTCATTAATATCCATGTTTTTAAAATGGTTTTAAGGATTTATTTATATGGATATTAATGGTTTAAAATTTTAAAAGCATCAAAGTGGTATGGAACACTTTGATTTAAAAATATCTTTATTAAATGTTTTAAATGGTTTTGAAAATGTTTTTTAGAATGGATTCATTATTTAAATATCTTAAAATGTTATTTGTTATTGTAATGTTGGAATGTTATCTTTTCTTTATGATTATGTTATGTGCTATGATTATTTTATGTTTCTTGGGCATTGTTTATGAAGATGGGTGGTTCCGTGATAAACTAATGGCGGGTGAGCCCGTGATAGCTCTCCATTGCATTGGGTAATGAAAATGGGTTAAACGTTAAGGATTGTCTGAAGATATTTAGGGAATATACTGTGATGGGTATTCAAAACGTAACCATGAGGGTTACTCCCTACGTAATAATGTTATGAATGCCTCAATTTACCTTTATGTCTTATGATTTCTATGAGTTATTCATAAATCTTATGATTTCATGAGGTATGTTAACGTGATTATGTTTTGTGAGTAATGTATGATTTCATCGATTCTTATGTATAAATGTAATAATGTTTCCTTTCCATATTTATATATCCCTTACCTAGCTTTTTATGCTCATCCCAAGTTTTTGAAATATTTTTCACAGGTCAAGGAAAAGGTACATGATATGATGATAGTGTCAAGGAAGTGTTACGAAAGAATCCATGGTTTATTTTAAATATTCTTCCATTGATGGGAGAAAATGAATACTATATTTTACGTAACCACATTGTTTAAATGTGGGATGTAATGCATTATTTATGATCTAATTCTCTAAAAATATAAACCTGAAATGACCCTCAACGTTTATTCTTGAAATAACTCAAGATTAAGTAAGGTTTAAGGCCGTGTCTTTATAGTTGGTATCAAAGGTAGGTTTAGATAACTTTATAGGTTAGAGTGATGTTTATGAAAAAGTGAAAATTTGTGTATAACAGCAATGGTTATTGTATTAGATAGAGTCATTGTTATTTTTTTGAATGTTGGAATGAGTTTGAGATAACATGAATATGTATATCTTAGTGTTTATCTTCCTCTATAGTACATGATGATTTTGTTGATATACTCACACAGACCATTTTGGTTTTAGTAAATGGATGGATCTAGTAGGAACCCATGTTACAATGGGTTTGAAGGAAACTTTCGTGGTTCTCTGATTAAGAGACTGGATGAAATGGGGGATTCAATGAGAAATATCGTGGTTATTATAAACCAACTATCAGGAGTCATGATCAACAACTTGAACCATGGTAAGTTCTATAATACATCTTGTACGAGAGAACCAACTCGATTTGGAAGTTCATGTGATAATTATAAAGGTAACCATTAGGGTTTAAATGATCCTTACTTTTAAGGAAATTATGGGTTACTATATGTTATGATGGAAAATGAAAGGCATGAGATAAACATGAGGTTAAAATATGTTATGATTATTTTTAAAGATTTCATCTCATTTTGGGGAATGCTTTAATAATTATATAGTTTTGGAAAAAGGAAAACACGCAGATCGTGTGACAACCTGTCACATCGGACAAAGCTGCGGCAATCGAACCCACAACCAATGTGCGACTGGTATTTATCGGCTACCACTGGACTACATGAAGTCCATGGTTAGTTTTACTATTTCTTTATAGTTAGATGATTTTATGATTCAAGAGTAAGTTTATTTTGGGTTATCTATGGAAATTATTAAACCATCATGGAGGATATGTGATTAGGATAATTAAGTTTCAATATGAGACATTAAGATCAACTGATGTTATTTGGAGATAATTGTTAATTTTTACCTTGGAAGACTATGTGATTAAATCCTTAAAATATTTGTGTTTCAATCTTAGTTTGGTTTACATTGAATAGTTTTATGGACAAATTGTTTATTGAATGGTCGTCGTTGAACTTGGGTTTTCTTGGACAAATTTTGGAGATTGAGAATAAATTTTCTATTTATAAAGGTTTATCCATTTGTGGATTATCTGACCTTTTTCTAAACATTTTGGTTTTGGTTAAGGTCTAAAGTCATGGGAAATATATAGTTCTCTTTTTTGGATTAGGTGATTCTCTAGAATTTGATTATAGCTCTCTTAATGTGAGCAAGTAATCCTAAATACTCGTCTTTTGGAGAAAATATGAGTTTGTGTAAGAAATACAGTTGGAGATGAGAGTCTACATGACAAGTAAGAATGTTTCCTTATGATTTAGTTAGGTTCATAAATAAATTATTCAATGAAAAGTTACTTAAAAAAATGTTTTCTGTTAACCTTTCCTACTGGGGAATCAAATACCATTTAACCCATCACCAGTTTGTGATTTTCTTGGGGTTAACTTTCTCATATTCATGTTTTCCATCACTCTCCATCGTAACATGAACCTTTTTTTTTATTTTTCATCTCCATGATTTTCTCCATGGAATCCTAGTATGGGTTAACTAGGGTGACGTTTTTACTTCGCTTTCATTCTTTTAAAGTGACCATTTAATTTACTCCTTTTCCGATGTGGGGCTTTCAATGAATTTTGCAAGCCCAATTTTAAAAATTGCGAGGAAGCAATTCCCAATAGGGGGAAAGGATGTAACATCCCAAGTAAATAAACAATATTAATTTTTCATATTTATCTATATTTTTTAATAAAATCTTAATATAAATTTAAAGGGAATGCTATGCTCGATGGCATACCCAATACACAACAATGAGTTACTTTGAAATCTTACGTCGCACTCTAATAATAAAATAATATTATATTAAATGGTAGATAATGCATAGACGTTTTAATGGAAGTAATGAACAGAAATAACCACAAAATGATTATATATGTTTGAAAAATATTTTTACTTTTTTCCAATAAATGTTAGAGGCTTAAAATGTGAATGAATCCAATTTTAATCATAAATATTCTAATATTCATTAAAAGGATGATTAAACCCCTTTTGATGGTGAAAAAATTTTAAATATAATTTTAAAGATTTTTTAAGTTATATTAGACGAAATAAAATCCTTCTTTAGAATCTGGACATCAAAATTTACTTTGTGTATATTTTTGTTGTTTTTCTGATAAAGATCAGTTTTAGTGAAAATGTTGTATTTTAATTCAAAACCACTTCTTAATATAATTTATTTTTATAATTAGGTCATATTTTTAATTGGTTTTAATATGAAATTATAATATATTTTTACCATTTAATCCAATGGTGGTCATTGGAATTAATTTCACATAGAAATTGAACTTAAACTAGTGTCAATCTATTAATAGATATTGTTTCTTAAAAACACGCTATTTGTTTTGAAAGAAAGAATTAATTTTTTAATTAATTAATCCAACTTTTATGTTTTTAATTTTTTAAAATAGACATAATTTATGAATTCGGAATATCAAATATCGCTTAGGGTGAATTTTTTGTATTTTTCTGAAAAACATCAATTTTTGATGAATAGTGAAACAACTAAGTGGTAGTTAAAAAATTGATTTAACGTTTAAATGAAACAATACAACTTTTTTTATTTGAATTTAAAAAATCCGACATACATGGTTGTCATTAGTATGTATAATGTGGTTCAATGGGATTAAAATAATTTTTGGTGAATAGTAACTTTTCTGTTTTATTAATCGCGATTAAAGGTAATTAGTGTAATTTAAGGTAAAGATAATGTTATAATAATATGAAATGACCTTGACACAATTCATAACCTTATTTGATGAGTCATGTCCAACCTTGAAAATCCATGGATCAACTTGGGGACCCCATGGAGCCACTTTGGTAGGAAAATTACATTAATAACTTTTTATTTAAAGTTAAAATAAAAATGTCACAAACATGTATTGTTTCACTAAAACAATTATTACATGGGGTTATACAAGTCATTTTTTTGAATATAAATATCCATTAGAAATATAAAAATATTTCGTACATCATAGTATTTTTTTTATATTTTTTAGACATTAAATACATTATTTTATTCATGACACCATGATGATCAAATGATTATCTCATTAATGTACGATTTAAATAAAATGAGAAGATATGGTAAAATATAAAGACTTACACTTGTCTAAAACTTATTGGATGGCTGGATTTAAAACCCTAATCACCTTATCCTCGAAATATAAAATCATGGGACCATTAATATCTAAAAATAATTTTATAATAAAGTATCTTTTCATGACTTTCCAAGAATACCCATCCTCCCTCTTATAAAAGGTTCACACCTCTGCCACCTTACCCACACCTCTCAAGCATTTGGCTTGACCAAAAAACAGCTCATTGTATCTCTCCACATACCTATCTTCATGCTAGAAGCCTTACCTTAGGAATAAATCTCTTCAAGAAACCCTTTGGGTTCAAACCAAGGGGAGTTACCCAATTTAAAGGTAATGTCCTCTCTTATGTTCTTTTGTTTTATTTTTCCTCTCCAACCCCATAAAATATTTTCATTCCTTTATTTTGTAAAAAAACCAGTACATGAAATATATTTTAATGTTGTTATGAGAATTATTCGAGCTACACTTACACACACCTCCTTCTAATGGTTAAAGAACATACTGTTTCTGTGGATGGCGAATTACTGCCTCACGAAATGATGATTGTTATTTCATCTCCTACCACCTCTAATGGTGGAAATTATGATAGAGCTATATTTATTTATGATATATATTATTTTTATTTTCTCTCTATGCTTCGGTATTTTATATTTAATACATACCTTCATGCTTTTCATGTTGTGAAAATGCGATAATTTCATTTGAGGAAGTGTGGACTACCGCCCCATCAAGTGATGTGACTGTTCATGCAATACCTGGAATGTATAAAGAAATAAATTAATGATCTTATGTGACCTATATAACATATATATAATACTGGAATTATAATATATATATATCTCTCATTTAGTTTTAATTCCATTAATGTTCCAATGAATTGAAAGTAGCGTACATGCGTACGTTCGACCTACCGTCTCCATGATCAATGTATTTCATTTCTTTTTATCTCCAAATGTTATGGAATAGTATAAAATAAATATATACCGGATATATATGATATATAAATCATTAATACTATTCTGGAGATGATGTAATTATAACAACATGGACAATTATTTTCAAACAATTTCATTTTTGACTCATGTACCGAACATCGACAACAATTGTGTGATATGAACTCACATAATTAACTAATTAATATAAAATTATAACATGTGATATGAATTTAATAATAAACTTAAAATTATATCATTAAGAAATTATAAGTGGAACAAATTTTATTATATAGGAATATAATGAATCGAACAAGACAAGTCGGACTACAGTTAAGGGATCCGACCTCTATCTTTCTTTTCAAGTACTCTCTTTTATGTCATTTATTTAATGATCCATGTTATTATGATGGAGGAAGTTCTTTAATATTTAAAATATAGTAATTTTTATTTTAATATGATGTGAGACCCACTATTACTCTCATCAATTCGTTTTATGAATTTTTGAGTGGCGATGTTAGGCTGCCGAGTTTTCGTAAGGGATTTTTTCATCTCACTTTTATTCCCGTGAGATTTATGCTACATTTGCCACCATTTCCTTTGAGTGGTGTATGTACTGCCCATTATTCTACTCTTTGTTTAATATTCTTTAATTTATGGGTATTTACATCTTCATTGTATGATCCTTCTTTCATGGGGTGTACATTTCGAACGTTACCCAAATTGGTAAGGGAACCTTTCACACTCCTCTTTTTAAAAGAATTATTTTGTTATCTTTTTATGTTTAGATATGTTCTTCTATATCCCTATTTAGATAAATTTTATGTCCAAGTGATCAGTTACCATTTTCTCTCTCATCAACTAATTTAACTAATTTTAAAGTGTCGTCTTTAGGCTATCGATTTTTACCAAGGGAACTTCTTAACCCAATTTCGATTTCATTGGGTTCAACATGTAGTTATTGAATATGTCATCCTTTTAATATTAGTGAATGACCTTTGATTCGTTTACAATTAATATCCAATTATATTTGGTGTATTTATATTTTTCACACATAATTATGAGATTTATTTATCCTTAATTTAAGGATAACTTCTTTATAAGGGATTTCATCTCATTTTAGATTTCTATTGAGACTTCATTGTTATTATGCACCAATTCACTCTTATATAGTGTATATAATATCCATTGGATTATTATATCGTGAATCCCTTTATTCTCATGATATTATAATGTTCTGATTAAATGTTATTCCTCAATAATTTTATTCAAGTGTCTCTCATTTTGTTAAAAACCCTATAACTAAAATATCGTTTTAAATGTTTTAATGATTTATTCTTATAAATATTTCTCATTAATATGCATGTTTTCAAAATGGTTTTAGGGATTTATTTATATGGATATTAATGTTTTAAAATTTTAAATGCTTCAAAGTGGTACGGGACACTTTGATTCAAAAATATCTTTCTTAAATGTTTTAAATGGTTTTGAAAATGGTTTTTAGAATGGATTCATTATTTCAATATCTTAAAGGGTTATATTGTTATTGCAACATGGGAATGTTATCTTTCCATTATTCTTAAGTTATGTTCTATGATTATGTTATGGTTCTTGGTAATTTTTTATGAAGACTGGTGGTTCTGTGATAAACTAAGGGCGGGTGAGCCTGTGATAGCTCTCCAATTCATTGGGTAATGTGAAAGGGGTTAAACGTTAAGGTTTCTATGATGAAATTTATGGAATATACTATGATGGGTATTCCAAACGTAACCATGAGGGTTACTCCCTATGTAAGAATGTTATAAATTCCTCAATACACCTTTATGTTTTATGATTTCTATGAGTTATTCATATATCTTATGATTTCATGAGGTATGTTAACGTGCTTTTCTTTTAAGAGTAATGTTTTATTTCATTGATTATTGTGTATACATGTACTAATGTTTCCTTTCTGTATTTCTATATCCCTTAATGATCTTTTTATGCTCATCCCATGTTTTTGAAATGTCTTTCACAGGTCAAGGGAAAGGTACATGATATGATGATAGTGTCATGTAAGTGTTAAGAAAGAATCCATGTTTTATTTTAAATATGTTTCCATTGATGGGAAAAATGAATACGATCTTTTATATAACCACCTTGTTTAAATGTGGAATGTAATGCATTATTTATGATCTAATTCTCTAAAAATCTAAACCTGATAAGAACCTCAACGTGTATTCTCGAAATAACTCATGATTATCTAAGGTTTAAGGTAGGGTCCCTATAAAAAGTTTAATGGAATTTGAGAAACACTGTATTTTTTGGAGGCCATTTCAGGTTGGCCTCTCTCTCTCTTCAGATGGCATTCACAGTTTTGATCATCCCATTGTTATCCTAACATCATTGACGTGTTTTATTTTTGTATGATTATCATATCTTAGCATGGTCCTCTAATGTAGGAACTATGATGATTTATTATAACATGATAATGTTATTTTTTGGTAGAATATGAGGCATTAAATTTTTGATTATGTGCACTATTGTTACACACACCATTAATTAAAAGTAGAGCGTTAGACCCCATATGGTTTTCATTAGCCTCTTCCAGATCCATTTTTGACATGGGATGGTTTATCCGAGGGATTTTTATTTTCATTACCATGTGATCCATGTGAGAGTAAATATATATTTTTGGTGATTGATCGGTTGAAAAATTCATCTCATTTAAATCTGAAGAGGGACACCAGAAAAGTTGATGTTCAGGGTAAGTTGTATGTTGTGGAAATTTTGAAGGGATATGAGGTTCCATCAACCATTATTTTAGATTTTTATCCTACATTTACTTTTAGCTTTTATATGAGTCTCTAGGAGGTGATGGGGACTCAGTTCAAATTGAGTAAAAATTATCATCCATAGACAGATGGTTAGATGGAGTATGTTATTTATATTTTGGAGGATATTTGATGTCCCAGTGTCTTGGATTTTGGCAGATCTTGGGAATTTCATCTAGGATTGATTGGGATTTCATATAATAATATTTATCAATCATTGAACAAAATGGATCCTTTCATGGATTTATATGGTCACATGTATGGATGTCAAATTTATTGGTTAGTGGTCAGATAATTTTCTATGGTGTGATCAAGTATGGTTTTGGGGACAAATATAATGATTAATTATATACATTTTCATCTAATTTAAAATCATAGTAGATAAAAATATTATGGTGATCATAGAAATCATCCTTTGGATTCTTCCATAGGTGGCTTGATATTCTTGAAATTGTATCCTCATTTGGGTTACTTTCATCTTGAAAAAATAGTTAAATTTGTATTCAACTTATGTTAGACCACTGAGGTCACTAATAATCTTTAGAATGATGTTTATTAGTTATAAAATTATATTAATTTGATTTTAATTCATGATTTTTTCATCTTTTTACAGCTCAAGATAAACCATCCTAATCACATACATATTCTGAAATTGCAAGAGATTGATTTAGAGCCACATGTTTTTTGGAGCATCACATAAAGATCATGGAATATTATGTAAAATTTATTCATGGGAAGAAGATTTTGTTGGTCAAATAGTTATGGCGGAACAAATCTGATTCTCAGAATACATGTGAGCATGATTAATTGATGAGGGCACTTTGGAATCACTTATTCACCATGATTCATTATTCACTTGAGATTATGTAGATGGAATGTCTTATATTGCGAATCTTATGACATCCTATTTCTCGTATTCAACTAATTCCATTTTATTTAGTTGTTTTCATATTTAATTTGGTGTCTCTTGAAGCACCTGATGATGGAGAAACTTTTTTGAGAAAAAATGACATATTTTTTGGGGATGTATGTTTTTCATGAATTAATTATTTATTGGTATAAATGCATTAATTTCCGTGATGATTTATACCTATGATTGGAGAACACCTGAGTTGGTTTGAGGTTTCTTCTAAAGAATAAATTTTTTCACAATATATAATAAATTTATATGATGTGTCAGTTGTACACAGTGTGTAATTCTCACTGGGGTAATTTTGTGAGCTTAATACAGAACATGAAATATTACACATCCTATAATATTAAAATATCATTTATTAATAAAACATTTGACGTGTTTCTTGGTTTTTTTGAGTCCTATAGATTACATGGAATGTAATAGGATTATAGGCCATGTAATTGTCATTGTCATGGATTTTAGTGCACTACATTTATTTATTCTTAATTTATTCTTCTTTATCGATCCTTTCATTTTACCTAGGACTCTTCTCCAATAATTTTGGTAGCCTCTATTCATTTTTGATTGATTCATTCGATGTTATATCATCATGCCTATTTTCATGCATCTCTCAAGGTAAGAGGTCATATTTTTTTCTTCATTTCCAATGATCTTGGCGGCGTCATTGTATTGTTTTATCAGTTACAATAACCCTTTATGGTGATTCTTTTTGTTTCCTTCTATATCTGTGGTGTGATCATGTACCATTGGTTGATTCCTTGTTTGTTGTGGTCTGACGGGTGTGTGTTCTTGAAGTATGTTTTGTTCCATCTACTTTGATGGCCCATTATGTTAAATTGAATCAATTTTTTTATGTGTAGAATGATTCGAGAGCCTCCAATCTCATTGTTTAATTATTCATATTGGTGGTTTCTATTGTGATCATTTTCAACCACAGTTTTGAGTTAAGTGGTTTAGTCTGTACCCTGTGTTTTTGGACTTAATTACTCTAGTCTCATGATAAATTGTTTTATTACATGAAATGGAATGATGGATTTTTTTTATAAGTGTGTGTGGAAAATAGTTTGTGATAAAATATAGTTTATCCGTAGTTTTAGTAAATGAATTTTTTTATAAAATAATTGTGAAATAGTTTTTTGATATAGGTATAAAAGAATGATATGATAATATGATTTAGATAATAGAGCACCATGGAATACTTGGATACTTTGGTGGAAGTTATAGTAATTGTAATTATTCCCTTTTGGGAAATTTTCTCTTGGGGATTTCCATTTCCCCATATTCTCATTATTCTGAGGACTTGTTAAACCTCTTAAGGGATCACATTTGGGGTATTTATCTACTATATAGAATTAATTATTATACCGAGAGGCATGATGTGAAGATGATTTTATATTATTAGTTTTGATTTTCCTTGATATCTTGAAATAGTGTGATCTTCTTCATGATGTTACACATCCCACTATTCAGCAATTTTGGGCTACTTTGGTTTCAAAAATTTCGATTCTCCTAATGTGGATTTGATGTCATGTGTGATTCATGCTATCATTGGATTTTATATATCTATTTTGATATATTTTTGTGAAATACTTTGAAATTGATTTAACAAATTATATGGAAATGTGAAAAAGGATAATTAAAACAATATTTTTACTTAATTTTGATATAAAAACTTCTAAATTGTATATTATAGATTATTTTATTTAATGATGATCATTATTAGAGTATTTGAAGAAGAATTTATATAGAACACCAGGTGAGACCCTGCTGAGCCTTCTTTCTCACAACATGTGTACCCCTTCAGTGTTGCGTAGAACTGGGTATGTGTTTAAATGTTTGGAAAGGCATGGAACCATAGTGAGGTGGTAAGGTTTTTTATTAGAGGGGTTTAGGTATCTAGAGGGTGAGATGTCCTGGATTTTCCGAATCTATAACATGGAGACTATTGGCGTAACTATCATTATTTTATCATCCTTTTCTATTAAAATTATCTCATGGAGATAATTTCTATACATTTTTAGTTGAATCACATTCATTGTTCTCATTGTATTATGATACATTTATTTATTTATTTTTTCCTCCCACTTTTTCTTCTTGTTCTAGAATATAAATTTCATGTTTTCTACCTTAGGTTTGTGGAAATAACTTCATCAATTTTCTGTTGTTTCCCAGGTGTTAGATTCCATCCAATTGGGATAGGGTACATGAATGATCGCGTTGGGTACTGGTTTGACAGGGTATTCAGGTGGAGTTTGTCACATAATTTAAAATTTTCTTTTCGATTATGATTCAAAAGATACTGATGTAAAATCAATGGGTTTTGAATCAGGCCAAATTTCATTCTTGTTTTATATATTCTAATTAGTGACTATTCCATTTTCTAATTCGATGATCAGAACTCAATTATGAGAGATAAATTAGCATTATATCATCTTTTTTTGTGAGTTTTAATGACTTGGAGATTTCCTCGGGTGATTTTTTTGTTTTTTAGGAGTGTCAAAAGTCAAATTTTTTATTTTGAGTTGCAAACTATAGGTGCATGTTTTTGGGTAAATTGTGTGACCACTTCTAGGTAAACATGCATCCTATTTTTTAACTATTGCACGTTTTTGGAAAACTGTGAGGCTATGTTACATGACTATGATATATTTCTCCCGCATTTATAGAGGGATACAACAATGTTTTTTCATGGTCTGTGAACACAGTGATACATGCAACATGGGTACTTCCACTTATGCAATACCTACAAACTGTAGCATGCATAGTTTGTGAACAGTTTGGAAAACATTATTGACTAAACATGCTACCCTTTCTGGTTTCTTTTTTTATGGTTTTATTTTTTTTCTAATTGACTTTTTATTTTCTTCTTCTCTTCCATTTTTTTCTCCCTTAGTCGCGCACTGTTTATGAGGAATCGTCCTCTTCCTTCTCTCATCAACCAGATTTGATCTATCTCCATCATCTTTGATATGTTATTTGATCTGTAATAGGCTATGGAAGTGTATAATTTCCTCTAACCTCATCCACCCTTCTTGAAAATTTTTCTTTCAACTCATGCATAGTTATTTCTATCAATTCCGATTTATGGGTTTTTGATAGAATCAATGATCCACATTGGTCAGCATAAAATTGGATCTCGATATCGGGAATGCTTATTTCTAAGAGTCCAAGGTAGGTGGTGATTATTTTGATTTTTTTTTCTGAATTAGTTTTGGGGGACCAGCTATTGTCACACTTTTTGGGTATTTTGAGAGATTCCTTTTTATGCATTCAAATTTATATAAAATGACCTTGGGAGCCTAAGGGATGTAGTTGAGCATGCCAAAATGTTCTTCCACAGATGGAGGATGGGTTAGAAGTTGTTTCAACTCTAGGTATTTGGATTGGGGTTCCAAAATCATCTAAAATGAATTATTTAGACTTAAATTTATTTTTATCAAATATTTTATGTTTGATTAAGAAAATATGAGGCATTCAAGACCTCCATACAAAAATTTTATGTTGGATAGTTGTGAAATTAAATTTTGTTAACATGTCTTTCTTACATGAAGTGTTTTATGTTTTTTAAAAAAAAATTGATCTGTGAGATTTCACAAGATGATACCAATGGGGATGTGTTAAGCTAATATTGAGGGTTAAATGGAATGGAAATCAGGATTGAGTTATTAAGATCACTAGTGGAGCTTGCCCAGTATTTTCATGAGTGGTTGGACCAAATGATTAGGCATCAAGGATGTCGTTTAATGCAGTGGACTATCATGTTGGGCATGGAACAAAATATTGGTAATGAAAATCTATCAGATATGAGTCAAATTTTAATAAAGGCATGAGGTGCTGGTATTTGTGGCATTGGTTTTTTTATTTGGCGATTGATGCTTACTAGTGATGGAAAAAGAACCATTTTTGAGTCATGTGAACATAACATGACTCCATTAATGTGGTGGTTTTGACGAATCGAGTGGGTGAAGTCCCCCAATAGTTGCAGCTTATGTGATTATGAATTGGGGTTTCTGGTAGTAGAAATCCACATGGAATATGAGGAGTACTCAGATGTCAGAGTTGAGGCGAATATTTGGGGGATAAGGCTCACCATGATTGAGGCTGTGGTACAGGATGCTCATTTTAGGATAGGTCTTTTCATGCCTCTAATTGATCAACATTGGGATAATGCTTGATCTTATGAAGGGGTATTTGTGATAAATTTACAATTTATTGTAAATGTTGTCGGGATGTGGGTACTTATTCATACATTAGGTTTTAGGAGGCATGTGATGTTGAGTTACTTGTTTATTGTGGAACCTTAGGGTTCACCTGGGTTGTGACATCATTGGTAACTTGAGCCATGGCCCATGAAACATCTTCTATTCAGGGATTCTGGTATTAATCGAGCTTAGTGATGGTTTACTATATTCTATTAAGCACCAGGGAATCCTTAATTTGTTATTACATTGTAAAAATTACTTCTCATTAGTTTGAATTTATGCTTAAATAAATATGATAGGTACTCTCCATTGGGTGGTATCCTGCTGAGATTCATCCCACACCCTACGTAGGCCCTTCATGATATATGTAGATGATATAAATTTCAATTCCAGAAATAGATCAGCCACCAGAGTTGGATCCTAGTAGCTTTATTCATGGAGAGTTTTATGAGACCATGCATTCTTTCCTAGTTGGTGGGTCTATTTTATTTATCATCTTTTCTATGTTAGCATACTAAATATATCTGTGACCTGTATTAGTTGGCAATTAAGGACCCTATTTTTTATATTTATATGTATGACAGGTTATGAGATACATGTAATTCTTGTTTTGTTTAGTTCTATATGTGGTATAATGATCTGTTAATTTATTTCTTCTATTATTGTCATTCATATTGATTGTTCTTCCGCAATTTGTGGGTTTTGTTTGAGTTTGCTGAGTCTTATTTACTATAATTTATGATATATATTATTACTAAAGTAATTATATTTTCATCCATAGATTGTATATCCTCCCCATTATATCTTTTTACACCCTCACATCTAGTTAGAAACCTTTGGCATTCTGGGAGGTGTGCCTAAGGCCAGTGGCCCACCTGACCGGGAGCACTGTCCGGGTGGCTATTTATGTTAAGATGATACAAATGGTATCATAGGTGTTTCATTAACACATTATTGGTTTTATGATTTGGGTCATTTATTATGGATATTAGATTGTGTTTAGAACTAGATTTTAAAATCTTTCTTGGGTTCTTGGGGTTCCATGTACGAGGGATTGAATCAGTTTCTACAGGTGGGAATTTCTATTCATTTTTTTATCATTTTAAATTATTTTTAATTTTCACATGAGATTAATTATTTTGTTTTTTTTCATTTTTACATGTGACCCATTTCCTATGGAGTAAAGAAGAAATACAGACCCTTTCCTCAGTGAGGGATGGTGTGTTTTCTTACCTATTGATTGGAACATTTTAGGGTATCTAAATTTTATATTTTCATGTATTCATTTAAAAATAATACTTCATTGAGATATGTATTAAATTATTTATTAAGGTGTAAAATTACATGATTAAATGTTATATTCCTATGATATAAAATGATTATGAATTGAATATTAAATGTGATATATATTTATATAATTTAATGTGAGAGTGATATTGTTCGGTCTCTTATATAATGAAATATGTTTTATGTCTCGAGGTGATAGTGATCAGTAGGATAGGGAAATTTGATTTTCAGTTTCAAGCAATGATGTAATCAGGGTGGGTGAGGCCCATTTTACTATGTGATAATTGGCTCTGTTGAAGCTGGGTTATGAGTCATGAGGTTAGGATGCCAAGGGGAATTGTTTTAGTTGGAAATATTAAGGGTACTGAGTTTGTGCTTATTTATTACTATTGTCCCTATCTTCATATATATGTTTGTGTTTGTGTGTGTGATATGGGTTGTATGACCATTTACTTTTATTTAGTTTGATGCTACCTTGAAAGCTCTTATTGAGTATCACATAAGCGAGGATAGTGTGTCATTGGAGCATGATTAGTTTAAGACTTTTGAGGTTCAAACAGAGATGGTAAAAGATCAAGTACATGCTCAGGTACAAGCTAAGGCACATGTTCCATTATAGGTCGTTCAGCTACACGACTCCACTGATTTTGGACCATGGCTTGATGATCAAATCTGATAGAGTATGGTACATGTTATCTAAGGTATCTACAGGGTTTCTTGTTGATAGAATCCATCTATGGCATACTTGACACGGGAGTTCTAGTTGCATCACTCACCATTTTTTCAGTGTAATGGGGGACATCAGGCATCTAATACCTTATAGAGAGTATGTATATTATAATTCAATAGCTAATGATTCCTCTAGGGTATAGGGGGATTTTGGAGACATACATGTTTAGAGGTCCATCAAAGCATTGGTAGGACATGAAGGTTTAGTCTGCCCGACATAAGGGACTGTCCAAGGTGGATTTTGAGTCCAGGTTCTTTGAGAACATTTTCCAAGAGATGTAGGGGATGAATTATTTTAGGAGTTCTTGAGAATTTATGATGGTTACTGGTCCATCATGGAATATGAGTCTACCTTCATGGAATTTTCTCACATAACACCTAGTATGGGTCGAGATGAAACCTCATGGGTGAGGCACATTGATGATGGATTATTGCACCCCATTCATGTTTAATTAATCATCTTTAGGCTGGCCTCATTCTCAGTGATGATGAATCAAGAAAGCATAGCCGAGGGTACCATAGGTATAGGTCGTACGTGAGCCTATAGATATCCATAGGTGATATCAGTGGTGATGATTCAGATATTAGGAAGCGAGCGAGGGAAAAATTCTAATAGGGAATTCACGAAAAGGATTCGAGAGAACACTACATGGTGGTTCTTCTACACTTTTTATCCATTTTGGGATGACATGACATGTTCGGACATTATAGGATCATCCTATGAAGGATTGATGGGAATGTGGATAGGAATGACATCACAAGAGTTTCAGATGAGGGTTTCACATTCGGTGAAAGATTAGGTTTTGGGGAAGACTTAGGGTTTTGAGAACGTCTCTGGATCCACACTATGTGATAGTATCTAAGGTTCATCTACATCCAACTGTCATGGAAGGAGTAGTGGGACCTAGTTAAAGTTTTTGAGGTAGGAGGATTGTGGAACACCTCCGAGTTTTCAGACATCATATAGTCAAATTTTGGATAGGTTCATTCCAAGAGCTAGCAGGGTTAGAGCATGATGGTGAGTAGAAAAAATTTAGAGGTAAGTTATAGGCATATACTAGTTTATTTTTTAATTTTATTTTTCTTGATCTGATGAGGGAAATCCTTTTTGATAATATGAGAATCACCGAATGAATATGGCTTGACCCGAATCACCTATGTATGTTGACACTATCTAAGGTGATTCATTATATAAATATGAAGATCTTGGACTTAGAAACATCTTTGCATGTAATTTTTTCGGTTCATAGAAATCACAAAATATATGGTATGTGGGTTACATGTGGTTCCATGCTAATCAGGTCATCTACGGTGCAATGTTCAATTTTTCTGTGAGGGACCATGAATTTTTTTGAGCCTCTTTTGAGATGTGGGACCTCATTGTACAATTTTTGACAGATCCTTGAGGCAATAACTGTTGAGGTGATGGATGTGAATGGGTGCATTATATGGTATGATAAAACACGATGGGGTGTGGATGTGACGATGTGTCATAGGGGGGACCATGGGTATGAAAATTGGTCTTTGGACCTATGTATTCAATGATCATTTGTTCGAGGTGAGACCTATTAGGAAATTCTTAAGGTGGGAAGTCCCCTGAGGAATTTGGCATGAACCCTTGAGACTAGGGTAGACCAAGTTATTTTTAACCAGAATGGGTATGTATAGTATCATCTGTGGGTTTCATTTGATATCTTGTGGAAGATATATGCTCAGGATGAGAGACTGTAATGTACTAGGATTTTGAATTGATTCAAATTTCACCCCCATTTTTTTCAATTAGAATCTATGCAATATTGTATTCTGATTATCAGAGAGAAATTATAAGTTATACATTAGCATTTTATAATGTGTTTGTTTGGTTTTATAGTCAAGGAGTGTTCCATGGTTTTTTCAGATTGGTTTTGGGGGAAGTGGAGGCCAAATGGCCAATTTTGAATTCCTACATAAAGGTGGACAAGTTTCGATAAACTGTGTGGCCTCTTACATGTAAAGGTGAGCCCTATTTTTAACATCCCCATGGTATGTGTAAACTATTTGTGTGAGGCACATGGTTATGCAGTTTTCTTGTAGCATATAATAATGGATACCAATCAGTTTGTGCATTTTTAGTGCAATACATATAGTAGACCACACTGGTGATTCCTTATAGGCACTACCTATACAGTATAGCATGCACTATTTGCACACTATTTGGAAAACTGTGAGGACTAATAATTCATCCCTTCCTGGGTTTATTTGTTATGTTTTTATGTTTTTTTATTTTTTTCCCCTTATTTATTTCCTCTATCCCCATTTTCTTCTCCCATAGTCAAAAATTATACAAGATGAATCCTCATCCTCCTCAAATCCATAATATTTGAGATATCTCCCTCTTCATAGATCCATTATTAAATTTTTCATAGGTAATGGATGCATGTAAATAAGGCTATAATCATCCCCCTATCTTATTAATTTATATTTCTCCTCACACACTACTGTTTACATCTGATTTGATTTTAGGTATTTTGACATAATCACATCTCTTTGTTGATCAGCTTTAAATTAAAGCTTGATATCAGGAATTACTACATATATCAGTCCATGGTTGGTGGTTTATATATTGATTTGTGTTTTTGTGGTTGTTTTGGGGTTGTGTTTGTTGGTGTGCAATTTTGGTATTTTTAGGAAGGCCTTTTTATATCCTTTTCATTATATCAAAATGACTCTGTTTAACAAAGAGATGTCGTTGAGCATGCCCAAACCATTTAAGAACATCAGAGGCTAGGTTAGATGTTTTTTCCCCTCATGGTATTTTTTCTAGTGGTTGCAAAATCATATGATCTGAATTTCTTTAATATATATCAATTAATTTTAATTGTTTAAGTTTGACTAAATGAATATGAGTCATTCAAGACCTCTATACTAAATTTTTATGTTGGATAGCTAATAAATTTTATAATATTAAATTAATATTCCTTATAATTGTGTTTCATATTGGTTTATATATTTTTAAAGCCTTTATTGCATATAATAATACCCATGGAGTTTTGACGGGATCAACCTGAGGTCGGGATATAATTGATATCTACATTGAGTGATGATAATCACTGATTGTGATTAGCCTGGATTTTTATTAGTGGTTTTACCAAAGGATTGGGTGTTGAAGATGATATTTGAGGTGGTGAGATAGTCAGGTTGGGCATGGCCCATGATAATAGAAGGGAAAAGATATTTTTTTTATTTATATGGCCCTAGGGAAATGAGGTTCTAGTTGGTGTGCCTTAGTTTATTATTATTTTGTTATTTCCACTCATAGATGAATCGAGAAGAACTAATTTTGAGTCGTGTTCACACATGATGACTCTATTGATGACGTGATTTTGACACATCAAATCAGTATAGGCCCACGGTAGTTGCAGCTTAGGTGATTATGGTTTGGGGTGCATGATGTAGAAAACCACATTGAAGGTGATGACTCTTCATATGTCAGAGTTGTGGCTTATGGTTGGGGGATGAGGATCACTGTGTTTGAGACTCTGGGACAAGATTTTTGTTTTGAGGATAGATGTCGATGTTCCTCCAGTTGTCAAGCCTTGGGCAGATGCATGATTTTTTCAATGGTTCTATTGGACCCAGTTACTATGTATGTGGTGTGCTTTCGGGATGTTATAACTTATTGATATGAGAGGTATTAGGAGTCACGTGGTTCTAGGATTCTTGTTTGGGGTGGAACATTTGGGGTTACCGGGGTTGTGACATCAGTGGTACCTATGGTCATGGGCTAAGGATCTACTTCAACTTTCGGATTTCAACATTGGCCATCGTAGGTGATGGTTTCCTTATGGTTGTAGATCACTCGGGAAAAATTATTTTCTTATGGAATCATATAGCTTAATTTTCATTATTACGCATTCCAAATTAATCAAATATTAAAGGTAAACACCATGGGGTGATATCCTACTGAGACTCATCTCACACCCTACACAGCACCATTGGGACACGTATAGGCATTCTGAATTTGTATTTATGCAAAGGATAAAAGTTAGTGATTGGATTTTAGTAGTTGATTGCATGGGGATTTACATGGGACCATGAGGTTGTTCCTAGTTAGAGATTCCATTTTTTTAGATTCATTTATATGTCAACTTGTAATATACATTTGTGGCCTATTAGGTTAGCTATTAGCAACCCACTTTTTTATATTGACCAGTATGAAATACTATAATAGGCATATCCTTCTTGTTTTTTAAATTCCTATTCTGGTATAATGTTCTATATATATTTTTATTCTAATATTTTTTGAAATTGACAATTCATATGCCTTTTTTGGGTCTAGTTTGAGTCTACAATGTCATATTTATTCTATTACATGTTACATATTATTACATAGGCTAGTATATTTTCATCCCCATAGTGTATAGCCTCTACAGAACTCATGTTTACAACCTCGATAATAGTCAAAAGGCTTTGGGCTTTTGGGAGGTGCACATATGGCCAATTTACTATCAACCAACGGGCACTATTTGAGTGGCTATTCGGGTCAAGGTGCTACAACCAAAGAGGTAAGGGTTTATTCCAAAATCTCTTCCATATTCTGGATTATTTTTGTTTAAGCCTCCATTGGGGGGAATTATTTGATTTTTTTATCTTTAACCCAATATATTTTACCATCCTCTAGTTATTATGAAATATTCAATTAATAGTACCATTTTCATCAAATCAATACATAATGTTATATAGAATTTTTTTAAGATATAACAACATTGATTCAATTTTCAGTCAAAAATGCTTTTTCTTCAATATCCTATTTTCCCGAAAATCTAATATTGGTTTCAAAATTCTAAAATTTATTTATTAAATATAATTTTTTCAATAATTTTTTTACAAATTTTTATAAATGGAAACATCATATCATTTTCCAAACAAAGTAATTTTTGACTTTTCCTTAAGAAAGTGAGACGAATCTTTATTTTTTCATGTACGACATGAACTATATATCAAGATGTCATGAAAATTCATTTAATTTTATATTCCATTACATGTTTATGATATTCATTTCAAAGAACATTTTTGTCATGATATTCTATTAATATTTAGTTTTAAAATATATTTTTAATGTGACAGCATTATTTTCCTCAAAAATAATTTCATGATCTTTTAAGTGTTTTTTTATTCAATGATTATAACTACCCATGTTTTACTTATGTCCCATTGAGAATATATTGTAATTACACCACACTTAATATTTCATTGGATGGTTTGGGATTGATTTTAGTTTGGATGTACTATGTTGATACCATTCACCATAAGACATTGGATGGATTATGATAATTTTTATAGATTGGTGATAGTATTATCATTTTTTATTGTAGTTTTTTAATAAAAAAAATTATGTTACTTATGTTGTATTTATTTCAAAAGAGGAATGCATTGGACGTAGTGACTAATAGTCAGGGCCCATTATTGCCTATTGATGAATCAGTAGGTCTCATGATACAAACTAGATGGGAAATTAGCTAAGGACATACCCATTTAGAATGAAATATTGGAACAAGTCCTTGATGGTATTTCAGATTTCTTGGAAGAAGGACTTGAGGGAATGTTTTAAATGTTCAGAAATATGCATTCTATCATTATGAATTCAATTATTGTAGTCCATGTGATTGTTTTATTTTTTATGATAACCTAGAATGGGGTTCTATCTCACGATATTATTTATATGGAATTATTTTATCATCACTTATTCCTACTATATTTTTCCATGTTCATATTTTTGAATTAATTCCATGTATTTTAGTTTTTTTCCTTGAATATTTTATTATAAATTATGTATTAATGAGAGCTTCTATTGTATGTATACCATTACTAAAAATTATGGATTACCCCTTATATTTCCTCTCCAGATGCTGAAAATAAATGTTTTATGAAGATATTTTTGTATATTCTATAGGGAATAATTATTTTCTCAATGTAAATAAGTTGTTGGTTTTTATGTTTTCAAATGTACATGAAATTCAAGAATGCATCTAGTTTACCAAGGTTACAAAATTTCATGGGTATTTGGGATATGATTTCATGTATCTAATGATAATATAATAATTTCAAAAAATAAAAATACTACTTGGCTCAAGGTATTCACATACATTCTTCCCACTTAAATATTCAAAAACTCCCTCCTTGTCAGAACCCATTGTATTTTGGGGAGGCAGGCTAGAGGCCTTATGGAGAGCCAAATCGGGTGACATGTTATGTTGACTTGGGCTAGTTCATTAAATGTTTATATTTCATTTTCCTACAATTAAAAATAGATTAATATATCATTTTTTAAATTTCATCATCATCCTTATCATTATTATGGATCTTATTTTTACACTTTGTATCTAGTTTCCTAACCTTCAAACATTGAAATCATGTGAGTGGATATATCCATTTAAACATTCATTCTCCACATTGTATATTTTTGGAGTGTAATGACAAGAATTTATTGTCATATTTATCTTCCTACACTATATATACTATTGGATATTAATAGCCTAAACATCCAACACATTTGACAGTCCCTTTTTCAATGCAACAATATCCATACTTATCATCTTGAATGTGACATTTGAATCATTTTAATCCATTATAGAGACTTTTGGATTGAAATAAAAAGTAAATATTTTCCCGATATACATTAATATATTTACATCAATGAGGATTTATCTTAGACCGCATATGTTTTTCATAACATCATTCAGTCAGTCAAATAATGAAACAATAGAGTCATTATGGTACATGATTACATCCAAATAAATATTCCTTAAAACCATCAATTTAGCTTATATTAAATTTTTATAACCTTATTATATATATATATAATATTGTAACACATGTAATGTGATGACTTATATGATATCAAATTCATGTAATTTTTATTGACTAATTACTCCCTTAAAGAAATAATTCTTATGGAGTCAATATAAAACTCTATTTGGTCTAAATATGATAAATTTACACTATCCAGACTATCTAAAATACCATGTTTCATAGCTATAAATATATCCATGCATAATTATTTGATGTATTTATTCATTTAATTCTGCCATTGTTGAAAATTGTTTCAATCAATGTTTCAAATACTTTTTTTATTAACAACATCCATTGCTTCCACATAGAGAGAGAAATTGACATTAACCCATTCATAAAATATAAATCATTGGACCCACAATATTAAATAACCTTATAAGAGAGGTAAATTAGTGTATGAAATATTAAACTCTCCCATATTTGAATCTTGTTTTTTTGTTATAAAAACAAATTATATCTCCTTCTCGTGGAAATGCATGAGAAAAAATAAAAAAATTCTTAAGAAACAACAAAATTAATAGGTTCACCCTTAACTGGGAATGTCTAAGGAAGATACAAAGGAAATTTTCTAATGTAACAAATCCAATATAATGAAATATTGAAACAATGATCAATGAAAACTCGTTATCCCTCTTGATTCAGTATGAGTCACACATTGAGTTATTAATGCTCTCTAAATTTATGTGTGTACACATCTCCTCCAAAACAATATTATTATGATATTTATGAACTTTTAGTGGATTCATACATATTTTTATGACTATATACTCTTTATTTAACAATGATACAGAAAACACCATATTTCATAACTTATGTTTTGAAAAAAAAACCTTCCTGTAATGCTCCTTCTCCACTATGAGAAATCTGTTCAAATTATTATATTAACAGTGTAACTCCTCAATTATTATGTGTCATATTGTTTATCACATGAATCCATAATGTTTATACACTTAATTTTTCACCACATGACTCAAAAATGTTTATGAACAACACTTTTCCCCACATGACTCATTTAATTGCATTCACCACACAATTCACCGTGTGACTACTTATTGTTTTTAAATTATACTGTTCACCACATGAATCTGTATTTTTTTTCAATCCCCTTATACACAAGACATACATATACCTCCTTTGATTGAAAATTCTTTTAAATAGATATTATTACAAGAAATATTCTCCTCTAAATATTTTTAGGATTATTTAATTAAGAGATTATGAGACTATTTATATGAAATTAACCCTAATAAACCTAAAAACATGATAACATTGTTTAACCATTTGGTTAAGGCAATTTACATGACACTATATTGACGATGTAGATCACTTTACTTCACTAGAAATCTAATTATTATTTTTAGGACTTGAACACACTTCTTGGGATATGATATTGATGATATATGGATTCACACTCATTTCTAGTTAAATAATGCACATTGAATATGCAATCAACTTCTGCACCAAGGACATTTACGTTATTCATTACTCTTTAAGACATAAAAATTCATCATGATTCTTTATTTTTTATGTTATATATGTAATTATAAAGTAATTACATGATAATCTTTCTTTTTTCTAAATTTGATGCAAAACTATAAGAAAATTCTGTACCACTGTCTCAAAAAAACTATTCAAAAACATAAATCCTTGTCAATTAGTACAAAAACCTTATAACTCAACCAATATAGATTGTTTCAAACAAATATTTATGTGTATCTCTTTACACTAGGAGTAAATTTGTGTTACTCACACAAATATTGTAGAAAAATATTCATAGATATCAAAATTAATTATATTAATAATATAAATAGACACTTCATGTAAAGGATAATAATTAAATAATATTAGGAATGTATGAATGGTTAAACCTAGAGGAAATGATATATAACCCCTCACTTTTCTAGAATAATCCATAAGACTCTAAATCGGTTGGTTTTTGTACCCCATCTTCCTCCCCTTGGGAAGACATTACTCAATATACAATCTAGTTCATAATGATTTTTAAAACTAACAATCACAAAATATGTTTGAAAATTAAATACAAGATAATATCCCAAAAAAACCAATGTCAGGGCGGAAAAAGAATAAATTTTATGTCTACATTCCTAGAAAGTAAAGCAAGGATTAAAATTTTCTTATAAATTGGATTGAATTTTCAAACTAAAGTATACAAACATTCATAATATAAAACATTTATAAATGTGAATAAATATGATAATATACTTTTAATAAATGAATATTTTATATATTTAAATAGAGAAAACAATTTACAAATAATTCATATATCAAATTTTATAGTAAAAAAATTAATAATTAATCTTTAATCATTTTCATCATTCCATAAAAATGAATAAAAACACTTTATATTATATTCATAATATGAACTCTTAATATAATTCATTATTTGTAATTTCATTTAAATGAATATGTTAATTTTATTAGTTATAAATTAATTTATGAATCTAATTTTATTATTCCTTCATTTTATATAATCAAATATCACATACCTAATCATTGGATAAATCATTGATCAATTCAATCATCTTAACATTTTTGATGTGTTTTAAATAATATTCCAAATAAGGCCCCTTAATTTGTACATTTTAAATTTATCATTTTGATCATTTCATAATTTTATTATGTATAAATACCATTTATATTATGCCATATATTTGGATTTATAAAACATTTATAGAATAAACTTTATGATTTACAAATAACAAATATTTTTATGTTATTTATCGTGAAATATAAGTATATAAAATGAATTTAAAATAATAAAATTTAATATTTATTGAATATTTATTCAGAAATTTCATGAAGTGACCCAAACCATCCATTCAACAGACATCCAAACGAGTTCGTGATGTATCTGAAGGGTATCCTAGATCCTACTAGCCTAATGGATAACATCATATGCATCATAAACAATCGTTGATGAAAATTCCACCTATAAAACAAAATAAATCAGATTATAGTACATAAAAGGAATCTACTGATATTTCTACATGATAATTCCATGGGCCATACATACACACACAAAAGGAATAAGTAAGAAAACAAAATATCAACATATAGCTGATATAAATAATTTTAAACTAATTCTTTAGCTCACAAAATAACTCCATCACCTAATAAACATAACTCTTATCACCCCCTTTTATACCTCAACATTTTCTAGCTCCCAAAATTAATCAGTCCAAATACAAAATAATGAAATCCACTAATAACCACAAAATAATGTCACAAATAACTCATTTAAAGGGAAAATTTATGAACATTCTATGAAAGTAAAAACATTATTACAAAATAAAGTATTTGGAACATTTGGATTAATGAGATATATAAAACATGGACAGACCTCAATTCCCACTTGTCACTAACCGTCACTAATTTAAAATTAATCTTAGGACTGATAAATAATTATATAAGATCCAAAACTAAAATTTAATATTGTTATGAGCATAAAAATCTTCAGTATACCACCACCATCCTTTCCACATCCCTATTTTTTAATTTGAGGAAAATTTTAATCTAGTATAAAAATAATTTTAAAAATAACATTTTTATTACATATTTATATTCAAAACAAATAATTATTGATAATTGTATTAAAATATATCTCTTTTTATTAAATGAAAATAATTATACAGATTTTTTTCTAAAAATCACACATGCTCAATAAAAATAATCCTTCATATTTTTATTAATGATACATAAAAATATTTCATAAATTTTTTTCAAAAACTAACACACATTGAATTTATATAATAGGTGATAAAATAAAGGCACTTTTTCAATGTGAAAGAAAAATTATATGTACATAATAATATGTTGAATCCATATTAATGAATCTGGGGGATATAAAGAATAAAGAGGATCACCAATATCAATATACCCAAAAGGGTAGGGTTTCCTGGGATCTAATCTTTTTATACTATATCTCTGTATTCTAGAACATTATCTTCCATAATCTATTGGAAAATTATGTAACACTTCACTTGTCAGTGGAGGAATAACATAGAACACTAGAATTTTTTTTTGAAAAGGATCTCATCATGTCTAACATAGAATACCCTAGAACCAGAGTTCCCAAAACTAAAGTAAATAAAGGGTGAGTAAGAAATGGAAATGTAAAATAATAGGAATTAAAAATAAATAGTTATCCATTCAAGGATCACACCATATAAAAAAATCTCACCCTCACCTCTTGATCCCTCATAAGAAAAATACCCAATAACACATATACTACATAATAAAAAATGTGAAACATGCCTCAAGAGATACAATAAATATCAATAAGAACCAACATGGTTTTAATAAGTATCTACACAAACACACCTTTTAGAAACCATATTACTGGTTCAAATGGGGCTTTTGAAAACCACCCGGGATTAATGTATCTCTTATTACAATTAAAAAATAATTTATTCAATGATCACATTCAAAACAAAATTTTAAAATAATTAAAAAAACAACCCCTTTTTATTAAAATCCTATCATTCTTGATACAACATTAATTAAATTACAGTCTGACCCTAATGGGGTAAACAGAATTTTAATAATATTGTTTTAGCCATGTAAAAACTTAAAATAATTTTACTAAACCTGGTGTTTCATGTACCACATGAAATGATATGTAAAAAAGCGTTATAAAATTTATTTTAAATCCCAAAACATTTTCAGTAACATAAAATTCTATTTTAAAGATACAATAATGAAAAAAAATTGGGTTAAAATTTTTATTTAAATTATTGTTTTAACTTCTGAAACCGCCAAATTTTATTAGAAATTGGTCTAAATGAAGGTTCCCTCGAAATAAATAAAATCAAAATTATCAATACTACTATTAAAATATTAAATAATTTATTAAAAAACAAGAAAAATTTAGTTATTCAAATTAAATTCTATAACACTGGGAAAACCTACCTCAGGTCTATGGTAGATGGACCAAAACTCAATTACCGGATCAATGAAATTTACAAAATAAATTCTAAGACATAGATACTCTAAAGCCCCAAAATTTGAGTCAATATCATACCCAAGGATTTAGCAAAAACAAAGGTTGCAACATGTGAGGAGAATAAAACCAAATATTGATGGATGAGGGAATGAAAAATGAAATTAAAAAAACATTTAAAATCATTAAACCCGTACTTTTTTTCAGAACCATGCGGTTACCATGCGATATTCACCACTGAAACCAAAAGGTTATCTATGGTTTTAATTACAAATATACATGATTACCTAATAATTTTCTATACATACTAATAATATTTTCTAAGATGTAGTTCAAAATGCATGGTTTCAACATGGTTTTCTAAATCATGCATGTTAAAAATGCGACACTTAGAAAACATTAAAATTTTAATATTAAACCTCAAAAAATTATTAAATCTAAAAAAATAAATTAAAATAAAACAAGAAAATATAAATTAAATTAAATTTCTATTTTCACACATTTGTGTGACAACTATACCCACCATACCACTTTACACTCCCAAAAATCATCCTGTCATTGTAGAAGGCATTGAAATGAAAGATGAGAGTCCTATATTATTCAACAGGTGGGAGGTTCATGGAAAACGATTTAGAGAATTAACCCAAAAGGATTCACTCAAAAAAAACACAACATAAAATAATATTAACCCAAAATCTATAAAATAACAAAACTGATCTACCCAAACAACATGCAATCTCCAATCACCGAACAACATAACTCACTACCTTAGAAACTTAAGAGCCATGGAAAAAATCATGTGTCATCCCATAATATAGATTATATATAAATATTGATACAATGAACTAATAATCTTGGAAATGAGTATATTAAAATAAAAAAACACTATCTCCTCAAAAAATACTTTTTATTCCTTCACCATAAACCAAAATAAGATCAAGAGGGGAAAAAACCAACGGAACAGCAAAAACCCCACAAAAAATTTTCAAAAATGCTACTAAGATCACAAATAAAACCATATAATGACATGGGATTTATCCTCATATCACTAAATAAAAGAGATAAAAATTGTCATAATAATAGTACACCACCTCACGGTGATCCTATGAGAACTATAATAGAAACTAGCCAATCTACAACTTGAACTACTTTCTTCCAAAAGCTACCATTCTGGCACACACCCAAGGTTATCATCCTGACTCTATATTAATATCCAAGACTCATCACCCAGAAAACTCATAAATAAACCTAAAAAAATAAAATCCATAGTCAACTACAATGAATTATATGAAGCGGCCAACATCCCACAATAATTGATCAAAGAGATCCTGAATGAAACATATGACAAAAAAGTACCTCATGAACTACAACACCACAAATCATTAACACAACCCATGGAGGGTATACCCAATAAAAGATATTAAACGTGGAGAAAAACATCCATAAATACCAATAAAAGAACAATTCTTAGGATTTCGAAAGTTCAATCGGTTCTACAACAAAATTGAATTCTTAATACATGTTCCTTGAGTAAAAAAATGTATGAGTCCACCACATTATTTACAGTTTAGGTAGAGTCTTAAATGAAAAATAGTATCCTATAAATTATTGGATAAATCATAAAGTAGATAATCCTAGGAGGTAAACCCTCTAATATATTCTTTGACCAATTTAGGGGGTGTAAGTTTAATGACATGAGATATAAACTCAGCCGGTTCATCTCACCCATATCAAAAAATGATTTCCTTACAATACTTTTGGACAAACCCAAAAGCATAAATTACTATAAAACCATTCCATCCATACAATATACAATTCCTTTATCCTAAAAATATCTAACATTGAATAAAGTGATTAAATTACCAAACTTGATTTAGAAAAAAATTAAAACCATATTTAGAGATTTATTAATAGTTAATGAAATTTGTTATTTAAAATAACATAATTTTAAAAATTATCGATAAAAATAAACACTACTTCTAGTATTTTATAACCAATAATGAAATAATCCTCTTTTTAAAACATAATTTAGTAAACTAGAAAATAATATTAAAATAACTATTTAAAACAATTTTTTTGAATCTATAGATATCATAGAAAACAAGAAAACCCACATTTTTCCCCCAAAATATATATTTATAATATTCAATTATAATTAAAAATAACATAAAAACCACATACAAATATTTAAAATAAAATTAAACATAACTAAACTCTTATATAATTCCCCCTAGAATGTAATAATTTAATTAATATTGAATTAATTGAAATGAAATTTATCAAAATAAAACATGAAAAATAGAATAGAAAACAATTTGTAGGTTTAGAGGAGTCCTTAGAACCATCAAAACATGATCCACGTTGTTTTCCAAACTAAGGGGGCACCCAAGATACATTCCACTCATTTGTAATTTCTTCATTATTTTATTCCAACACAGTATACCACAAAAATGTAAAATCAAAATCTTTGACTCAATCCTAGAATTCCCAAGTAAACTCGCTGATCCAAATAGAAGAGACCTGGTGACATTATCCCAAGCATATTCCACTCATGTTATTAAAGAATACCTCTACACTAACATCACCGCTTAAATAAAAGATTGTTCCATGGGACCTGGGAACACTATTAAACATTCCGTTGATACAATATTTATCAGTCCAGCTTGACATTTCCATCCAAAATATGCTTTGATCCCCCTGGGCTAACTACATGTATCATTCGGATCATAGAAAACAACTTAAAAATATGACACCCATAAGAAATTTAAATCATTATATAATCCCCATAATGATTCTTACAAAATATATGTGTGACCTATCCATATATCAGAGGTCCAAAAAAATAAATAGAAATAAACCAAACATAAACAAGCAACAGTTATAAGTAGGTATAAACAAATACCTCATATCAACTATAAACTCCCTCTCTTATCAAATATACCTTTTATAACCCCCCTAAGAACCCATATAATGTTTTAGTTTCCCAAATAAACCAGTTTCCACATGAAATAATTCAATCCAATAATAACAATAACAAAAAGGAGTAACAAAATCATATACAGAGACACATGTTTGAAATTCTATGAAAATACTGAAAATCCCTATAATAATATGTAATTGTAATACATTTTTAAATTAAATAAATAAAACTAAAACTTATTTCAATACTCATTGGTCACTAATTTTCCCGGATACTAAATGCTCTTAAAGAGTGAGAAGAAACTAAATAGGATCCCGAAACTAAAATATAATATAGGCATGGGAATAAAAATTATTAGTATGCCACAACCCACCTTATAACATGTATAACATTTGATTAGAGATCAATTTTATTGTAGTTTCAAAATAATAAAAATAATTTGGTTTTTATTACTATATTATATTAAAAACCAATAATAATTTATAATATTTTCAAAATTTTCCAATTTATTTTTCATAAATGAAAACAATAACTAGATAAAAAATTATATAGAACTATCACATGCCATATAAGAAATATTTTTTATATATTAACAGTTAATTCAAAACCATTTCTGAAAATTATCATGAAAAATAACACATATTTGAAGAATATAAAGATAAATATTGAAAATGACTATGTTGATAAAAATAAGGTAATAAAAGTATCGATCTAATGGTTCAAGAAATATTATAAAAATAGAAGAATCTTAAGTAGAAATCGGATACTCATATATCAATATAGATTTCAGGGAAAAATATCCATGGGCTCTACCCATTGGCTACTAAGGATAGGTAAGCTGGAAACCACATAACAAGAATATAGTAGAAAATTTAGTAACAATTCACTGGCTAGTTTATGGAAAACATACATAACCTTTATAAAAAATGGAATGGTTGTTTGTCCTGTCGATGTTATCCTACCAGAGAACCATGGTTCCCATGAATATTATAATGTATGGTTTAGTAATAATCAATAACCACAAATAATAAGGATGATAAATAAATAGAGATAAATTCATGTATCACCATGAATAACACACAACTCACCCTCGCCTCTATCTACCACCAAAGGAATATCCACAATCAAACATCAATCACATAATATTAAATGAAACAAACTCCTCAAGCGAGACCATCAATATAAATTGAAACAAAATGGTATGTTAAAGAGTTTCACACACCCATATACACATTTTGGAAACTATTTGAATGTGAAAATCAAGCCTTCTGAAAACAATGATGATGACAAGATCTTGTATAATAATTAAAAAACTCATTTATAGTTAATTTCATCTAATATCACATTAAAATCCAAAATTGAAAAATAATAATAAACTATTCCTATTTTATAAAAATTCCTTAATTCCTATAACTACATTATTTAAAGTAACATGTGACCAAAATAGGATCAAAATAAATTTAGGATTATTTTTTATTAATAGATATCATTTAAATAATCTACCAAAATTTTGAGTTTCAACTACCTTTTCAAATTCCACGTTAAAATCATTAGATATTTTATTTTAAAATTTATTTTGAAAAACGTTACAAAATATTTAAAATCGGTAGTTGTGCATCAAAATAAAATTATAGGTTTGTGACTTTCTAAAAATAAATTTAAATTATTCTTTAAAATTAATAAAACCATTTATTTCTAAAGAAATAAAACACAATTTCCTCTTAATAAACACAATAAGAATAATTAATACAATTATTAAATAAAATTAAAACATTATTTGAAAATCAAAAAAAATGTCAAAAAATTTAATGCTAAAATATAAATACCCCAACACCAGTATCCTTGAGTAAGTGACTTGATTTATTACATTTGTTATGTGAACAAGTGATTTCATCCTAAAGGACTAAATAGTTTAATATCTTGCGAATACCCAATACTATCAAAAGTTTCAAATTACAACTTGATTGGAAAAACGACATTGAAACTCAATTTACACTCCCCTAAACTCTAATATTATCCATGGAGTTCATTATTAATATACATCATGGCATCTTAGGGTAAAATAAAACATATGAAATGGGTGTGCTTAGATTTTTAGTAACGGTAATCAATACAGTGCAAGCTATAAACTTAAATAAGAAGTCACGGTGAATATCTAATAAAACATTTCATTCAAATGTAAACATGAACATAATATGGTTTAAATAAATGTTGATCCAAATATTTCTATATAAATATTCCCATGAGAATAAAACATAAACAAAGATATTATACAATTTGAATTATCAAATTGAATATTAATTATAGATACCATAATGTGGGAATTAATAACTCTGGAGAATATAACCATATATTCATGGATTCATCCAAGACACCATATATAAATGGGTACAAATAAGGTCTAGTTTATCTCATTAGACCTATTGATGCATTTAGTGGCTATATAGGGACCCACCCATCACATTATAAGTCTAATTAATTAATCATATGAAAGGTATAAAACATAATCAACATATATATTTATATTGAAACTTATCATGAGAAATGTTAATAACCTTCCAAAGATAATAAACATAATCATAAACCATCCAGATTAATATGGAGGTTGGTATCAATATAGTACATATTGAAAAAATATTCATAAACAATTAAATAAAATATGGTAGATGGTAACATAGGAAATCAATTTAAATAAATAATATCATTCAATGTAGTTTTTTGGAAACATATGTATATACTATAAGAAAATCGTTGAGGAATTCTTGAGATATATACCATTTTCTTTTGAAAATTAGAGTTTTTTTGGAAAATAATTTTTTATTTTTCATAAAATAAGATTATAAAAATGTATATCCTAGAAAAGAAAATTTAAGGAAAATTAATTTATTTTTAAAGCATAAGTGATGTCCAATTGAAGTAAAAACAGGTAAAAAGTAATTTCAATAAACTTTAGAAATGTGCCACTTCAGTGCAGTTTACGTGAAAATATAAAAGAGTTTTAGTGAGAGCAATGGATAACTTGTTATATAAAATTAGAAAAAAATATTTTATGATAAAAATAATTATTTAGAAAAAATATCGCTTTATTATAATAGATTATTTATTTTACATGAAAATGGTTATAAAATTGTGAAGTAACCTTTAATTGGGCATGCATATCGAGTAGAATTTGAAAGGTAACCTTATAAATATTGTATTTCCCAACCAAAAAAATTAGAACTAATTTAGATAAATGAGATTGAAACATATATATATAATGTAAAATAATTATAAAAATATAATTAAGAATTAAATTGGATCAATGAGATGGAAACTATAACCGAAATGAAAAATAAAGGATTGAGGAGATTCTCTTACTTAAAGTCATAAAGCGTTAAACACATGTACTCAATGTCCTAGAAAATGAAATTAGATTCATTAATAAATTAATTAATAACATATTAAAATTTTATTTATTTACTATAATTTAAATAAATTCATTTATAGTATATTAGATGTGTTATAAGATTCAATTGCATCGTTCGGGACTGTTCGTTTCCTTTGTTTTCATGGTCAGTTCATTTGTATACATGTATAAAATATCATGTAAAATGGGTGTAATTATCAAAAATTGAAATTTTATTTTATTAATGAAAATAAATAAGATTAAATGGTATTATATATCATATTTTATATAATTATGATTCATTATATAAAATACTAATAATAACCGTTTATTTTATTTTGTCATGTTTTCGTTCAAAAGCACTAGTTTTGTTTCATTAATTAATTTTATGTATATATAACTCTTATAGAGCCCTAAATAAGTTGTAATATATATTTTAATATATTTTTTGACCATAAAAATTGTTTTATTTCTAGCCATCAAGGTGGTAATAAAAAATGAAAACGCATCATCCACGATAGCGATAAATTGGCACATCACGAACAATGATATCATTTTTAGAATTAAAGGGAGAGGAGAAGAGCTTTGATGATGGATCATACATTAACATAAAAAAATTTCAATATATATATATAATACACAAATTATTATGAAAATTCGGTAATGTGAGGTTATGAATGCGTTTCAAAAGAAAAATAATAAATTAAAATTAAATGATCTAAAGGGTATTTTACCTCTTGAATTCCTCTCCATGAAAACCTCCATAATGAACATTAAAATGGTGTTTTAGATGAGAAAATAAATACTAGAATTTGTGGGAGTTGTTTTTATGAGGTATTTAGGAGAAATTTGACAAGAATCAAGGCTTCAGAGGTGTGAAGAGTAGAGGATGTGAGGGGTGTTATTTACAGTGGAAAAGGGGGGTGATTTTGTTTATTTCATTTAATAGTTTATCAATTTGGTTCTATTTATTGAATATAATTTTTCTCATGAATAAATAATTTAAATAGTAATGGAGAGTTTGAGATTATCATGCTTACATCAGAAATAACTGAGTAAACATTTTATTTAGCATTGAATGTTATATATCGTAACTTATCAAATTTCACTATTCAATAAAAATTCAACTATTTTAGAAAAATCCCCAAAAATAACCACAAATATTTTGGATGTTAAAATCCCCAAATTGTCTCCATTTTATGAAATAAAATTTCTATAAATGATTAATTTATCTTTTCATTGAAATCGTCATTTTTTCAAAAAATACTTATTTTAAAAATATAAATTATTTTAAAAAACTATAAAAAAATTACAATCTGAAAAAATTATATTATAATCATAAAATAACAAATTAAAAATTAATTAATATATTTTATGAATATTAATTTTATTTTAAATAATTATATTAATTATGAAATTGTAAATAAACATTTACATCTCACAGAATACCAATACATATTTTATTATTTTTAAAATATTTATTTACATAATCCACGTTGTAAATATATTAAATTTTCAATTTGGAGATAACTAAATATTATTCACAATTTCATATGTGATATAAAATTCATATCATAAATATAATTTTAATGTAGAAAAATTAAGTGTTTTAAGAAAATCATTATTTTTCAATATTCACTGAAAAAAATATATTCCTAAAAATTAAAAATTTTCAAACTAATATATTTAGAAATTACACTATCCAAAATTATGTTTATTTTGTTCAATAGATTTTATAAATTTTTTAAATAGTATTTTAAAATAAGATCACAAAAAAGGTTATAATCCTACCCATTAAAAAGTAGACATTTAATATATAAAATTTGATTCATTCTTATCTTATGTCTATAAAATAATTTTTATGAATGTAATTTTTTTATTAAAAATATTTTTAAATTTTATATTTTGGATAATATAATTATTTTGAAACTAATTAAATACTATTCAACAATAATGATATTTAATTTTATATCATTGTTCATAAATGATTGGTTTTGTGTGAAACATATGTTGTGGAATAAATTAAAATTCAAGAGACATAACATAAAGTAATAGGATATTAAATTATCCCCTACTTCAATAAACTGAATCCATGCAACATTAAATTTTACTTTTAAAATCAAAGGATGATACATCATAATTCATTTTTCAGAAACCCACTTTGAAAATATGGTTTAAAAAATATCATCTCCATATGAGGGAAATAAAAATTTGATGTTGATTAAAAAAATAGTTATCATAATTGCAAAAAATTAGTGACAAGTAAAATATAATGAATATATATAATCTATCTATCATGTTCTAATTAAGGTTGATAAGGAAAATGGTAATAAGAAAGTAAACCACCACATAACCATAAATTTGTGATATTTTAAAAGATGACTTATTTCATAGAAAGAAAAGTTAATGGATAAAATTTTTGTTTTAAAATACGGTTCATCTAGTTGAGGGATTATTTTACTTTACATATTTTTACTTGAGAAAATAAAATTTCTAGATTCATGTTCTTGTCATTATATCATCCTTTTTTTGTGCTTTGATATATCTCCATTTCATTAATAAAATGATCGTATGGATATTGAAGAAATGTTTTTATGCCTGATTAACTTTTATGAATAATATCATCCACAAGTCATTCCTTCAACCAATAAACATTTAATAAATCCAAAATTGTTATCAAAGGTTAGCATACATTACTCTTAATGAATATTATCCTTAATCTATTCCATAATAAGTTAACCTTATGACTCATACTAAATATGTCGGACCAAATTCTAGGACCAATTTTTTTTTAAGTAATTCAAATAATTTTATGAAAGCAACATAATATAATTTATCCCAAAACAATGTAGCTCTCGTAACAAATATATGAATACCATGATCTTAATTAAAATATAAATTAAAAACATGCATTATTTCAAATATGTAGTGAAGATATAATACAGTACAATCCTTATTTATCTCAGTATTACTATAACTAATATATCATAATATGATTCATCAGTCCAAAAACACAAACACATTAATTATTCCAATTCTATCATAGTAACAACATAACCATGAGACTGATCCCTTTTCATTTTCTGAGCTATATTTCATTAATTCTTGAGAAACTCATATTCATAGTGACCCATCTCCTAAATGTTGAAACATTTCACATTTACAAATTCTTTCATTCCCTTATATTTCTGAGCTCGATGAAGTTTCTCTTTATAAATGAAACAGCCTCCCATTCCCTTATGGAAAGTACCAGGTCGTTTTCCCCAAATTTATCACTTGTGGGGAATAATTCTTTTACTTTTTCATTAAATACATCTATTATGCTAGAATTATCTTGTTCTCATCTATTACATTAAATTAATAGGACACATATAATTATTTACCTATCTTGAAAGTGAATGAAACTATATCATCTTATGATGAGAATTTTTTGGAAACTATTTCACTTCGTAGAATTAGCAGAAATCCAGTTAGGAAATGTTCAATCTTTCTCACTAGTTTATTTATTTAGTCCGAAGAATGTATTTATTTCCATAGATGGCTTTCTTCATACATAGAAATGCTTTTAATCTATTTCTGTCTTAGACTCAATAATTTTATCACAGTATCCTCTCATTATTTGCATGGACAATTTTTTTCTATTATAATTTCCTTAAAATAAATCCATTCAATATTTCCAATTTCTTCCTCCTCTACTATTTTTTTAATAAATGACCACCATTGATCAGAATCATAAGATATATATTAAATATCAGTGATAACCTCGATATTTTCATTCCTTCCCATAGAGGGAAATATCTTCTCTAAGAAATTTTTCCATTTCTTAGCTAAAAATTGATATGTAATCTCAATGAATAATAGAGTTTTTTTCACATGAAGCAGTTTAATATTCTTATGCTACATTTTGGGTCAGGAATCTACATTTGAAAAATGTTATTACTCATATCCTATGTTAGTTGTAAAAATATAGTTATATGTCTCTATTATCCAATTGCATCTCCCTCTCCAACGTCATTATCTTGCATTAGAGGAAAATCCATATATATAATACCTGTTTTTATATGGTTTCCATTCCTCCCACTATGTTTCATTTGTAAATACTAAAATATAATAAATTGTGTTATTAATCATAATGAATAATTTTAAAATACCCAAAAACATTATATTAATTTAAAATCTATGCATCTTTAATCTCATAATCATTAACATGGTTACTTTGGGGGAATATTTACATTTAACTCCTTCATTATGATTTGTAATGAAAATGTGAATTAACCCATGAATTTCCCCTATAATTGTTAAACTAGGCTCACATTAAGTCCCATTGTTGTGCAGCATGTTATGCCATGTTTGACCTGATTCCCCTTGTCGGAGTTGTTTAACCTATGTATATATGCACTAGAGGCACTTCCACATGTGGTATCCCTATAGGGATGTATTTATAAATAAAACAAATATTATATACCTTTAAAAATTAATTTTATTATCCTATGATAATCCATGAAGTCTATCTTAGGTTTTGGTTACCTAATCGATGTATTCTAAATATAACTAATGTGGTTTCTACTAAACCTCATATCATACAAATTCTAAGGACCGAAACACTAGTAGACTAATGTCAGTTCCTTGAATTATTACATAACTAATATGAATAAGTAATAATATCCCAATGGAAAAAATATTTCATTAGATTTGGAAACCATTATATTAATATATGTTTTACATAAAAACGTGAAATGAAAATAATCATAAAACAACAGTGACAAAACCCACCAAATCATATATCATCCTTATATGATATTAATATAATACAAATTTGAATCCTGGGAAAAATAGAACATAAGAATGGGGTGAGATCAGATACTCAAGGGAATAAAATATAGTAGAAGCTATTATAATAAACAATATAGAAGGTGAATATCTAATGACACGTGTCATTAAAACATAGACTTGAACATAATGTAGGGGGAATAAACTATAATCAAAATAATAACATATAAATAATCATTGGATAATACAAATTAAACATGGATATTCTAATATTGGAATAATTACATGGATTATATATTACTAATTTCACTTTGAAGAAATTCTTAATATTGGACCTCATAAAAAACCATCAAGGTCATGGACAAGACACCATACATATGAGGGAACAAACCTGATCTGGATTGTATAATGACACCTACTAATGTATCAAGGGGGTATATATTACCTCAACCATCCCTTACTAATTCCAAATAATTCTACATATGAAAGGGGTAAAACATAATCATCATACTCATTTATATTGAAACATATCATATGAAATGTTAATAACATTACCAAATTATGAACATAATAATAAACCATCCAAAGTAATATGGATAATGGTATCAAGATACTACATCCCAATAAAGTTAATAATAAAATTGTCAATAATTTATAGTATATGGTAACATAAGAGGTCAATTTAAATAATTAATAAGATTAAATAGAGGGTGTTTAAATATATATAAACACTCTAATAATATCATTGAGGAAATCTTGAGATAAATACCCATTTTCTTCAAGATAAAAGAATTATTTTCAAAAATCATTTTGTAATTATAATAAAGAAATATTATAATCATGTATATCCTCAAAAATAAAGGATAATTACAATGAAATTACTATTTATCCATAAATTAAGTCCAAATGAAGTTAAATTGTGTAAAAACAATTTTTAAAAAACTATTAAAATGAACCACTTTATTATTGTTAGTGGGAAAATATAAGATTATTTAAAGCATAGAGAGAATTAACAGTTTAAATAAATACAAAATGATCAATTATTATTTTTCATTATAAAAACCATTGAATTTAGATACATATTAGTGTCTTATACCATAAAATGATGTTTACTTGATAATGGGTAAGAGATTGTGAAGTACACATTCATCAGGCGTGCTTTTTATGAGGAATTGAACAGGGAACCTTATAAAATAATTATTTCCCCATCAAAGAAATATTAAATGATCTAGAGAAATAATTTGGAAATATACACATATAATTAATTAGAAATATGTAAAAATAAATAATTACCCCATTACGTTAATGAGAGAGAAAGTGTAACCTGAATGAAAAATGGATGTTTAAGAAGACTCCCTTACATTAGTTATAAAATCATTCTATAGTTGACCAAAATGTACTAGATAAAAAATTAGATTCAAAAATAAATTAATTAAGAACCTATTAAATAGGTATTTTATTTTTTATAATTTTATAATGTTAATTTTTGGCCTTTGTGAGAAGATATATGATTCAATTTTGTCCTTCGAGAGTGTTTGTTTCACTGGATTTCATGATTTATTCTATTATGTAAATGTGTTAAAGATAATGTAAAAGTGGAATAATTATCCATAATTGAAAACACATGATTTTAATTAACTTATAGAAGAATAAATGGTCTGATATTTCATTTTTCAGATATGAGGATGACTTGTTTTTTAAAATTTTAATGATAACCATTTGGCATAGTTTGGCATTTTTTATTATAAAAAACTAGTGTTGTTTTATTAATTAATATTATGTGTATATACTAGTTACATTACACTAAATATGTTGAAATATAAATTCTAAAATCTTTTTTAACCATAAAAATGTATTCATTACCATCCTTGAAGGCTATTATGGGGAATCAAAATTCATCATCCAAGATGGTGGTAGATCGATACATCATGTATAATGTTTTAATTTTTATAATAAATGGGAGATGAGAAGGGGTTTCATTATTAATATTACATTAACAAAATAAAATTATATGGCATATAAGATACTTGTGATAGAATACCACTTGGATAAGGGGATGTGAAGAAAATATAAAAATATAAATAAATGACAAGAAAATTAAAAGATCGAAATGGGATTTTACCTCTTTAATTCATCTCCTTGAGAACCACCTTAACAGACGATGAAATGGTCGTTTGAGAGATACCATAAAGAGCAGATTGTGGGGGGAGATTTTTGGGAGAGGTATTGGGAACATAATTGGAATGCTTCAAGGCATTGGTGGAGTGAGGAGATGAAGTTTTGGGGGGTGTTATTTATTGTTGGGGAGAGGGGTGTTTTTTATTATTTTATTCATTATTTTATTTGTTTGGCTCAAGAATAAATATTTTATTTATTTTCATGAGTAAATACAATAAATATAGAAGGATATTTTGGTATTATTGTTCATACATATAAAATGATTCAATAAATAGTTTAATTATCTTATAATGTTATATATTGTATATTACTCTATTTTAATAATCCCCAAAAATTCAACTATTTTAGTCAAATCCAAAAAATTCATTGTACACTTTCTTGACATGTAGAAATAAAAAATGCACATTATATTATGGAAATAATCTTCTAAATATGATAAATTTTGATTTTAATTATAATCATCACGTAATGAAAAATGTTGATTTAACAATTATATCTAATTTTATAACACATTGAAAAAATAATCAAGGACTCATAAAATTATATTATAATAATAAGAAAAACAATTTAATAAATGAAACTATTTTATGAAAATAAATTTTCTTTTAAATCATTATATCTATTATAATATTTTAAATACACATTTACATCTCACTAATATTCTATTACATAATTTATAATTTTTAAAACATTTCTTTAATCATTAAATGATATATATATATATTATATTTTCATTTATGAGATAACTAAATTTTAATCATTATATTATAGGTGGGATAAAATTAAAATTATATTTAGACTATTAATGTAATTAAATTGATAGTTTTATAAAAATTATGATTTTTCATATTCATTGGAAAATAAATATTTCTATTAAATATGAAAATTTAAAACAGAAACTAGTTTTTATATTTCATAATAAAATGGAAAATTTTACATTGATCAATAGAATTTATAAAATTTCCTATATTTAGTTTTAAAACATGTCCTCTAAAACAATATGGTAAAACTAGCATTAAAAAAGTCTTTTAAGACATAAAACTTGATTAATTATAATCTTATTACTAAAAAATAATATATTTTAATGTCAAAACATTTGATTAAATATATAAAATATAAATTTCATAATATGAATAATATTATTCATTCCCAATAATTTAGTGATCTTGTAAAAATAATGGTATTAAATTTCATATCATTTTTCTATTCTGCTTTGTGTTGTGTGAAACATATGTTGATGAACAATTTAAATATAATGAGTCATACAAGAAAACATTGGGGTTAAATAAAACATGTGGAAAACCTACCTCATATTAACGACATATGGTCCATAAACTCAAACATGTGTTGATCAGAATGTTTAGAAGACAACACAAACCCTTGAAATATATAATCCCCACAAATTAGGTAAATCTAAAACCCCAGGGTTTGGAAAAAATGTGGAAAAACAATATAGGAGAAGAAAACGAAAGATAGATAGATAAGAGAGTTTGGTGGAAAAGAAAATAAAGAAAAAGGATAAAAAAATAAAAAAAAAGAAAACCAGAAAAGTCGAGAAACCATAATGGTTTACCCACACTGGTCTTCCAAATGAGTGGTAACTATGTAAAACTATCTATATAGACCAAATATCCACACATAGTTACTTTTATAACCTTTTACAATTGGATAACTTTGCACATACTATGCCAAATGGCACTATCAGGTGATAGTGGCATACCCACAGTAGTTTTACGTTTTTTCAAACTGTATTGGCTATCCATTTGACAGTTTCAAAATATTAAAATTTAAAACTAAATATCCAAAATAAATTAAAACCTTAAATAATTGATATTAAAATAATATAACAAATAATATTAAATAAAATGAAAATAATTTCATGTTGGTGTCATAATAAATGTTTTATAAACATTTATTAATTAGATATCAATTTATTATTATTAATTAACTTATAAACAATTTATATATAATTAAATAACCCCAAAATACCTTGTATAAAAATTTATAAAAAATAAACCATATTTTAAATCTTATTAAAATGTTTTGGGACTTCTCCATGTGAATGTGTTAACTTTTACAATACTTTAATGCAAATTTCATACACTACACTATCACCAAAAGTACTATTTAGACGACGTGACACACTTAACATCATGATACCTCACAATATAATATCCACATTATTTCAGACACTATATTCTCTCACAAAATTGTGTTAAGATTATTTTTTATGATGCCTTTTTTCATAGAGGCAATGCATGTTATGTTATAATAAATCATTCATTGTGGCTTACACTCCACATTACGTTAATTTTTTAATGTAATGACATGTTCAAATGAAAGATACATTATTACATAATATTTTATTCATGGACATGTTTAGATTGTAATAGTAATAAATTATGTCATACGGTAGATCACCTAACAACATAATGTAAAGTACTAAACCTCTCATTATGTTATCGAATTGTGTAATGTCAGATAGTTGTTGTTCTTCATTTCAATACTATATTTGATAAACCTAAATACCTATATTTCATTGATACCACGATAAGTTTTTAGAGGGATAGATTAAAATTTAATATTGGAAATGGGAGTGATTAAAACCTTAAAACTAGGATCTCGATGTAAGAATAAAAAAGAGGTATGTAAGAATTAGAAATAATGAATATTGTTAACTACAGAATAACTCATAATGTAGTTGTTCCTATAATACATTTTAATATGTTTTATGATGACCAATGGAGTAGTAGACCTCTACCTCCTTACATGAAACATCATCCCACTATAGGCTCTGTCTTCCATGCCCAAACATCAATTATTTTCAATCTACACTCCATACCACTCTATGATTTTCCCACTTGATGTTGAACCAATTTTGAATCATCTAATCATGACCTCTTATCATGGACCAATGGAATAATTAGATCTACCTTCCCTCACACTAGTATACATATAATATAGGTGCAACCTTAAATTCTATCTTGATCCACACCTAAGGGTAGGGAATGCCTTAAACCCTGGTATGTGAAACTCATAATTTTATTAATATATTTTTATATATTAATATAAAATATTATAAAAATGTATCATAAAAAATTATATAAGAATATATACTGTTAAAAAACCACATATTATATAATCCTAAAAATAATATATTATTTGGAAAAAATCCCAGAAGGTATCGTTGAAGCATTTTCGAGGTGATTGAGTTTGTTGAAAAAGTGAACCTTTATGTTGTATTTGTTGAAAAAACAGACCATGATGAAAACATTGTTAACAAAGGGGTATTACATAGTGATTTTTCCAGTTCCATATATATTGTTTACAACCTATACTCATAAAGAATTATGCCATTGGAATGGATGATCTAGAGGTGGTATAAAAAGATCAGATCTAAGGTGGCATCATTTTCCTATGTTTTCCAAATTTTTGGGCATCATAATTGTAAAATGGAAAACATGTTTTTGGAAAAGGAAGTTTAGAGAAATATCTAGGTTGGTTAGTAAACGTGTGCACAAGGCATGTTTTAGGGTCAGAATGTCAAAAAATGGAAAAGGAATGAGGTGCACACAAGATCAAGTAATGGGCGTGAAATATTTGAAGATGTTCACGAAAGATGGAGTTGCATGAAGTAATCTTGCGCGTAAGGAAGGTTTCAGGAGAAGAATGTTGAAAAAGGAAAAAGGCATTAGATGCGCAAAAGATTTGGAAATTTGCGCGAAACAGTAGGTTGCGTGAAATAATCTTGCACTCCTAAGGCGACGTCAAATGAGGTTTTGCTTGCTCCAAGGAATCTTGCACGCCTAAGGCAATGTCAAATGGGGTTTTTCACACTCAAAGCCGAACTTTCACAAAAAAGGATGAATCTTCCTTGCAGGGGTCAAGAATGCCTATAAATACTAAGTGACCCCCCTCATTCAATAGAGCTCAACACTTAGGGAAAATACGAGCACCGGATCTCGAATGAATTTCATGCAAAGGAAGTTGCATAATATATTTTGAGTTTCACATAATCTAAGGATGTTGCGTTTAAGATTTGAGATTCACGAAAGATTGAAGTTTTACAAAAAGGTTGTTTACCTACAAAATTGGAATCATGAACACTAGGCATGGATGTTGCGCGCAAAGGGATTTTCACAAAAAATGAAATATCTTGATTGGAAAGCATTAAAGATGAAATCAAGGAAAAATTAGGGTTGCGCAAAAAATTTGTAGTTTCCTGGTAAACTCGGTTCAGTGTGAGATTCATTTTATAGTGAATGTTGAACTTCAACAGAACATCTATCAACAGTTAAATATGAAAATTTCATTACTAATAATGAGGAGACCTACATGTCTATAAACTGTTAGTACATCTTCTGATGAAGTAGTGATCACACTTTATTTGAGGGAGAAGTAAGCTTTCATATAGTGAGTGTTGTTAAACTAGATTGGAAAGTAAGTCTGCTATGAACTTATAAACAGTTGTGTGCTTATATCTGATTTGGTACATCGACAGATTGTTAGCGTATGCTCCTTGGACATAGTCTAGTGAAGGTGAACAAAGTAAATATTGTTGCGTCCTATTCATTATATAATTTATGTTAATACATTTCTTTGTGAAAGTGAGAGAAAAAGGTTTTTCATAAGAGTGAAACAAGATCAATAGGGGTAGCCGTTTTAATCTTTCAAAACCTAATTCACCCCCAACCCTCTCAGGATTTCTAAGAGAGTGGAATAAAAAATTTGTATCAAAGTGAAAGGCTGATATCAGTTTCTCTCCCAAATTGTGGTCATCAATCATAAATGTATTCTAATCTTCGAGGGGAAAATTTTCATCTATGGAAGAATCAGATGCAATACTATATCCGATCTTTGGGAATGGATGTTTTTACAAAAGTGATGCAGGGTATCACAACTAATATTAATAGTGGTGCATTATCATAATCTGAGCGAAGATAATTGGATGTTGATGCAGAGGGAATCAATACATTAGAGGGATCCCCATCCAATTTTTTATATACCAAGGTGATGTCATGAAAAACATCACATGTTGTGTGGGAAAATCTATTTAACATATATGAAGGTGATGCATATCAGATAAGTGAATCTGCAAGTGTTGAGGAAGAAGTATAAAGATATGAGAGCGAACCTGAATAAATATTTAGATGCATTCATTGACAGGGTAAATGTTCTATTAAAGTATATGAGAGGTCTTGGAGAATTTATTGAAGACATAGAAAATTGTGAAGCGCATCATGGGAAAACTTCCACCTCCGTTCAATTCGAATGTTTTAGTTATGGAAGATAAAGACCTGAATCAGCTGACATTGGATATCCTACACAGCACCCTTGATGCATATAACATGAGAAATTATGATGAAAATGATGTGGAAAAGAATAAATCCAATGAAGTGGAATTCAAGGCCATGAAGAAGCTCAACATTAAAGATTCACAAGAAGAATAGATAGATGAGGTGATGTAATTGCTATCATGAAATATGGAAAGTGGAAAAAGAATGTTTAAAGGGAAACTTACACTATAATTCTTTCGCTGTTGAAAGGTTGGTCATCTTGCGACAAGGTCCCCCATAATGTTTCATGATAACGATAATGATGATGAAGAAGTTGAAATTCCAAAGAATAAGTCTTCAGGATGTATGAAAGGAAAGAAACAATTCAAGAAAAATTTCTTCATGAAGAAGAATCTTTATTCACATGAATTAGAATGTTCATATGAGTATGAGGATGAAGATGATATAATGATTGAAAACTACAAGGATCATGGACAAAATTCTATGTTGGCAGTTGTTGGTAGTTCTCAGGAAAAGTAAAAATATGACTTTGATAACGAAGAAGAAGTAGAAGAAGTAATAGATATGATATCTGAGTAAGAGGTTGTGCATGAAGATATTGATGTTTGGAGAGAAAAAATAATGATTTCTAACAAAGTAGTTTGTGATGCCAAACTATATTTGTAGCATCAAGAAGAAGAGAAGTCTGATTTCATGGAAGAAGTCGATAAACTGAATTCATTAAATCTAGAGGACTCTAGGCCAGTAAGTAACTATAAAATCTATATTAATGAATATACAAGGGATATTAATGTCTTTAAAGACACAATGAAAGATAAAATTATGTGTATTGATGAACTTCAAGGAGAAATTTTCAGTCTAAAAAAATGTTAAGGTCAAGAAAAAAATCAGATTCCCAGTACATTATTGGGAAATAAGATCATTCGGAAGACTGAAATGATAAAATATGAGCCTAATTGTTCACCAGGAAAGAAGCAGTAGTCAAGCACAGATGTTAAGGCTGATTCAGGGCTTGATTAGAAATAGAAAGAATTCAGGGTTGAAGTCACACCATAAGAACATGTTCCTTAGATGAAAATTGATGTGGGTACAAAGTAGAATCAGATAACACAAAGAACACAAGGGAATATTGGTAGTATAGAAGCAACACAAAGTAATGAACCTTTCATCATGTGTTATTGTTGTGGAAATATGGTTCACTCACAATGTGTTTGTTATATTGCTATAAGATAACAAAGTGAACAAAAATATAGGTGGCATCCAAACATAGTACGGTTCTCTAGAACATATTTCCAAGGAAACTATTTTTTGTGCAGAGGATATGGGAACATGTCTAGGTACTGCACTTCACCCATATAGAGGAATGTTCCAAAGTAGAATCAAAATGTTTGCAACATGTAGATCAACGAATGAACAGGTGAGTTGAAAATTCCAAATAGATTTTCATCTTTGAAAGATTAATTTGGTCCATCAAACTCTGAGAATGTTCAAAAGTCACAATCAATACCGAGTGTTAAAACAAAAATATAGACCCAAAAGAAGCGAGTAGAGAAAGAAGTGGTGGATAAAATTCCCTTAACGCATCAGATTGTTCTGGTGTATGGATCCTTCACAATGGTTGTACGTCTCACATTACAGTAAACAAGGATCTGGTTATATGCATAAAATATGACAATGAAGTATTTTCAAGTTTGGAAACCATGAAGGAATGAAGATAATTGGATCAGGAATGGCTAGGATTGGGGGAAAAGAAAAAAGTCGTGCTGATGTTTTGGTACTAGAAGGTCTCAGTCCAAATTTACCCAGTGTCAGTCAATTGTGGGACTCAGGGAATTCTATACAGTTTACCAAGACATCCTATGCTATCATGGTAATATATGGTACAATGCTACTATATGGAAAAAGAGAAAGATTGAATCTCTACCTTGTAAGTGGAGAAGAAGATATGTGCTTTCTATCTAGAGAGGAAGAGAACAAATTGTAGAATAAGCGACATAGTCTTCTACGTCAACCATATCTGTAACATCTCATAATGTATGAATATGCAAGAGACCTCCATAAGCTATCACGTGATCTCACACATATGTGTGATTCTTGTTAATAAGGGAAGATCATCAGAGAGACGTACAGTGCGAAGGAAAAGAAGTCAATATGAGTGCTTGAATTTGTGAATGCTGATGTATGTGGACCTATTTCATCAAGATCCATTGACTAAAAAAGAATTATGTTATTTTCATTGAAGAATATAATAAAATGGAATGGGTATTCGTCATTTCCAATAAGTATTATGTGTTGAATTTCCTAAAACAATATCGGAGAAAATCTGAAAGGATTATTGGGCAAGAAATTTCTGACATTTTGTACTAAAAATGGAACAGAATTCACAAACAGTCAAGTGGATGTCTATCTTGAGAAACACGTGATAAGGCATCAATTTTCTTTTGTACGAACTCACCAGCAGATTAGATGGGTTCAAAGGATAAATCAGATCATCAGCAACATGGCCAGAATGATGTTTATAGAAAAACACATACAAGAGAAATTTTGGAATAAAGCAGTATTAACATTGGCCTATATTTCTAATAAGGATTTTTTGTGTCCAATGGAAGGAAACACTCAATAAAAAATGTGGTATGGGAAGAAGTTGACAATGAATTAATTTAAAATATTTGGGAGTACATTCTTTATACTCCATAAATTAAAACATTGGAAATTTGAGTTACGCGGTGATGAAGGAATATTCCTTTGATACTCAGGAAAAACCAAAGCATATAAATGCTTTAATAAAATGCTAGGAAAATTATTTGAGAGAAATTTCGTCACTATTGTGGATGATTATGAGATCACTCAATGACACAGTGAACAATTTTTTAAGGGAAGTGACGAGGATGAATGAAACTTTGGGGGAGTAGAAGTGGATGATGTTATTTTAGAAGAAGATATTGATGATGATCTTGAGGAAATAAAATCGGTATCTGCACAAAATCCCAGGAGTCGAGCTGAAATTGACAGGAACAATATCATTGGTGATCCGTCAGCTCCAATTCCAAAAAGGAGAATGAAATCACTGCATCAGACATCTTTCCCATCTCAGGTTGAGCCAAAATGCTTCGCTAATGCTGCTAAAGATGAAAATTGGGTTTAGGAAATGAATGAAGAGCTTGATCAGATTGAGAAGAATCAGAAGTGGGAGATTGTTTCGAGGCCAGCTGATAAGAATGTCATCAGGAATAAATTGGTCTTTCAAAACAAAATGAATGAATATGGAACAATGATTCAAAATCAATCACGAATAGTGTGCAAAAAATACTCCCAGATAGAGGGAATTGTTGTTGATGTGACATTTTCACCGGTTGCAAGGATAGATACAATCAGATAATTCCATGCCATTGCAGTGTAAGAGATGTTCAATGTGTTCTATATGGATGTAAAATCTTCATTCTTGAATGTGATTCTGGAGGAAGATGGGTATATCGACCAGCCAGATGGTTTTCTCTTTCATGAATAAGAGATAAGGTTTGTCATATGAAGAAGGTGTTATATGGGATGAAATAAACATCGAGAGCATGGTACTCTAGGATTTATCAGTATTTGAAGAATCTTGGTTTCCAGCATGGTGGATTTGATTAAAATCTCCATTTCATAAACAACAGTAATCAAAGTATTATGGTACTAGTTTATGTCGATGATATAATATTTGACGGATCAGATGATTCAATGTGCCGAAAGATCTCTGAATTCATGAGACTTGAGTTTGAAATGTATATGATTGGTGAGCTAACATTTTTCCATGGATTAAAGGTGACACAAGGATGTAATGGCACATTCATTTCTCAATCCAAATATACCAAGGTGGTTCTGAGAAGATTTGGGATGGAAAATTCCAATGAAATTAAGACTCTGGTCGCTACCCTGAAAAAAAACTGTCAAAAGATGATGAAGGCAAGGCAGTTAATATTATAGAATAAATGCCAATTATTGGAATTTTATTGTACTTGACCACAAAAATTCCTGAAATTGTATTATCCACCTACCAAGTATCATGATATCAATGTAATCACCAGGAAATCCACATTCTTGCAGTGAAATGTATACATCGGTAAATCAAGGGTACGGTGGATTTTGGCTTGATGTATACTGAAAAATATCAGACATTGTAATTGGGATATACTAATGAAGATTAGGCCAGTTAGATGGATGATAGGAAATCAATGTTAGGAGGTGTATTCTATCTTGGTGGAATATGTATTTCTTGGCTAAGAAAGAAACAAGATTTAATTTCCTTAAGTACCTTATAAGCTGAGTATATTACGTCACTCAAGAAGGCACACAGTTAATATGGATGAAGCATCATCTTGATGATATGGAATTTGCAGTGACGTCTCTGATCAAAATCTACTTTGACAACTCATGTACTATAAATCGTAGCAAAAATCCAGTCCATCACTCAAGTACAAAGCACATTGATATAAAACTTCATTTTATTAAGGATAATGTGGAGCAAGGGATATTGAAGTAGGATTATTTTCATATAGAGCTACAGGCTAAAAACTTTCTGACAAATGCCCTACCCAAGTAAGCTACTGGGAAGCATTTATTGGCACTAGGATTCTAGCCGACTCCCCGCACTTGAAAAAGTGTGGCAATAGAACCCCCCCCCCCCCCTCAAGGTATGGTCTTTTGGTCTATATTTTTATAATATGTGTTCTTTCGAATGTATCAGAGCACAATGTAGTGACCTCTAGGTTTTCGGACAAAGGGGGAGAATATAGTTACTCCCCAAGGGGGAGAAACTGTGGCTAAGGATGGTATAAAATGACTTAGTCAAGGACATGGGGAGAAATTGAAAGGTGGAACAGTGAGATAGGTGGGTAGTAACATGAAATGGGAAGTATGAGTTTTAAATCTGACGTTGGATGAAGTGATCAATCAAAGAATAAATATCATGACAGCTAAGGATCATGATAAAAGTAGAATAGTGGTGTGGGAATAGTATCCAAAGGTTTCCAGCTTTCAGTAATTGGTATCTATGTTGTATCATCAATTGGTATCAATTTGGAAATTGGTATCCACATTGGTATCAACAATTATTGTCAGAAACGAAATGTTTCATTAATGATCATTTCATTTACTCTTGTTTCTCATAGAGTACATTGCTCTTGTGGGCTTAGAGTACGTGTTAAGTGAATCCTTGAACGCTATCAGAATTGCAAGAGGATAATGCTGGTAGCCGCTAGAAGGAGCTTTAATGAGGTATCAAAGTACTTAGAATTGTAATGATAAGATTTGTGAACAAACCCAATTGGGGATATTTTTGGTCAAAATCCCTAAAGGTATCATTTAAGTATTTTTGAGGTGATTGTGTTTGTTGACAAAGCGAACCTCCATGTTGTGTTTGTTGAAAATGTATACCATGATGTTAGATTTGTTGAAAAAAGGTGATTACATGGTTATTAGTCGAGTTCCATAGATATTGTTGACAACCAATGTCAACAAAGAATGATTATAAATGTAAAATGCATGAGGCATGATAAAGATCAGGAAATATGGAAACATGTTTTTGGTAAAGGAATTTTCATGCAAGATCTAGGCTGGTTTGGAAGCTTCCACACAATTCATGATTCGATGTCAAAACATCCAAAAATGTAAAAGGAATGAGGAACATGCAAGAATAGGAAATGGGCATGAAATATTTGAAGATGTTAAAAAGAGATGGAGTTGCGTGAAGGAATCATGTGCGCAAGGAAGGTTTCAAGAGAAGAACGTCGAAAATTGAAAAGGAATTAGGTTCGCGAATAATTTGGAAATAGGCGCAATGTAGGTGGTTGTGAGTAATAAACAAGCATGCCTAAGGCGACGTCAAATGGTCTTTTTTACAGTCGAAGGAAACATGTGTGCCTAAGGCAACGTCAAACGGGGTTTTGTGCGCTCAAAGAGGAACCTGTATGACAATGGTTGAATATTCCACGTAGGGGTCAAGAATGCCTATAAATACGAAGTTACCCCCTTAATTTGATAGAGATCAACACATGGAGAAAATTTTATCACAAGATCACATAATAATTTCATGAAAAGGGATTTTTGCAAACAATTTTGAGTTGTGAAAATGCTAAGTAAGTTGCGCATAAGATTTGAGTTGTGCGAAAGATTGAAGTTCCATGAAAAGGGTTTTTCGTGAAAAAAGTTAAATCTTGCATGAAAAGCATTGAAGTTGCATGCAAATATATTTTCATGAAAAAAGTGGAATCTTGGCTACAAATAATTAAAGTTGCGCGCAAGGAATAAAACGGGTTGCGCATAAAATTTTCAGTTCCCGGTACACTCGGTGAAAAGTTATATTCATTTGCGGGTGAAAGTTGAACATCAATAGAGCATCTATCAACAGTTAAAGATGAAGATTTAATTAGTGATAATGAGGAGACCTACATGTCTATAAACTGTGAGTGGATCATCTGATGAAGCAGTGGGCACACATCATTTGAGAGATAAACAAGCATTCTAATTGTGAGTGGTTGTATAATAGAATGGATAATAAGTCCGCTTCGAAATTTTAAATTGCAGTGCACTTATAGTTGATTTGGTACATCGGCACATTGTTGGTGTATGGTCCTTGGACATAGCTCAGTGAGGGTGATCCAAGTAAAAATCTATGTGTCCCGTGCATGATTTTATTATTTTTATACATTTCTATGGGAAAGAGAGAGAAAAGAGTTTTTCTTAACAGCGAAACCAGATCAATAGGGGTAGTTGTTTTAATATGTCATACCTGGATTCACCCCCCTACGGAAAATAACCTAGTGGACCTAATATATATTTTTATATAAGACGATAAATATATTATTTATATATAATCATAATATAAATCATAAATTAGGAGAATTTAATGAATACAGTTTTAATATATAATTTTAAAGAAATATGTGTGTCTATTTGTGTTACTTGTTTCTCAAACACACACATATATTTTATAAAAATGTAATAATTACTTAATTAAATAATTATAATTACACCCAATAAACATATTTATTAATATAAGTATATTTCAAATATACATACATATACGTATGTTTGTATGTTTGTATATTATAGGAAAAAAGTTCATTATATTAATGCTTATGGCAACATATTATATTTCATATTTACATATTGGATTATAAATAATATCATACCAATAATATATGATATTTTTATAAAAATATTTAATATATATATGTATATAATTATATATTATTTAATATTTATGTTTTATAAAGAATTTTAAACAAATATATTTAGGGATCTATAGTTATGTGTGTATGTGTGTTATTTATTTCCAATACAGAAACATAATTTATAAACACGTAATTGAAATTATTATTAAGATACATATTTATTCAAATGCATTGTTTAATATATATACATTTTTACAACCAACATAAACACATAATTTTTATAAAAAATATATTTATAATGTAACTGGATATTGTAATTATAAATAATATACATATTTATTAATATAAATTTTCAGGAATAAATAAATCATTATTTTTATTGATCTATAAAAATATTATATAAATAATTTTATTTATATTAATATATTTAAAATATATATATATAATTGAATAAAAAATATATGTACCTATACATGTATATATATTTTATATATAAATTTATTTACATTTATATGTTTAATGTATTTATTTAAAACAAAAATAACAAAATATATGTAATTATATATATATATATTTTTCTAACTATCTCTATGTGATTATATATATATATATATATTATAAATATAAATATATATAATAATAATGTATATCTATTGATTTATTTTTTATATTGATAACACACACACACAGAGATATATATATATAAGTTTTACAATATTATTAGAATATATTTATTTTAATGTTGTAATTGATATAATATATATGTACAGTTTTTATAAATATTATATATATATATATATGTATGTATAGATATAATTTCTTATACATATATTATAATTAATGACTATAAGATATTAATAAATATTATAAATTATATTGTATAATTATATTCCATTACTTTCCCCAATTCCAATTTTTTTCTTGATAAGCCCTTTTTAACTACGTTGTGTGAAAATCGTTAAATGACCAGGTGGCACAACATCACAATGGCCTAAATTACATGACCTAGATTCCCAATGTCACATAACACATATATTTTTATTTCACACAATTATATAGGATGACCACCACCCCATAACATCTTAATGTGTAACGTCTCGGTTCCGGAAGCCACACAGAGGCACCCCGTACGCAGTTTGTCACATGGCCTTAGGCACATTTCCCAAAACACCAGAGGCTACCGACTAGCAGTGAGGGAATTTGGTGTGACATTTGGGAAACTATGCCCTCATTGGCAGAGTAACACAACGGAAGGAAGTAATAGGTACAACGGATACAATAATAATCCATAAAAAAGTGAACAACATAACTAGAAGAAATAAAAATCTGGAACATATATATAATGTTTCATAATACATATGTCTAGGAAAACATCTAAACAAGTCACAATTCTAGAATACAAACTGTACTAAACCAAAGTACAAAAGAAAACAAATAAACACATCCTTAGCATCACAAGCCTCAGCTTGGTCCCATGCTCTCCATATCTACAACAAATCATGTACCTAAAGTAGAAGAGTTCTTTCCCTTATCTCTACTTACATCAATATTATTTTTTTGGGCCCAAAAGCATGACCCAAACAGGGTGTGATTCTAAATCCTAGAAGGAAACCACCAGAAGATCTGTGCCTAATAGTCAGTGAATATATATGGTAGGTAATAAGAAAAGATGTAGTAAACAAGAAAGTACTCATCAATAAATAGTTCCACTTATCAAATAACCAGCTAATCAAGCATGGTAACCCACTAGGAAGTACATGCAACCTATCCCCACCAATTCAGTCATAAGAATATATAAAGACTCTCTGAAAAAGCACTCTCAATCAATTCCTCTTATAGTCAAAAGTGATTCAAGACTCCTTGAGGAAGCTCACATGGTCAATTCCCCTTATAGTCTAAGGTAGTCAAGGACTCTCTGAGGAAGATCACATGATAAATTCCCCATATAGCCCCATGTGGTCAAAGAAACTCTTAGAAAACTCCCTCGGTCAATTCACCTTATAGTCTAAAATAGTTCATGGACACTTTGACGAAACTCACTTGGTCAAATCTCCTTATAGCCTAATGTTCTTAAGGACACTCTGAGGAATATCACATGGTCAATTCCCATTGTAGTCTACTACACCTGGTTCTCACGGCCCTGTGTAAGTCAAACGAGCATAGCAATGCAATAAGACCAACGTAAAATTACATAACTACTTGGCTAAACAGTCAACAACATATCTAGCAAGTCAGAATACCATCACTCCACCCTAAAACACTAGGGGTGGGAAAACATACAAGGTGTCCAAAAGGATAAGAAAGACCAAACAATCAAAAAACAGAACATGCATTGGAAAACACATACAAAACATAGAAATCAACCCTATTCATATCAAAATAACCTCTAATCAAGAATATAACCATGACAAGAAATTAACAGGGGGATAATGGTAAACACAAAATACCTTGATTAAGGGTATTGCACATATATCTCAATGAATTTCAATAAAAAGGCACAACCCACCTACCTTTGGGGATCTAGAGAAATCAACAAAAAAAAAACTGCACCACAATCTGGGAAAACAATTCACGAAAACCACTCTATATCTCCTTCCCTATCATCGAAAATCATTAAAATCAACTTCCAAGGCAACCCCTATAGTAAATCTACCAAAAAAGTAGGTATATATAGAAAACTATGAGAAAGGGAAGAGAAAACCTAGAGAAAACCAACGAGAAACCAAGATGAGAGACATACCTAAGATGAAAAGACTTCAATCCAACATGAAACCCCTTATATTTTCTTCTAAAAAAGTGGGATACCACCTAACACCTTTGGGAACCCAAAATCCCAAGTGAGGCTCGAGTGGGATATAGTTTGGAGTGAAATGAGGCACCCCCGGGGGAGGCCATATTTAAAAACCTTATTTTTAAGTGGACGCACGGTTAGTACGCACAGTTTAGAATATCGTGTGCTAATCATGCCCAGCCCACTTCATCGAGAGGAGGGGTACACATGGTTGCCTCACACGGTTGGGAAAACCATGTGCAGGCCATGTGAAACCTATTGTCTCCTCCTACACTATTTCCTGGAGAACCCGCACGGTTTCCCCTAACCATGCTCAAACTGTGCTCCCTATGAAAAGCTTCTAAACATATTCAAAACCATTCCAAACTCTCCAAAACAATTCCAAACTAAATACATGCACTTTAAACACATAAAAATGCAATCGGCCAACCCATAAAAAACATGGAATGTACATCAAAAATTTCTATAAAATCCCCTTTTTCTAAAAAATAACTAGAAAATGAAAACATACCTGAAGAAAAATTTCAGGGTTCATACAAACTTCCCCCCATAAAGAAACTCGTCCCTGAATTTCCCTAGCTAGGTAACATAGAAGAAGAAACCATGAAAAGCTCAGGCCACTTGGATCGAACATCCGCCTCCCCCTCCCAATTTTCATCCTGTACTCGCTTGTGCTGCCATATCACTCATACCAGAGTAACATTCCAGCCACGAAGAACCATCATACTTCAATCGACAATCTGGATAGGATGATTCTCAGATGATGCATCTACTTCCAACTCAAACTCCTCAGGATGGAAGACATGAGATGGGTCTGAGATGTAATGTCGATGATGAGAAACGTTAAAGATGTCATGCATATCCTGGTACCTCTAAGGTAATTGCAGCCGATATGCAACTGGCACAACTCCCTCCAAAACCTTAAATGGTCTGACGTACCTCGGTGAAAGCTTACCCTATCTCCTAATCCTCTTGTTCGCGATCCTCAGTGTGACATGCAGAAAAACATGATCCCCGACCTCAAACTCCAGAGGTCATCTCCAATTATCATCATTATACTTCTATCAATAATATGCAGTAGCTATTTACTTCCAAATCAACTCTATCAGCTTTATGGTCTGTTGAACAAGACGAGGTCCCATCATAGCTGCCACTCCTGCCTCCATCCTACATAATGTTGATCAGTATGACCTACCGTACAATGCCTCATAAGGTTCCATAGGAATAGTTTCTTGAAATCTATTTCTGTATACAAACTCTGTAACACCCCAATCTTTCATGATACAATTCTCTAAGAATAATACAGTAGTAGGTGTTGTACACAATTTCATATTCTAACACACCACAACCAATCAAACAAGCCGTTATGAATACTGATATCCACTTTTTTGTATTTGATAAATTTTATCTTTCAAAATAGACTTCATTTTTTGATTCAGAATATCAAAACTATATTAGGGTAAATTTTTGGTATTTTTTTCAAAACATTCAATTTTTTATTAATAGTGAAAGACATTGAGTTATAGTTTAAAACCGAATTTTTATTTAAATATTTATTTATTTTATTTAAATTTAATTTTGGTAAAAATAGATACATAATACCTATATGTGTTTAATATAATTCATTATAATGAGTTTATAATAATTTTAGATATATTAAAATTTTGTTGAACTTTTTACTATCATTTACCCACCTCCTAGAAGCATTTAAAAATTTACATAAAAGATAATTTTACCGCTTCTGTGATTTGAATTAAAAAATATAAGATACATGGTTGATATCAATAAGATAAATGTGGTACAATAAGATGAAAATAATTTTTTATGAGTATTAACCTTTTAATTTTATTTACCACAATTAAAAGTAAATAGGGTAATTAAGGGTAAAAATGATATTATTATTACCCTAAAACATGTCCTAATTCTATTGGATATATATAATTCGACCATAAACAAGCATAGTAATAATACATGAAGCTCTTTGTTCCACTTAGATTACATTATAACATTTATTATTTAATTCGAAGAAGAGTTAAAAGTGTTAAATTCAATGTTTAATAACTAAACCACTTTTAATATAGGGTTACACAAAATATAAATCCAACTATAAATATTAAATAGAAATATAAAAATATTACCTACATACTAGTATTTTATTTATAATTTTTATACATTAACAAATTTAATTTATTTATGACACAATGATGTTTCAGTAATTACCTAATTAATGAAATATTAAAATAACTGATATTATAAATATCCAAATAAATGTAATTTGAGACTATTAATGAATTAATATAGTTATCTAGGATAACAAGACATTTTTTGGGTTGGTTAGATGAGTTTTTTCGAAGTAATAAGGTTTTTATGATTTTAGAAAAATCAAAATACAAAATAGTGTCAAAATTTTCTAAAATGAGTTTTTAAATAGAATATTATATAATTAATTGATATTCTATTCCTAAAAATCTACGGATTGGAAAAAATACTTATATAATGATAGTTGTATCATTAATGAACCCCTTGGGGTTATGATGGATGTATATAGTTTTTTTATTAACCATATAATATAAAAATACCAAGAGACATGTTAAATGTCAAACTATTTAACTAAGAGATGAATCTAAAAGATAGGGTTAATATAGTTACAAAAGCCTATATAAAACCTATTTGATGAGTGTTTTTAGACCCATACCAACATTATTATTTAGATAATTTATTTTTGGGACATTATAAACTGAATAATATTTTATTATAAAACCATATTTCTAGATTTCCCTAAGGTGACTCTCACCCCTCTTATAAAAGGGAACTCCCCCTTCACTCTAATTCACACCTTGAAATCCATTTAGCACAGCCATACCCTACCAAAATACCCTCTCCACTATCCTACCTTCATCCTAGAGGACTTCAATTATACATAAATCCAACCTAATGAGCCCTTTTGATCAAATAAAAAGGATGAACCCGACGAAGAGGAGGTAAATATTCCATCACCTCTTTCAAGTTCCTTCCTTTTCCACTTCCTCTTTCATTGTTGTTTCCATTATAAAATAATAACCAAGGTATATTATATATTTTGTGATTTTATTATAAATATGTTATATTTTTCCAATTTTATTTAACAATGGATTTTTTAGTCAAAACTCATAAGGGAAGGATCATTAAAACAAAATTTTGTGATTCAGTCCCCATTAGGGCATATAAATGTTCTTTATTTTTGGATATCATCGTCAAACCCATGATTGAATTTGATATAATCCTCGGTATGGATTGGCTTTCAGACCATGATGTGAAAATTTATTTTAAGAAGAAGTAGGTTACAATTTTTGATGGATATAAAGAGTACCATATCATTATAGAAGAAACGTCACCACCAAATTCTTATCTAGATCCTCCCATAGTAGCTCAATTAAATTCAGTTATTGGGGAGGAAGATAAAGAAATAATTGTGGGTGAGGAATGGAATGTTAAAATTGATAATGTACCTGTTGTGAAAGAATATTTTGATATGTTTCCAGAATAATTACCTAGACATCCTCCAAAATAAGAAAATGAGTTTTCCATTGATTTAATTCCGGTTTCAAGTCCCATATCTAAGACCCCTTATAGAATGGCCATTGTGGAATTACAAAATCTAAAGAAAAAATCTAGTTGATTTCAGTAATAAATGATTTATTCTCCCTAGTGTTTCTCCATGGATATCCCCTGTCCTTTTTGTTAAGAAGGATGATGGATCTATGAGGTTGTTCGTTGACTATAGAAAGATCAATGATATAAAAATAAAGAACAAGAATCCCTTACCTCTCATTGATGATTTATTTGACCAACTTCATGGAGCTCAATACATTTCAAAGATTTACCTTTGATCTGGATATCATCAGTTGTGTGTGGATAAGGAATATATTTTGAAAACAATATTTCGAACTATGTATGGGCATTATGAGTTTAATGAAATGCCTTTTGGATTGACTAATGAATGCTCTATCTTCATGGAAATAACGAATAAAATTTTCAAGTAATATCTTGATGACTTTTTAGTGGTATTTATTAATGATATCTTGGTATAATCCAAAAGCTACGAGGATTAGGAAAATCACTTGCACATTATCCTGAACACTCTTAGAAGACTTGAATTAATGGGATGTTTAGCATGTGTGAATTATACCTTGAGGAGATTTCTTTTCTTGGACATATTGTCTCTAATAATGGAATCATTGTTGATCCTTCTAGGACCAAGGAAATTAAATAATGTCCGGCACCAACGAGTATAACCTAAATACACAGTTTTATTGTTTTAGCAGGTTATTATTGACGTTTCATTTAGAATGTTTCCAAGTTGGATTACCCATTAACAAATCTCACATGAAAAGGGGTTAAATTTGTTTTGATAGAAGAGTTTAAATAATGTTTGGAATAAATTAAGAGAATATCATTTAATGATCATATATTTACTGTACTATAAGGGAATGATGGGTTTGTAATTATAGTGATGCATCTTAGAAAGGACTTGGTTCTGTGCATATGGATAATGATAGGGTTATTTCGAATGCATCACGACATCTAAAAATTCAAGAGAAAAACTATCATACTTATGATCTTGAGTTATTAGCTATAATCATTCCTTTGAAGATTTAGAGACACTATCTCTATGATGAAGAATGTGATATATATATATATAATGATCACAAGAGTTTAAAGTATATTTTCTCATAGAAAGAACTCAACATGAGGCAAAGAAGATGGCTTGACCTACTCAAGGATTATGATTTCACTATACACTACCACTCGAGGAAGGAAAATAAGGTGGAAAATGATTCTAGTAAAATGGATCATGGAGTTTTAAACAATATGAGAGTTGAATGGAATCCTATTTTCATGGATCTAGTGAAGATGGATATGGGAATAACCATATATGGTGAAACAATAATTCTTTTTCAAATGGTTGACAACCCATCTTTACTAGAAAGGATAAAAAATTATCAGTCTGATGATGAGGAGTTTCAAAAGAATATTAAATCTGTGATTGATAGGAGATTCAGTGACTCTGTATATGAAGATGGAATTTGGAAATTTGGGAAGATATATTGTGTTCCCGATATACCTGATCTAAAAAAAGAAGTGTTGGATTATGCTCGTAGTTCCAATTTCTATATACACCCTAAGAGAACCAAAATGTATAGTGATTTGAAGGAACATTAATGGTGGGACATCATGAATAGGGAGATTACCGATTTTGTATCAAGATGTATGGTTTGTCATCAAGTGAAAGCTGGAAGATGACATCCTGGAGGAGTCTTACAACCTATTCTCATACCTGAGTGGAAATGGGATAATATAATGATGGACTTTTTCAAGGGACTACCTGAGACTCCTAGAAGTAATGATGCAATATAGGTCATTATTTATCGTCTTACAAAGTCAGCACAATTTCTTGCTATAAGAGAATATTTACCACTTGAATGTCTAGAAAGACTATATATTAATGAATTTAAGAGACTTCATGGAGTAACCATATCGTTTTTTTGGAACGTGATCCCCATTTTAAATCAACATTATAGAAATATCTTCAGAAATCCTTGGATATTGAACATCAATTGAGCACTACCTACCACCTCCAAACTGATGGACAATCAGAACAGACTATTCAAACCATCGAAGAAAAATTCATGTCATGCTCACATGACTTTCAATGTATGCGGGATCAATATTTACCTATAGTATAATTTTACTAAAATAATAGCTTCCATTCAAGTATTCAGATGGCACCATATAAAGCATTATATGGAAATAGATTTCACACACCAACCTGTTGGGATGATATATGTGGAAGAAAACTCGTTGGACTAAAACATGTGGAAGAAATGATGTAAAGATGAAGGTAATCCAAAACCACATCAAGACATCTCAATGTAGACAAAAGTGCTATGCTGATAATTGAAGGAAGGATTTGGAATTTCATGTAACAGATCATGTTTTCTTGAATGTATCTCCAATGAAGGGTGTTATATGTTTCAGTAATAAGGGTAAATTGAAGCCTAGGTACATCAGACCTTTCAAAAATCTAGAACAAATTGTGGCAGTAGATTACAAATTTGAAATGCCTCCAATTATCTCCAGAGTTTGGAATGTGTTCCATGTATCACTGTTGAGAAAATGCATGCCCGACCCAACACATGTACTCACCTATGTGGTATTAGAACTGGAACCCAATCTGTCTTATTATGAAGAGCTTGTCATGATTCTTGATATAAGAGAACATGTTCTGAGAAACTAGACCATTCTTTTGGTAAATTCTCTATGTAGAATCCATAAGATGGAAGAGGCAATGTGGGAATCCGAGGAACATATGATGAAGAATGAATTGCGTATTTTTACACTGTAATACTCTAGAAATATCAAGGATGACATTTTTTGAAGGATGGGAGAATGTATCACCCCATGTTTCCACGATATGATTCGCTTTGAATAATACAGTAGTGGGAGTTGTACGCATCTTCGAGTAATAAAACACCATAGACAATCAAACTAGCTATTATGAATAGTAATAGCCACTTTTTGAAATTTTAAAAAATTTATCATTCAAAATGGACTTCATTTTTGGATTCAGAATATCGAAAATAGCTTAGGGTGAATTTATGGTTTTTTCAAAAAGCATTCAATTTTGGATGAATAATGAAAAACACTAAGTTATAGTTTAAACGCGAATTTCTATTTAAATAATTATATATTTTATTTAAATTTATTTTTGGTCACAATAGAAACATAATACCTATATAAGTTTAATGTAATTATTTGGTGTCTGTTTATAATAATTTTAGATATATAAAAATTTTATTAAACTTTTTACCGTCTTTGACCCACCTCCTAGGAGCATTTTCAAATTTACATAAAACATAATATTACTACTTCTATGAGTTGAATTTCAAAAATCTAAGAGACACAATTTATATCATTAAAAAAAGTGTGGTGCAATATGATGAAAATAATTTTTGGTTAATAGTATCTTTTTACCTTTATTTACCACAGTTAAAAAAATATGGTAATTAATGATAAAAATGATATTATTATTACCCTAACACATGTCCTAAATCTATTGGATAAGTATAATTTGACCAAAAACTTACTTGTAAATAAAATATGAACCTATTTGGTCCATATGTATTAGATTAAAACATTTATTATTATTTAATTCAATGAAGAGTTAAAACTATTAAATTCAAATTATAATAACCAAAACATTTTTAATATAAGGTTACACATAATATAAATTAGACTATAAATATTAAATAGAATTGTAAAAAAATTTCTATATAATTGTAATTTATTTATAAATTTTATAAATTAAATAATAATATTTTTTTATGACACAATGATAATACAGTAATTACCTAATTAATAAAATATTGAAATAATTAATATCATAAATATCCAAATAAATGTAATTTGAGAATTTTTTTGAACTCAAAAAATTTCCTAGGTTAATATGGCATGTTAGGGTTGGTGAGAGGAATTTTTTTATAATTAATAATGCGGTTATGAATTTAGAAAAAACAAAATACCAAATATTGTCAATATTGACATAAAAGAGTTTTTAAAACTAATATTATATTATTAATTGATATTCTATTCCTAAAAATATAATAGTTTCTTAAAATACTTATATAATGTTATTTTTATCATTAATTAACCACTTGGGGTTCTCTTGGATGTATATAATAAGTTTATTAACCATATAATATGAAAATACAAAAAGACATTGTTATTGTCAAACTATTTAACTGAGAGTTAAATCTAAAAGATAAGGTTAATATAGTGACCCAATCCTATCTAAAACCTGTTGGTTGAGTGTTTTTCGACCAATACCCACCCAATCCTTTAAGTAAATCATTTTTGATCCATTATAAACCGAAAATGATTTTATTATAAAATAATATTTCTAGATTTTCCTAAGGTTCCTCTCACCCCTCTTATAAAAAGGAAGTCCCCCTTCCCTCTAATTAACACCATCAAAAACATTTGGCTAATCCAACCCCTGACAAAATACCCTCTCAACTATCCTCCCTTCATTTTAGAGGCCTTTTTTTAGGCAGAATGAAAACCTAAGGAGCCCTTTTGATCAAATCAAAAGGAAGAACCTGAAGACAAGGTAAATATTTCATCACCTCTTTCATGTTCCTTTTTTATTACACTTCTTCTTTCTTTGTTGTTTCCATTATAAAATAATAACTACAATATCATCTATATATTTTTAGGTTATTATTACTATGTTACAACCATATTCATTATTTTATCCAACTTTTGAATGACATGTCACCATACGTGCGTACGTATGACTTACCGTCTACACTTCGTGGTGTAATTGTTATTCGATACATTATTAGTTGGATGGGTATAATAATGATGTATAATTGATAATAAATTTAACATGATAAAGATTCTGTATATATGATATAACATCCAATTATATATTATTTTAATATCAAAATAATGATATTGTCGCTCGTGCGTACGTACGGATTACCGTCTCCACGAACGCGATGAGATTCATTCCCCATCATATCCATTCAAAAATAATTTTCATAAGATGATTAAAAATAATGTTTAATGGATTATTATCATTCTAAATATGATTAATCTAAATCGTATCCATAAAAAACATTACTTATGTAACAAAGTAGGTAAAGGAAAATGAATCAGTTAACATCAGAAATGACGATAATACAAAGATATTATTAACAAAGCAATGATAAAAGATCATATATGATATCATATTAATGAATACGATTCCTTTATAATTTAATAACAATTATTTCCCCATTATATAGGTGGTTAACCTACCCTATACCATGGGAACGTATAATGTCAGGGTTAATTTCACATTCTCTTTATTATCCGAGGTTGTTTTTACGGAAGTATCTACTGGGACCTCTTTATCATCCACATCCATGTTTCTTAAAAATGTATTAAAAAATATTACTATTTTATAGATTATATTTTAAAGACATTTATACCAATGTTTTACTTTTTATAAGATGTTTATAATGGAATATTTCTGTCGTTTTCCAAACAAGGTCCTTTAAAACCTTTTTGACAAAATTATGGTAAGAATGTCTTTTTCTAACTTATAGGGCGGGTGCCGCTATTTTCCACTATTATAACATCATCAAAGCTTCCCTTAAAATATTATAAGAATATTTCCAAAATAAATTATTCTTTTTACAATTACATGAATTTTAAATTATTTCAAAATACAACGTGATATTTCTCTTAAAAAGGTTTTGATTTCATCTATGCCAACATCCATGGAAGGATTTCATGTTTACTTGAAGTTGATTTATTAGGATACAAAACATCTATATTGTATTAAAGGTTTTGTAATATGTTTGACTATGGATGTGTTATTTTAATAGTATTCATGGTTTATGGATAAAATATATACATTTCGAATGCTAGTTTTAATGCGAATGTTTATGTTCTGTTTAAACATTTTCATATGAGAAATGTATTGGACATAGTATGTGATAGGTGGATCCCTCTATAGATCCTCGATGCATCGATAGGTCACCATAGAAAAACTATTGTCTTGGCACAAGGGTTTGACAAAATATTATTTTTAGACTTTGCAGAAGGCCTTGACAATGTGGTTATGAAAGTCTGAAATTATGCATTCCATTATTATGAATGTGGCTATTGATATTTCATGTGATTATTCGACTAGTAGAATATCCATATGAGTAAGTAAATAGTATTATTTTGATTTATATTTTCCATATTATAATGGATTTTATGTCGAAATTGCTTTTGTTTTAGATTTATACATTTCATTAAATGTTTGTTCTTGTTTATAAAAGATTCTGCTATATTGTTATCCTTATTGAGCATTTTATATGACCTCGTTCTATATTTTATTTTTCCTAGGATGTGAAAAGTATATTATGACTCACCTGCAGGGATAGTCTATGGGATCTTTGTGTTGTCCATGGAAACAATGTTGTTGTAGTTTTCAATTTTATTAACTAATATAAACCTTATAAATTTATCTAGTACTTCCAAGTCTACTAAACTAATCAATCATTCGATACTTGAACATTTTTAATCATGAAAATGTTACATAATAATTAACTGAATCTGGGTAACTGGGGTTGGGGAATTACAAAATCCACAAGAGGTACATGATTCTCCCAAGAACCTTCGAAATCATGCGTGCATGGACGACGCATGTCCTCATGAACCTGAATCGTATGCTCAGACTAACCATCTGTCTAGGGATGGTAAGCTATACTCAAATTTACCGGTGTACCCAATGCCTTCTGCAAACCCTGCCAAACCCATGAAATAAAATGTGAATATCTGTCTAAAACAACGGAGTGTAGAACTCCATGAAAGAGCACAATATCATGGATGAACAACAATCACAGCTCATCAACACTGAAGGTCTCATTGATCATTAAGAAGTGAGCCACCTTCATGAGTCTGTCAATGACAACCCCAAAAATGTCATTCCCTCGAGGTGACCTTAGTAATCATATCACAAAATCCATCACGACATCATTCAACTTTCATTCCGGAATAAGAAACTTCTTCAAAATCCCTACTGGTCATTGATGCTCCACATTCACCTACTGACATGTGGAACACATCATGAGAAAACCAGTAACATCTTTCTTCATACCTGGCCACCAATACTGCCAGTTTAGATCACAAAACATCTTGGTGATACTAGGATGAACTGACCAATCTAAGGAATGAATGCCCCATATCAAATTCCCACGTATGTCTACTGGAACCCTTACACACCCCTGGAAACGCACGATCACATCCTCGTCTATGGTCCATCCCCGAATAGGTTCCTCGACTAGCACATTCTCTTAAAGGACTAGGCCTTCTAAATATGATAGTTGCCTCATTCGCACTCGATCAAGATGAGTAGAGGTAACAGCCATAAAAGAAGGAAAATCCTACCCTTGTTTGTCATGAACCTCCAAAGGCATCTCAGAGAACATAGCCATAAGCTGCCACTCACTGCTGGCCTCTTGAACTACATGTATCTATGTCCTCCTGCTCAATGCATCAGCCCCTACATTGACTTTCCCATGCGTATAGGCAAGATCAATGTCAAAGGACTGAAGGTACTCAACCCACCTTCGTTGTCTCAAATTCATCTCACGATGAGTGATGATGGTCTTGAGACTCTTGTGGTCGGTGAAAACCACAAAAACGTCTCCCAGAGCTTAATGTCTCTAACAGCACAATGCATGGACAACTAAATCCAACATGAGATCATGTGTGGGGTAATTCCACTAATGTGGCCTCAAATACCGAGACATGTACTCAACGAATCCTCCCTGCATAAGCACAGCTCCCATCCCAATACCTAAAGCATCATAGTATACATTATACCTCTTTCCCAGCTCTAGGTAAACTACTATCAGTGTTGAAGTCAACCTCCCTTTCAAATCCTGAAAGGCTGAATCAGAAGAATATGACCAAAAGTAATTCACACCCTTTTTATTCCGACTCTTCAGTGGTGCTTCTAAGCATGAAAAGTCATGTATAAATCATCTATAGTATCCAGCCATCCCTATAAAACTTCGTACCTCAAATAAGTTCTTCAGCTACACCCAGGAAACTGCTAATATGATTTTTTATAGGTCTAGTGATACTCTTGTCCGTGAGATAACATGACTCAAAAAGTGAATTTGGTCCATCAAGACATGGAATTTTGAGATCTTACCACATAATTGATTCCCTCTCAGTGTACTCAAAATGAAATGTAAATGTGTGGCATGGTCATGTCAAGAGTGAGATTAAACCCAGATAACTTCCACAAATACCACCACAGAATAATCCAAGTATGGATTGAACAATCGGTTTATCAGTGCCATGAAAATTGCAGGCACGTTCGAGAGACCAAAAGGCATAACTATATACTTTTATAGACCATACCTGCTTTGAAAGGTTGTGAGAGGTATATCAGATGGTATTACATGAAAATGATGATAAATGGATCTAATGTCAATCTTTGAGAATACCCAATCTCCTTGAAGCTGATCAAAGAGATCATCAATCCTTAATATGGGATATCGGTTCTTTATGGTCAATTGGTTTAGATTTTGATAATCCACACAAATCATGAGGGTATCATTTTCCTTCTTCGCAAATAGGACAGGTGAACCCCAAGGTGTAGTACTAGGTCGAATGAAACCCTTGGCCTGTAACTCCTAAAACTTCTTCTTGAGCTCCTGTAACTCTAGTATAGCCATCCTATAATGAGGAATGGACACTAGGGTGGCTCTTGACACAAACTCAATAGAAAAGTCTAGCTCTCACTCAATAGGAAACCTGAAAATTCTTCATTGAAGACATATCTGAAACAATCCACCACTGCAGGAAAGTCCATCTGTGAATTCCCCTAGTCTTCCAGTTACAAACTAGAAATAATTGATATAACTCCTCTAAACCCATGATGTTCAGGTAACACACCGCACTCTTAGACAACACATTCTCCCTTGTGAAGAAAATATCCACCCTCCGGTGACGTAAATCTCACCCTACGACGATAATAGTCGATAACTGCCTGGATGTGAACTAATGATCCCATCCCGAGAATGATATCATAGCCTGTCATCTCTAGGTCATAGAGGTCCTATATGAAGTGAAACCCACCAACATCTAGAGGGTGCTCCCTGTAATGACATAAACCCACCGTTTTAGTCCCCAACGGAGTGTCTAGAATCAAGATAATGACATAAGAACAGACGTAGTTCCCAATGGGTCTCCACAATTGAAACATATATAATGCTATGAGAAGCCCTTGTTTCAAAAAAGTTGAAGATAAAACTGAGGAAACTAGGATTGTACCTCAAACTGTAGGGGATCCTTGATCGTAATCCTACTATGTCTAATCCACTGCAAATTAATGGCCTACACCACGAACCTGTGACCCTACCTGACCACTCTGAGTGGATCCACCCTGTTGTCGCTAACAACAGGGCGACTGGCTACCACATCCCCAACCTCCACCTCGGCCTAAACGGGCGGTATAACTCTAGTTCTCAAACTTCTGAGAAACCAGTGGAACTGCTCTATAACGAGGAGCCATAGAAGAACCCCTATCACCAACTACTGGTGAAAAGAAATGACACAAGAACTGATGTTGACCCATCTTTCTGCAAGATCCGCACTCCACTAGGACCATCGTACAATGTGGTCTTGAATGCCCACTCTTCTCGCTCTGGTAGCACACAAACTGGATTTTAGAAGATGCATCCTACATACTCTGATCTCATCATGCAATATCCTTGTGGTGCTTCCTGCTATAGGCCGATGAAGCACTAACCCTGGATGCTGAATCGCCCATCCCCACTGCTCCTGAATCCCTCAGATTTCAGTCTGTGATTAGTGCCTGGTAGACTATAGAGGATATCGATGTCAACCTGAAGATAGTAACCTGCAATCGGATATCTTTTCTGATACCATCCTCGAAATTCCTTACAAAGAACAACTCATCATCTCTTAGAATAGGTGTGAAATGATGTATCTCTATGAAGCCATAGGAATACTCCATAAAAGAACGAGTACCCTACTCCAGAATTATGAACTCTTGGGTTCGATTGGCCCCAATGGTCTCTAGGTAGAAGTAATCATATAATATGTGCTGAAACTCGTCCCAAGACATATTATGTCGGCGTCCTACCTGTGAGATCACATCCCACCACCTCATGGAGGAGTCTCGAAGCATATAGGTAGCAAGATTCACCCTCCTCTCTGTAGGTATCTATAGATGCACAAAGATCATTAGTGTGTCTTCTAGCCATGACTCTACAGCCTGGGGTCCTCTATCCCTTGATTAGGTGGGAGGATGTTGCTATTGAAAGACCCGCATTAATTCTGCCATCGACGGGACAGGAGGCGGTGCTCCTTGAAAATTCATCATCATCCTCACAGATCCCTGTCAAAATTGAGCATCAGCTCTTGTGTTAGGTATAATAGTTGTTGTCAAGACTAGCACAACTGGAGGATCTGCTGGAACTCCCTGATCAGCCATGTCCGGTGTCTGATCACCGCCTTGTGACTGGAGTACAACCGGAGGACATCTCGGTGGCATGACTCTGCATGTTCAAACTCACTGCTTAGATCAAGATTAAGAGGGAATGAAACAAAGATTTTTATGAAGGGACCAAGAGATAGAAATCATTCATGTTTTACAAAACATGACTACATGACATTTATAAACCCTACACGGTGTGATCCCTTATTTCTTTCACATGGGTGTGTACTTTTGCCAACCTAGGTCATGTAACACCCCAAACACATGGCGTATTGTCTTAACACATGGCATGTACTTGAATAATCTTACCATGCCCTTGTCCTTCTATACTGCTATGCCACATGGATCTCCTAAGACAAGAATACAAAGCCTGTTAAAGAGAAACACAGTTTGTACTAGACAACCTTCATTGACCCGTGTTGTTTGGGACATGGCTGGATATGCGGATCACACTACATGGCGTGTTCCAGATTTACATGGTGTGTACTAGGAAGATTTTACCAACCATTGTTGTTCGTTACGCTACTGGGTACATGAGTTACACCAAAAAACATATTCCAGACGGACACATTGTGTACTAAAAAGCCTCAACTGACCTGTGTTGTTCACTACACAGCCAGGTCCCTAAGATTACACTACACGGGAAGTTCAAGCCTGACACATCGTGTCTAACTGAATATTATTCTCTCTATGACATTATCCACATAGGAGGACACATGGGCAACACCACATGGTGTATACTATAGGTGAACGACCTATTCCCACAAGAAATTCACTATCATGTGTCTCTGCCCACATGGCCTATGACACTGTTAGAGAATACACGACGCATACATAAATTACATGGCATGTACATAAGAAAAATTGTTTCTTCATGAACAGAGGAATACATGGCATGTACTTAACATTACACAACATGTATTCTGGGTTTTTCTGCATTTTAAGCCTCTGAAACTACTTCGGAACACAGAATAACACTAAAACGAACATTTAAAGTGCCAAATTCCCATCCGTGAGGGCCCATTCTCCCCCGTGAATCAATGATTGGAATATTATACAAGCTATAACATGGAAAAAGAGGAAATGATCCACGAAATTATGGTCCATGAGGGCCCATAACACCTCAAGAACCAATGTTTGGCATTCATTTAAACAAATCATAACACAAATAATTCCCTAAAAATAGCAGGTATTTTTATCAAGGCATATATCACAACAACATTCATATTCTACACATCATCTATCACAACAACAAACAATTGCTAATCCTTCCTAGAAGTCATTGAAATAATACATTACATGTTATTTCAATAATGTTCCAATATGATGCAAGATATGGCATACCCTCATATCATTTCCTTACGACAGAAATAGAACCTCAATAACATCATTGGTTACAGCAAAAAACATGTGAAACACCCAATGGTGAAAGCAATTCAACTGTAAATTGAAAAACCTGAAAATCTGCAAGAAAACAAGGTAGATTGTCTTTTCTTTGTACACGGGTTAGATAATCCCGGGCAGAGCTTATTAACAAATAACTATTCCATCCATTCCCTAGATATAAGCTTCCAACAGTATGTCAAGAAGAAATGAATCCCTCTGATACCACTTTATAATGTCCCGGTTCGGGAAGCCACTCAGAGGTGCCCCTTTCCCGGATGATCACATGGCCACAAGCGCATTTCCCCAAATGCTAGAGGATACTGATTAGCAGCAAGGGCCTTGCGAGTGATAGTGGGGAAACAATGCCCTCATTGGTTGAGTAACACATCAAAAGGAGATAATAGTAACAGAGGAAACAATAATAATCCATACAAAAGTGAACATCGGAATGATATGAAATAAACAGCTAAAACATATATATAATCATGAATGGTATATATGTCTACGAAATCTACCAAACATTTCACAATGCTGTAATACAAATAGAACTAAACCAAAATACAAATTAAAATAAATAAACAACTCCTGAGAATCGCAAGCCTTAGCTTGGTCACATGCTCTCCAGCTCTACAGCAAATTAAGTACCTGAAGTAGAAGGGTTCTTTCCCTAATCTATACCTACTTCAATATAATATTTTTGGGCCCTAAAGCATGACTCAAATTGGGTGTGAGACAAAATACCAGTAGGCAACCGCCTAATGATATGTTACTAACAGTCAATTAATATATATGGAAGCTAATAAGCATAGATGTAGTAAAGAAGATAATACTCAACAATAATCAATTACACATGTAATATATGTAGCTAATCAAGCAAGGTATCCATCTGGGAAGTACACACAGCATATCCCCTCTAGTTCAGTCATAAAAATATATAAAGAATCTCTGAGGAAGAACTCAAAGTAAATTCCCCTTATAGTCATAAGTGATTCAAGACTCCTTGAGGAAGCTCACACAGACAATTCCCCTAATAGTCAAAGGTAGTCAAGGACTCTCTGAGTAAGCTCAGATGGTCAATTCCACTTATATCCTAAAGTGGTCAAAGATTCTCTGAGGAATATCACTCTGTAAATCCCCATTATAGTCTAAAATGGTTCAATGAATCTATGAGGAAGCTCATTTGGTCAATTTCCCATATAGCATAAACTGTTCAAAGACTCTCTTAGAAAGCTCCCACGGTCAATTCCCATTATAGTCTACTACACCAAGTTCTCGTTGCCCTATGTTAATTAGTCTAACGAAGATAGGAATGCAATACGGCCAATGTAAACCACCAGAACTACTTGGCTAAATAGTCTACAGCATATCTAGCATGTCAGAATACCAACACTCCACCATACAACACATGGAGATGGAAAACAGACAGGGTGGCCAAATGGCTATCTAGGACCAAATGGTCGTAAACAGAACTTGCATGGGAAACACATCCAAAACATAGAAATCAACTGTATTCATATCCATATAACCTATACTCAAGCATAAAATCATGAAATGCAATTAACAAGGGTAAACGGTAAACAAAAAACACCCTGGTTGATGGTATTGGCAAAAAAATTTACATATAACAAAAATACATTCAATGGAAAGGCACAAACCACCAACCTTTAGGGTTTGGGCAAAATCGACCCACAAACAACCGCATGCGAATCCGGGAAATTCACCAAAACCGCTATATATCTCAATACCTATCATCCACAAGCCTTAAAATCAACACTGAAGGAAACCCCGACACTAGATCTACATGAAACTCAGGTAGATCTAGAAAACTGAGAGATATGGAAGAGAAGACCTAGAGATAACCAAAGAGAAAACAAGAGGAGAGACTTACCCAAGAAGAACTGACTTCAATCCCACAAGAAAATCCTTCTATTTTCTTCCAAAACAAGTGGGAGAGCACCTTCAACCATTGAGAACCCAAAAATACGATTGAGTCTTGAGTGGGACAGAGTATAGAGTGAAATGAGTTTCTCTCGAGGGGGATTTAATTTAAAAACCATCTTTTTTTTGTGGTCGCACAATTAGTACGCAACATTTGGAAAACCATTCACTAAACATGCACATGACACTTCCTTAAGATTATGGGTCATCACAATTGCCTCACATGGTTTGGCAATCCATCTGCATTCCATGTGAATCCTACTGTCTCCTCCTGCACGGTTTCGTGGCGAACCCGTATAGTTTCCCCTAACCGTGCTCAAACTGTGCTCCCTAAGAAAAGCCTCAAAACATATTCAATAACATTCCAAACTCTCCCATCAACTTCCCAACTCAATTCGTGCACTTTAATCACATAAAAAGGATTCCGAACAAACTCATAAAGTGTACAACATGTACTTAGAAAATTTCCATAAATTCCTCTTTTTCTAAAAAATGAAAAGAAAATGGAGGCACACCTGACAATGAAGATCCATGTTCTAACATAATGTATGTTTCTTGCTACCCTTATGATGTTTATATGTAATTTCACTTCCCTAAGTATTACTACACATGATAGTAGAGTCTCTGTTATATCCCTCCTTTAATATTTAATCTAATTTTATTAGACTGGTGACTATTATTTTTCTGAATCATCAAACTGGGTTTGCTCTTGTAAGCCGGAAATGATTTTCTCCATGTCCTAGAGGCCCTCCCTCAAAAAGTCTCGTGTGTCCTAAATTCCCAATGGTGGTCCAAAATACCTGTTTATAGTGACCCATGATATTCACATATAGATATTACATATTTTTATATTAATATTTAACAATTTACAAATACACATGCCTAAGGACCATAATAGTTTAATTTCTTTTGAATATGGGAAAAAATTATAATTTGGGGATTGATCTTCAAAATCTCATTTTGAGAACATCTTTATTAATCTTTAATGACAAACCATAATAAAAACCTTTCTGCATACCCTATGGAAAATAGACATAAGAAAGGATGAGGTGAGATGCTCAGTAAGAAAATATAAGAGAGGTACGTAAGTATATCATGAACATAAAAGTATAATAATATGAGAATAACATATGAAAACCATACCTTGAATATTAAATATCATAATCATGATTCATGGAATAATGATTGGTAGTTTATAATACATAAATCATAATGAAATCAAAGAACAGGATCCATGAGATCATAAAAATGGATTAATACGTGGAATTGTGGCATATTTATAAGTATTTAAAATCATTTCCATAGTATTTGTGGCTTAATACCAATGATTTCATAGTGGAATGTGTTCACTACCCAAACCATCATAGTAGTCAATTTTTACTCCCAATATGATCATAGAATACATATTTCATTACTAAACATGGTTCACTCCCCCTTCCAATCATATATATCTCATGAGGTATAAATCATTATGTAATGAATTGGATATAGATATAGGACCCACCCATTACATAATTAAAATTATTCATATGTGCTCTACCATAGCATAAAACATTCATTATACCATGACCCATGAAAATAAATAGGTTGTATAATATTTTCAATGATTTATAACATCTGGAAAAAATAACTGTTTCATAATCATTTCATCATATATTAACCTGTTGAATTAAGAATAATTTTTAGAATAATTTTTTCATGGAATAACCCATGGAAGAGAAATATGTTTCATAAACATCATGTCATAATAAACACAAAGCATTCAGAGAATTAATGAGAATGGTTATGATAGATAATATCCCCAATAAATCATAAAAACCAAAAAAGGATGTCATTTTAGATGGAAAATTATTTTTAAAGAACACTACAAAAATTTAATAAGGGAAATACTTTTTCATTGAAAATAAATTTTTAAAACTCTTTTCTTGTAAATCATTTTCTTTGAAAATAAACATAAAAATATATAAAGGATGATTAATAATATATTTATAATTATTCTTTTAAAAATTACCATTGTGAATTTAAAAAACCTTTCAATAAAATTTGAAAATATATATAATTAAATATAACTATGAAAACTTTTTGAAGTCAAATTCAAAGTAAACAAATGTTATAATGGTTGGAATTTCCTTTTAAGGCATAAAAATTCAAAACAAGAATCATTTCACATTTTCAGTAACATCAATACCGGTATTCTATGGAAAATGACATGAAGATTCATTTTAAGAAATTTTTGAAAAAAAATTAAAAATATATAAAAATATATTTAAGAAATAAAAATAATAATGATAATAACCCTTTTAGAATAAATTTTTTTAAAATATGGTTTTTAAAGAATTTTTTTTTTACTGAAGTGAGAAATAAGGTCGGGTTTCCTTAGAAATATTATTTTGGTCTATTCAAAAATAAAATATAAAAACGAAGCAAAAGCCATTATATATATGAAATAACCACAAGATATGATAAATAAATAGTTTTATGGGATATAAATTATAATATTTCTTAATTTTAATCATTATCAAAAAAATTCTTTATAAATGATGAAATTATAAGATAAAAATTTTACCACATTGGTAACATTGAATTGTAGGCCCCATGAAAGAAGAAAATTAAATATAAAATATAATATAATGAAATGAAGGGAATTAATGGTATAAAATGTCATAGGGACATTATATAATCCTAATAAAAGATATATAGTTTTATACCCTAACATATGTCTCAATGAAGGTAAACTGAGAGAAACATTTCTTACCACTTTGGTAACATTGGAAACACAAATCCCATGAAAGAGATATCCTCAAATGGATATGTAATTCCACATATTTTTTATGTTAATAATCCTGAAATACATTTATAGGAACCATATACACTACATAAAATACAAACAAGGTGACTATGGATTGTGTCTCATAGAAAATAAATATTTGATAGAAATCCCTTACCTTATGTCTCAACATCCATTGTACATATTAGAATATATTTTAATAATAAACATTTTTTTATTATCAATAATTCTTAGATCCATAATTTTATATATTAAACCATATATTATTTATGAGTGATAAGTTATTTCCAATTTATAAACAATTATTTGTTAAAATCATGTTTTAGGTAATAAATACATTATTCTTTTCATATGTTTGGATTTGTTATTTTCGATCCTTATACTTTGATCAGGGTTTCATATTTTCTAGAATAATAATAATGAAATTATTATAATATTTATAAATCAATTACACATTTAAAACCAATAATCTATTATTTTTAAAATTAATAATCTTATTATCATGGAGATGGTAGGATATATGTACACTTGAGTAAATTTTCCCTTTACGATTATTGTTCAGGAAATGCTGTAAGTGATATTTTATTGTCAGAAAATGATAATAATATCATAAATTAGATATTATTACATTAAATATACTATAACCTATCATCAATGTGGTGTGGTGATAAAAAGTCAGTGTCGCATCACTTCGTGAAGGTGGTCTTCAAGATACACATGATTGACTTTAAATTATTTCAGTGGGTTAAATAGTAAGAAGAAAAATGTTATATTATATGTTAATATTTATTAATATATCATTATGGTAAAAAATATTTCATTTATATTTCATATATTAATGAAATTAATGATTATTATCTTCCATATATAGCATTAGTAGAAAATGAAATTCATCTCTTCATAAAGAAGTAGTCCATCATACACACGAGTAATGTTATTTTATCCCTTTTGGAATGGAAATTTAAAAAAAATAATATAATGATTCCATAGCTACACTTAATTTTCTAATATCATATATATCCTTTTTATACATCATTATAACCATCCATGAGAGGTGGTATTTGAAAACAATGTCATTGGTTAGCAATTTAGTTGTCTTCCACACACAAAAATGATGATTTGATAACCAATTTAATGGAAGTGGGGATAATATTTAGTTATTATAGAAATAAATAAAAAATCAATGTATATTGAATATAAATAGTTTTTTTATATCATCCTGGGATAATTATAATTGAATTTGGTAGAGGATGAAATAATATAGAAATTTTATTTCTAGAATGTTAACACTTCTATGGGTATCCACAGTTGTGTTGCACCAAAATACTTCCTAGAATGTTATTTAACTAAAAATAAGGATAATAGGATAATAGGAGGGAATTCTGTAAGTTATTTTGTCATGTCATGTCCTAACAAATATTTTTTGATGGTGTGAATATGGTACAAGATTGGTGGCCCATTATAAGTGAGGTTAATGGAAGACTTGTAGATTTTTTCAAGATAGAGGCTTATACATGTTTTTCAAATTAAAAAGGGCCCCAATTAAAATATTATAGAGTATTGTTCAATATATCGTCTCATTTTTTTCATATTATTTATTTTAGAAAAGATATTAGTTCACTTTAATCCATATCATTTTAGTTTAACCAACCAGTAAACCTATTTTTACCAAAACCACAGTAATTAATTTTTCTAATTTCAGAATTCACATTAGTAAAAATTAATGTTAACAATATTAGATAATATAAATTAATATAATTAAAAATATATAATCCGTTTTAACAAATTCAGTTAATATAATTTGTAAAATTTAATTTAATATTAATTTTGTAGACGCGGTGTGAATGTGGGTTTTCAAATTGAGAATGTTCAAATGTTCATTTTGTTTTTTGTCAAAATTAAACATGAAAATTGTTTCACTAATCAATATTTTATTAATAGATATATAATTGAACTAGTTTTACATTAAATATGATTTAAATTTTAATTTATCTCTATAATCTATTTTAATTAAATGTTGGTTTCAAATTATAATTCAACATTTTTCAATTTTCATTACAAATCTAATATTTATATAAAATTATAAAAAAATTCCCCTAAGATTAATTTTGATATTATTATTTCAAAAATTAATTTTACATTATCACATGAATTTCCTAATAATATTATGAATCAATTATTTTTAAATTTAACAAAAATCGACAAAATATATTTTAGAAAATTATAGTTTATAAAATAGAATTTATAAAAATAAAAAATGATTTATCCTTATCTATTTTCTAGAAATCATATAATGTGAATTTTAAAAAATTATTAAATTAATACTATATAACTTTTCATTAATATAAATCACCAAAATTGGTTTATTTAATTTATTGTGGTAAAATATGTTTGGTTTCATCAAACTAGATTTTCAAAATAAATATTTCCATTTTATATTTATATAAATAGTCACCAATTAATTAATTTTATATACATGTGTAAAAAATATATTTTCATAATTTAATTAATCATATTCATAACCTTTATTCGAGTAGCTAGATTATATCTATCAGTTAAAAAATAATAATAATATGTCTCTTTTATTTTGGACTTGGTCCTACATGTATCGTATTCTAAAATCAATGTTGCATATAATTCTAAAAAAACTCGATGTTGTCTGTAATGAATAATATTTAAAATATTAAATTTATTTTTAAAAAATATTATACAAATCCTTTGGGTGTTACATTCTACACACTTAAAATGAATTTCTCCATCAAAATTCATATCAACCAACAAATAACAAAAATTTGAATAATATAGAATAGATATTGCCACCCTACACTTTATTACATGACTATTACTTCATTTTTATGAGAATAATCATAAAAAAATAAAAAACAATAATAAAATTGTGCTTTTTCTTCTTAAATTAATGTTCATACATTAATTTTACATAAAAACATAATAATTAATTAACTACTTATATTGTAGCTTCTTAGTGGCCCTCATATTCTCGTTTGTACAAGTTATCACCAGATTATATACATTAGTGAAAGGGGTGATATAAATCCTAGTAAGAGGATAAATAAGGGATGTGAATCAATATAACCTAGTTGAGAATAAAAATCATCACAATATCATAAGCATATAATCATAATTAATAAAAAGAGGGAATTGTGTGATAAATGCATGGATTTTGTTTATGCATAAAAATAAAATAGCATGTCTTAGTGGTCAAAACCCCACATAATTTTCTAAAAAGATAGCATCATGTTTGTTTATAGCATATGTTAACAATAAAGAAAACAAAATTGTAATCAAATATAGAATTATGTTTCGGAATTTTTCACATTGTCTCAAGAGATATATAACATTACACAATGCATTGGAACACTATATAATTTCAGGAGCTCCTGTTACATCATAACATTTACATAATCATGCATGCCATGTATATCAATCAAAGTCATGAAGCATACGAAAGGGATAGAATTGGATTTATAATTATTTCAAAAATAATACATTCATTAATAATCTTTTGGGATCCAAAATGAATAATGTAATCATTCTTGGACGTAATATATCATTATGCTTAAGTGGACAAGAATTATTTAAAGAGGAGTAGAATATGAGGTTTTCAAAATTGATGTCACATTAAAAAGTGGAATTTCATTGAAAACATTTTTACATGGTAGGAACATATATAACCCATAAGTAAATGGTAGATTATGTTTAAAGGAAATTGTATGAACATACTAACTATATATGAGTGGATAACCAAAATTAAGGAATAGGGTTTGAGAAAGCACTTACCTTAATTTCTGATAAAATTTTTCATGTTTTATCCTCAGGAATAATGAAACTAGATTTATTAAAACATTGATATAGAATTTTATAAAGACATTTATAATTTATTTTTCAATTATAATCATTTTATTATATTTCTTAATTTCCGTTGATTAAATCGATGAATTTTGTTTTTTTATTTTTCTTAGTAAATATCATGTCTTTCTTTGATATATTTATTTTTATAAATGTAATTTATACATTAGGATAATTAATTAAAGAAAATTATAATGCATAAAATTACATGTTTATATATATATATATATGTATTATAATACCCATCCATTATTATGTTTTTTTTATTTCCATAGAAATGTCTTTGTATGTGGTTTTTTACCTTTAATGGGATATCGTTTGGAGAGGGCGAAAAGAGGTTTAAATTTTTTTATACAGTGGTATAAAGAAACAGTTGTTCAAAATCATTAGTATAATTTTATATTACTAAATAATTAATTATTAAATGGTCATTCTTTGAAAATTTTTATGTTAAAAAATAATGGGAAGAGAAATAAAAAATAAAAAGAGAGAGAAGTGGATCAGAACAAACATAACCCTTACAGTAGATTCTCTTGAATGAAACTATAACTCCTTAATGATTGGTGTTTTTTATGAATGACCCTATGTATTAGAATAGGATTAATAGGACATATTTTGGTATAGATTTAGATTTTGATTTGGTGTGAGGAATGGTTTTCCAAAGTAAGTGAGAGGGGTTATTTAGACACGAGGAGAGCAGTATTTTTAGAATAATATATTTAATAAAATAATGTATAAATAGTAAACAATGTAATAGTGATTTTTTGACATATAAATCATCTATTAATATTATTTGGCATGTTTTAGACATTAAATCACCTTTATTATTCACATTAATTATCTTATAAAAAATTATAGTGAAAGGAAATAAAATTTTATATTTTATGGAATCAATTTTGAATTTCAGTTTTGGGAAGATCATTTTTGGTTTGGAAATTGATTTTATTTTATATTAATGAACCACTTTTAACTAAATTTACCATTTCATAAAATATTATCCTACAATTTATTAGTTCATTTTTATATCATGAGTGATGTACTTTGAGACACACATGTTAAGTAAAAAACTATATTTTTACTGTTTCTCCAAAAATTTAAAATTTTCTAAATATTACAAATTAATTAATCCTTGGGTAATTTAAACATTATGTTTTGAAAAATGATATTAATTTTATCAAAATAAATTCCTCAAATATGTCATTTTAATTTTTAATATAAAAATAATGTTTTCTATAAAAAACATTAAAAGAGACTATAAAAAGGTTTTTATATTTTATTTGAGTTTCTAATCATTATATTTATTTTTTAGAACGATTAAATATATTTAAAATTCAATTAATCATGATAAATAATACTAATATAATAATCTATTATTATTATGTTAAATTACTATTCAAATGGTCATGTTACTATTCCAATAGTCATATTACCTCATATAATTACCTCAACATTGAATCATTATTTTATTAAACTATATTATTATAAATTTTCTCTATTTCCATTATATATATTGTTTCTGTGTTTAATAAAATTTTTCTACAATTATATAGTGTTTGTAGTGGGGTAAATGATTCTATTAGATTGGCTAGATCCTTATTTTCTCATTTTTTCTTTTCTATTTATATTTTTCTCCATTTGTAATTTTTGGAATATTAATTGGTTTTGTTGATTATTAATCCAACTGTATTTAGTTATGAAATAAATTATTTGTTATATTCTAAATATTTGACATGTGAATAATATTATAAAATAAAAAACACATTTATTATGGATAGAAATATTACTAAAAACACTATGTCAATACATCCTCCCCCCTTCAAACATTCATTCCCAAAATTTTAACTCATATTCTGATTGGAGAATATGTGTGGGTACTTCTATTTCATAGTTTCCTCAGGTACCTAGTTCGTCTATTATAATTATGATTCCTCTATAACATTTTGACATTGGGAGTATCCTTCATGATAATAACATTGTCTCTCTTGTAAAATATCTTCATCATATGCACTTTATACGAGAGTTCACTCTCATGTTGTTCCAAATATGGGTTCATTTTATGTTAAGGATTGAGTATGTACTTTATTAGGAGTGAAATGTGGAACACGTCATGGACATGAGCTATATATGGTTGAATTTCAAGCCGTTCGGAAAATTGTAATATCTGAAAAAGAATCTCAATGTGGCCAATGAACCTTGTTCTAAGATATCATATCTTTATATACCACATGACTCATTTCTATGTGATATTTAATGGAAAATATTTCTCCATCATAGAACTCTAAGTACCTTCAATGGTTTTCACCATAACTTGTTTACTCACTAAGTGAATCATTCATATTTTATTACATAGATTAAACCTTCTATATGATTTCGTTCACAAGGTGAGGTCCATGTTACTATAGATAGTTAACTTCATCTAAACATGTTGGATTTATAAATCATTTCCCATATAGAGATTTATATGGCTCCAATTGAAAACATGAGTGGAAGATATTGTTATATGATATCAGAACCAATATGAGAGGTTTATACCATCCTATTTTTAATTATATTTATCTATGTCTTACCATGTCATTGAGCATCTGAATTTTCCTTTTATATTGGCCATTAGTTTTTGGGTCAAAGGTCATACTAAAATTTGACTCGGTTCTCAAAGCATGTTAAAGACTTCTGGAGAATTTGTACGTGAACCTTGGATCAAGATTAGAGATGATCTAATGTAGTAGACCATGCATCCTCTACATGTCCTTAAAATATTACTTTTCATGTTTTTTGATAAATATATCTTCTTGAATAACAATAAAGTGTGATTTCATGGTGAGTCAATCCACCACAACCCATATCCCATTTTTCTCTATGGATGTGTTTTAAAGATGAGTGAAAATTTTTATATTGAAATTATCCCATTTCTAAATGCTTATATGAAATGTTTTCATTTTAAATTTTTACATTTTTAGTTTTTCTATAATATTATTACAAACAATACACCATTTGAACTACTGCACAATCTCCCACTTCATGTTGTCCCACCATAATTTCTTTTAATATCGTGATACATCTTGGTACATACAAGATGGATGGAGAATGATGATCTATGTTCATTATCAAATAACTCCTTATTTATCTTAGCTGATGAGGGAATAAAATTCCTTATTATGAAAACAAATCACATCATCATCATCGATATGGAACCCTTGTATCATCCCTTAATTTACTACATTCATCTTCTTCTATAACTCCAGATCAACCCTTTCTGCCTCTTTATTCTTCTCTACATGGATGGTTGGAAAATAATTTAGGGAAGGATAGGATATACTCTCAAGAATTAGTATTTCTTGGACTATCCTTTTCAAATCCATGAAGATATGGCCTTTCTCAATCTACATCAATGAAAATGTAGCAGGTTCATTTTTGTTAAGTGTATTATCTACCTTGTTCACCATTCCCAAATTATATTGAATTAAGAAATCATAGTCCTTGATTATCTCAAACAATATTCATTGATATATGTTTATATACATTTTTAAGAATATATACCTTATAATTTCCATTATGTTATATATATCTCACATCTCCAAATAGAGATAGTATATCCAAATATATAGAAAAAATATTTAAGTATCTAACTCCAAATCCAACGTAGTGTAGTTTTGATCATGGATATTCAACTTTAGTGAGGTGTAGTCTATCACTTTATCATTCCTCATGACTAAAAAACATGTCCCTTTCATTAGAGCATCAATATATATCAGAAAACCATCACCAGTTTTTTGTACTATGGGTATAGGTGCAGTTAATTTCCTCTTATTGATCTCCATAAATATTTACTTATATTATTCAATTTGAACATGCATTACCCCATTACATTATAAAATTTTTAGAAGGCTAAAAAAATTTCTGTAATTTCTAAAAAAAACATCTATATTACCAATATAATAACTGAAAACTATAGTTTTCTCTGACAATAGTTGGTACATGCCACTCATCAATTTCTTTTTTCATTGAATGGTTTACGGATATTATCACTTTTTTTGATATAATGCCTCGTGAATGAAACATGTTGCATTCAAAAGCAAAACTTAATGAACATGTCATAATTTTAATCCTTTTATAATGTTTCCTTCACAATCCTTAGATGATTTTCCTATTCCTCAGTTTTTTGGGAGTAAATTATAATATCATCAACAAAAACAACCAATTTTTTTCAAGGTAGTCTCCATAGACTATATTTATCAAATATATGATGATTAAAGGGGTATTAGTAAGAATAAAGGTAATAAAATTGAACTCATAGTTACCATACCTTGTATGGCAAGAAGTCTTCTAAATATACTACTTTCTAAAATTCAGTTGAGGATATAAAAAAAGATGATCCTCCTTTGAGAAGTGATGAGAAGCTTATAGTTGATAAATCATGTCGTAAATACTTGGACGAAGATACTTTTTCTTTATATTGATCTTGTGGAGCTCTTATTATTCTATAGACAGCCTCATTGACCCTTCCTTCTTCATGACAAAGGGCAATGGTGCACCCCAAGCTAATGCACTAGGGAATGTGAACCCTTTGTCAAAATGCTCTTGAAATGACACTTTTAACTCCTCCAGTTTGATCAATGCTATCCAAAGGGAAAGTTTTGATATATGAGTAGATTCAGGTATGAGATCTATTGAGAACACTACCTAATGATCTGAGGTAAGTTTAGGTAACTCTTTGAGAAATATATCAGTGTATTCCCTAATAATGGAATTTTTATCCATGTTGATATGTTCCAATGACTAAACCAATTACACAATTTATTCTTCTCTATGAGGTATCAACACCAATGTTATTGATGGATTTATTAGATCAGGTTTATGGTATTACTTTTATTTTATGTGTATCATTGTGTAGTTCAAAATTTAAAAAAATATTTCCTTTCCCTAATAGTTGATGATTGATCTATATAATGATAGAAAATATGTACACAATATAGAATCAAATTCCATCAAGGGATACATTATAATATTCACTGAGAGAATCTTTCCACAAATGCTTATTGGAGAATATTCCATCAAATTGGTTAAAATTATTTCACCATAAGGTGTTATTTTTTCGATAAATCTACGTCAAATATCATGAATTTGATTAAAAATTATAGAAAATTGAAGAATATAACAGAATTCATAGAACCAGATTCATATAAATTTTTCCCCATTTTCCATTAAATTGAATGTGTATATTTTATGACTTCATTTCTGTGATCCAAATTAGTTGTAGTAATCACATAATCTAACTCATACACTTTTTTCTTTCGTTGGTTGCTAAAAAATATTATTCTAGAAGACATGAGGTTTTTTGTAATGGCTTGAATAATGCCCCTGCTATATATAGTTGATGAATTAAAACATATGTGGTTAATTATGAGACTCCCTCATTTCCACCAACATGTTATTTTGGATTCTTTATTTCTCTTTGACATTCATGAGATTTCTGTCCTTCTCTCCCACACATGAAGAATTTCCTCCCCTCTTTAAGAGAATTCCAATTAAGCTTCTTTCCACATTTTTTGATATATGCATAGTTGGATCATCTCTCCTCCATTGAAATTGGACCAAATTTCATGATAGTCCATTCTTAAATTCTTATCTACAAAAACATTGGACCATTCTCAAAAATCCACCTATAATTTGATATCACATTAAACCACAACTTTATAACTCCCGATGTCTTGAATTTCTAATCCTTTCAAAGTTTGATTTTAAACCACTAAATAATCTATATATATTTATTTTATTATTGATAAAAAAACCTTATGAATTTTTTGAAACCCTTTTGAAATTTTCCTTGTATGTTGTGATAGATTCACCTTCCTTTTGATTCATTTCAATGAATTATCTCTTCATAAATGCTGGATGAGTTTGAGGGAAATACATGGTATGAAAAATATTCTTAAATTATTCCCAGTTTGTTAATTAAATTTTAGCATTTGGCGTGCTGTTCATTAGGAATTCCCACCATTGATCGAATTAATAATATAAAAGATATAATGCATGAGTCATCTTCTCCTTCTCAGAATATTGTATAACATAAAATATTTTCTCCAAAGAGATAACTGACTATTACGTGAAAATTGTTTAAGAAGATTCACTCAATATCAATATTTATTGCAAAATAAATTAAAAAATGGGTCGTTCATTCTTGTTTGGTGATAGAAGACGATCCCCATGATTCAAGATAATATTCATATCCTCATACAAATTAGTAAGCATTTGCATTGTTATTTGACCTCCACATCCAATTGAATATGTGTGGTCAATTAGGAAATCATAGCCTTATCCATCACATGGGCTTTTAGAATGTTTTTTCCTAGATCCCACCATTTTATTAAAAAAACAAAAAAATGTAAGTCAACAGTGTATAAATAAATTATTTATTCATTTATTCCATTCACTCTATACAAATATCTTAGGGGATACCTATGTTTATCCTTTTTTTAAAATGATTCTTCGTGGAAATGTTCCACATATATACTTATATATATGATTTTCAATGTTTTTGTAATTTTAATTCCCAATATAACTAAACTGTGTACTGATGCCAATTATAGAAACCTCACCTATTTCATACATGACTATTACATCATTATAAAGACAATCAACATAATACAATTAAAATTACAAGATCAAATGTTTTAGTTTGTTGGAAAAATTATGTTTTTGCATTAATTTAACACAATAAAAGAATAAAGTTAATTAACTCCTTCTTCTAGGGATTCATCGTGGCCCTCAAATTCTCTATAGTACAAGTAATCAACTAAGGATATACATCAATGAAATTAGTGATCTAAAAACACATTAAAATGATAAAAATGGTACATGAATAAATATAACATGGGTGGGCACAAACACCATCGTCATATCATAATAATAAGACCATTGTAAACAACATGAGGGAAACCAGTGATAATGTCATGAAATTTGGAAAATCATAAAAATGAAACATCATGTCACTGTGTTAAAAATCAGACATATTTGTGAAGAAGCTAGTATCATGTTCACAAATAACATATGTGTATAATCATAACATCATCTTTGTGAAAAAAATTCACATTTTTTTCACAAATATGTAACACTCAATCATATGATACATCACATTACCCAATGTATTGGAGTTCTATATCATCAGGGGACACCCATCACATCATTATATTTACATAATCATACATTCCACTTATGTTAATCAAAGTAATGTAGTGTAACCTAAAGAAAAGAACGGGTTTCATAAGGATTTAATAAAGAATAAATTCATGAATATATTTTTTGGATTCAAAATGAATAAAGGAATAATTCTAGGACATAATACAACATTTTTCTTGAGTGTACATGATGTATTTAAATTAGTATTAAATATGATGTTTTAGATGTTGATGTCATGTTTAAAAAACATTTCTTAGAAAAAATTCTAGCATTTTTGGAAAAAATATATCCCAGATGAAAATGGTATTAGTAATTTTAATGATATCATATGAACATAAACATTTTTGATGAGAGGATATCCCAATGAATGGAATTGGTTTTATGAATCCACTAACATTAATTCCATCTGAATTTTGTCATGTTAGTACCTTCATAAAAATAAAAAATTGTGTTATTAAAACATTACTAATGAAGTGTATTATAGTTATTTAAACAAATATATTTCAATAATAATCACTAGATTATATTTTATACTTTCAACTGTTGAAATTGACATGTTTTTATATTTTGTTTTTCTTAGAAAATATCCTATTTTACATTGATTTTTCTATATTCATAAATGTAATTTATACATTAGTATAATTAATTACAGGAGAATATAATGTATATAATTACATGTTTATATATTATATATAGATAAAATATACATACATGTTTATGTTTATATGTGATGAAATAGAAATGTCTCTATAGGTGGTTAACCGACATTTGACGGGACATTGTTGGGAGAGCGAGAATAAGAAGAATAAAATATTATTTATAATATTTTAATACTCATATTAGGTTAACATTATTACAATAATGTTAAATTACAACTTAATTAACTATTTTAATGTTTTTACAAAAGAGTTTTTGTGGAAAAAAATAGAACAGGAATAATAAATAAAAAGATATATTACTGGATCAGAACATAGTTAATACTTAGTGGAGCTACTCCATAAAGACACTATGACTCCAAGGTGATTGGGATTTTATTACTCCAAAACGTCCCCGTAGTCTCGATGAGGAATAATAAGGAATATTTGGAATAATATTGGGACTTGGAATGGGAGGGAGGAGTGGTTTTATTAGATAAGGGAGAGTGGTTATTTATACATGACGAGAGGGGGTAATTTTTGAATAAAATATTAAATAACATAATATATCAAAGGTAAAACTTGTAATATTTATTTTTTGAAATATAAATCATATTTTAATATATTATATTGATTTTAAGATAGTAAAACAATTTCTAAATTCAAATCCATTAATTTATTAAAAAATTAATTGAAAAGATTTTTTTTCATATTTTATGGTATCATTTTATACACTAGGTGTTAGAATTTTTATTAGGTTTGGAAATGATTTTATTTTATATTAATGAACCTTTAATGAAATTAAATATACAATTTCAGAAAATAATTTTCTAGAAAATATTATTTAATTATTGCATCATAAATTATATACTTTGAGATACACCTGTCTGGTGAAAAACGATATTTTTACTATTCACCTGAAAATTGATGTATTTCATAAAATTAATAAAATCATAAACCATAGATAATTTAAATAATTGGATTGGAAAAATGATATTAATTATATTGAAATAAATTTATAAAATAGTGAATTATAATTATTAATATAGTCATAATTATATTTTCAAAATACATTAAAATAATGTTTTAAATAAACGTGTTTATATTTTCACTGAGTTTATAATCATGATATTTATTTTTTGGATTTATAAAAATTATATTTAATTTATATAATCATGATAAATATTATTTATATACAATTTTATTATTTTGAGTTTATATTAATATTCTATCTTCATAGTAAAAATTACTATGGTCACATTACCTCCTACAAATACATCTACATTCCTTCATTAATTTATTCAACTCAATTAATTTCAATGTTATATATTTATATTTTCTATAATTTCCATAGTTTACTAATATTTTGTTTCGTTTCTACAATGTCTTCAGAATGGGTAATGATTCTAGTTGATTGGGGGGGACCTTATTTTCTTTATTTTAATTACTGAATTTTATATTTTTTGTCCCATTTTAATGATTAAAATTTTATTTGGTTTCATTAATGATTATGTTAACAGTATTTAGTAATGAAATAATGTCATTAATTGTTTCTAGATATTTTTTGTGTTTATAATAATATATAGTAAAACATCAATTTAGTTAGAAATCAAATATTACTAAAAGAAATGGGTTGTTACTTCCATCCCTGATTTAGAAATCTCATACCCAAAATTTATACTCAGATTCCCAAATGAAAATTGGTGATGGTACTTTTTTTTATTGTTTCTTATATTTACCATGACCTTTATTGATACATAATGATCCTCCATAACACTTTATAACCTTTAGTTTTATTATATTAATGAAATTTGTCTCCATGGCCTAATATCTTGCATCATCAGATCTTTATAAGATATGTCCTTCAACACTTTTACCCCTCTAGGATCAGCAAATGTTAGGGATCAAGTATGTACATCCTATGTTGTGATACATGGAACACATCATGAGCATTGGAAATTTCTGGTGTACTTGTAAGCTGATAAGTGGTTTCTCATATGAAATTAAGGATCTCAAAGGAGAAAATGTACCTTAGGTTATGCTTTACATTGTTTCCAAACAACGTGCCTCTCTTCCATGGTGATATTTGAAGGAAAAAATTTCCCGAACATTATACTCAAAGTCCCATTGATGGTTGTCAAGTATAGAACTTTATCTAACTATGAGATTATTTATATGTTGGTGGATTGATTTAACCTTCTCTATCATCTCTTGGAAAAGGTCATTGTAATGTTTCATTCATTCACCAACTTCATCGAAACATTATGGAGTTCTAGACCCCTTCCCATTAGAGCATCATGTGGGGCCATTTGAATACTCGAGTGGAATCTATTATTATATAACAACTCAACAAATGGAATATTTTGATCTCATAATCCTTTGAATTTCATTGAGTAAGCTATTAACATGCGCTCGACTATCTGAATTCTCCGTTCAATTTGTCCATATCACATGTTTTCCTTTAGATTATATGTGGAGACCAATGAAAATGTAAATTGTGACACTAATTCATTTTCAACGAATCATATAAAATGGTTTCATATTCTATTTGGGATTTTTTCACTCTTCTTTAACTTTCATACATATCAAACACTGTGAGATATACTTTTCAATATCCTTCTTCATGTTGCCCTACTAGAAGATTTGTTGAATGTCGTGATACAACATGGTAATTACATGAAGGATGGAGAATTATGAGCTATGTGAATTATCTGATACCTAATTCTTTATCCTAGGTGGTGAAAGAACACAAATACTTGTTCTACACATAATCACATGATCTTTCTCGATATGTAACTCTTGTTGCTTTACATCATTTACTTAATTCAGCTTATTTAGAGACTATATATCATCCCATTTTACTTTGTTGATCTTATCTTGGTTAGATGGTCGGGAAATCATTTGGTAGAGGTAGTATTTTTTCCCTACCGTTAGTATTTTCAAATCCATCCATTGTGTATTCATGAAGTTAGTGTCTTTCTCAATCTACATTTTTGAAAGAGTAGCAAGTTGATTTCAACTATGAGAATCAACTTCCTTGTTCATCATTCCTAGATGATATTTAATAATTAAATTTTAGTCCTTTATAAGATCTATCCATCTTATTTAATTAATGTTGATATCATTTTAGGTGAATATATATTCTAGAATCTTATGATTGGAATATATATCACATGTCCCACCAAAGAGATATCCCTCTAAATAATTAGAGAAAGTATTAAAGTTTCTAACTACAGATCATGTTCTAGGTTTTTATACTCAAGGATGATCAACTTTTTTGAGTCACAGGCTATCACATTATCATTTTGAATTCGTACACAACATATGACTTTCTTTAAATCATCACATTGTATAACAAAACCTTTTGAATTTTATAGTAGTGTGAGTACAATGGCAGCGACTAGACTAATAATCCCCTCCTTAATGATTTCTTTGATTTCATCAATTTGGACATACTTCACTTCATTATTTGTTATCATAGTTAGAAGAATATACTATCATGATAAATATTCCTCAAAACTTTGGTATTATGCTTCTAAAATTGGAAGCATATGGGAATTTATGAAACTAATGGGTTAAGTACATTCATCAATTACATATGTCATTAAAGGGTCCACCAAAATTCCCTCACATTTGATCATTTTCCCCAAATATTTAATTTTATTCTTCTAAAAGTCACAATTGATGAACTTACTATAGATTTTATCTTCTTTATTATCACCAACGGAATCCTTATATACTCTTAATGTTCCTTATTATTGTTTGAGTAAATTAAATACCATAGATTCGGAATACGAAAAAAAATAATGGTTTGTATTTGAAAACTAAGCTTATAAAATCCATGAAGATTTTATGGTCATTAAGAAGTATGAAGGTAATCACTATGAACTCTTAGTGACTATACCATGTACAGAAAGCATTCTTTTGAATATCATCAGTTTTCAACTTCAATTGATGATATGTAGAGTAGAGATCCACCTTTGATAGTTATTTAAATACATATAGTTGATCATACATGTAATCAATCATTTGATTTGGATACCCATTCATTATGGTGATCTTTTATAAATCCTAATAATCTTTAAAAAAATTCATTGATCCAACATTATTCCTAACAAAGAGAACTTGTGAACCCCAAGGTGATGCACTAGGGTTTGTGATCCCTTTTTTCAAATGCCCTTTCAGGTGTTTCTTTAACTCCTCCAATTTGATTGGGTCCATCATATATGTGAATTTTGATATAGGATTGGATATGTGTATTATTTCTATTGAGAGTTATACCTCACGATATGGTGGAAGTCAGGGAAACTATTTACGAAATACATTTCTACATTCTCTAATAATGGGAATTTCCATAATGTTGATACATTCCTTTAACTCAACCGTTTGAATAGGGTATGATTTTCGTAGGGTATCAACACCCACACCATTGATGGATTTTCTAAATGAGGTTCATGATCTTCCAGTAATTTGTATAAGTGAATTTGATGGTTCATAATATGATAAGAGATTTCATTGTCCTAACAGTTGATGTGTACTCTATATAATGTTATCCAATCCATAATATGTATAACAGAAAATTCCGCAAGGTATGAATTAAGATATTCAGTGGAATAATATTCCCAAATATTGTTATAGTAGATGATAGAAACACTTGTGTTTTCATTATTTATAAACTATGTGTTTTTACAAATATTCATATTTCACGGTATTGAGGATTTGTCTCAACAATTCTAGGAAATGTGAGGGATATAACAAAATGTGTAGAACCAGAATCAAATAAAAAAGTTTCCATTTTTGATTTAATATGATGTATACATTGTAAAACATTGTATTTTTACCCCATCATCTGGAGTGATAACATAAGATTCCCTTTCCTTATTTGGATTTTTTGGTTGTTGATGTTGATTACCCCAAAGACTCAATGTTCAATGCACTATATTACAATGTTTCATTTCTCTCGGAAGATAATGAATTGAACCATAGGTGGTTAATTAAGAGGTTCCATCCATTCCTCCATCATATTGGCTAGATTATTTATGTCTCATTGACATTAATCTAGTTAATTTACTTCTCTACCACACATTAGTCATTTTATCATCCCATTGATACAATTATAATGATTCTTCTTCCATTATTTTTTACATGTGGGTAATTGGATAATCTTTCATCCTTTTTCATTTTACCAAATATCATGAAACTTCATTATAATCTTCTTATCTTCCTAACCAAAGATCTATTCTCTGAACTACATCTCTAGTTTGAGAGCACATCAAACATATTCTTAATAACTCACAATGTCTTAGATTGTAAGAGACTTTAAGAGATGTGAATTTAATCAACTTAAGAATATAACTATTTTTCGATCATTGTTGATAACAAAGAGTAAGGTGTATCATGAAATACTTAGGTTGTTTTACTTATAAGTCATTAATTAATTCATATACTTTTATATCAGCTATATTAATTAACACACTATCTTTGTTCGAAGAGTTTGGTTGAAATATTTGGTAGGAATGTTTTTCTTAATCTCCCCTAACACCATTTATTCAATATCAATCCCTTTATCAGTTTTCATTATCAAAACCCACCATTGATCAACTTCTAAATTTAAATGATAAACTGAAATAGTAACATTATCCTTATAAAAACAACGAATCATATAGACGATATGCTCTATTTAGTTAACCTACTTTTCCATGAAAATTGGTTCATATGTTCTAAAAATTGTTTATGATCATTGTGGAATAATGTACTTAATGTCCAGTCGATCCTTCATTGGTGAAGGGGTATATTCAACATGATTCAGGATATTATTAATTGAATGAGAGAACTAAGTAATCATTTTATGGATGTTTTGAACTCCGACACCCATGGAATTTGGGATCTCATTCGGTTAATTGATTCATTATCACTCACACAGGTTTTCGGGATGGTTTCACCAAGTTCCCACTATTATCTAAAATTTATAAAGTTTGAAATAAACATATTTAATGAAAGTTATAATAAACAATTTATTATTTTACGCAATTTACACTAAAGAAATATCTTATGGAATCCCATTGTTTATCCTCTTTGAAAAATATTCTTCTTATACATTTTCCTTATATACATACTTATACATATGGTTTTCAATCTTGTTTTATAATATTAATTCCTATATAAACTAAATCATGATCTGATACCAACTATAGTTACCCTACTTTTTCTTACATGACAATTACATCATTTTAAATATAATCACTATATATATGTTACAAATTAATGATTTAATAGCTTAGTTTCATGGTAAAATTAGGTTAAAACTAACAATTAAATAATAAAACACAAAAATATTTTGTTCCTTCTTCGCGATATTCTTAGTGGCCTTCACATTCTCTTTATTATAAATATTAACCAGTGGATATACATTAATGAAATAAGTAATCTAAAATACCAATAATAGGATTAATAAGGGACATAAATCAACATAAAATGGGTGAGCTTAAACATAATCCTAATATTATATGAATATGGTCATAATCAACAAAATTTGGAAGAATTTTATGACAGAATTGAAGGTGGTGATGTAAAATACGAAACATCATGGATTATTGGTCAAAAGAACATATAGTTGTTAAAAAATATCTAATCATGTTCAATTATAACATTTGTAAATAGTAATAAAATTATGATTTTCAGAAAATAATGAATCTTATTAATGATTATTTCAAATTATATCTTGAGATACATCACATTACCAAATACATTGTAGTGCTATATAATTTCGAGTGCACCCATAACATCATAAAATTTACATAGTTATGCATGTCATGTGTATCAATAAAAGTATTGAATTAAACCCAAGGAAGATAATAGGTTTAAAAAGGTTTTCATAAATAATAAATTCATGAATAAACTTTTCAGTTCCAAAATTAATTAGGTAATAATTCTTGAACATAATAAATCATTATTCTTATGTGGACAAGAAGTCTTTAAAGAGGCATAAAATATGATTTTTGGAAATTTAATTCATTTTGAAATAAATTGTTTTTGATATAAAACAATTTTATATGGTTGGAACATGTATATACCAATAGGGAAAGGGAAAGTTAATTTGATGAATATAATATAAACATATAAACCATTTATGATAGGTTACTAAAAATAAGGTAATTTTATTATATAATCCCCTTACCTTAATTCTCGCATAATATTGTCATGTTTAAGAATCTTACGTAATAAACACGTATGTTTTAAAAAATTGATCTAGAAGTTTAATATAGTAATTTATATAACTATTTATCATTTAAATAAACTTTATTATATTTTTTTATCTTCCATTGATGAATTTTTTTCATTTTGAAATATATTTTCTCATAGAAAATATCTTTTTTCACTTTGATTTCTTCATTGTCTTTAATGTAATTTATAATATATTATAGTTAATTAAATACTAATTTAATGAATATAATTAATTGTTTTTATATTATGTATATATTATTATATCCATATTAAATTATGGTTATATTCAATGAATGTAAAATTACTCTGTATGTGGTTATCCAACCTTCGACGGGACATTGTCGGGAGAGCAGGAAGAAGATGTTTCAAATTTTATATATATTAGTATGATAATTTAATTATGTTAACATAACTAATATAATGATATAATACATCATTATTAATTATTTTATGTATTCTTTCTTAATGGGTTGGAAAAAATAATGAAAGAGAAGAGAATGAATAAATAAAAACATTGAGAAGTGGATTGGAACTTACTTAATCCTCTGTGTAGCTTCACTTGCACGACACTATAGATTCTTAGTGATTGGAATTTAATTTCTCCAAAAACCCAAATATTATCTAATAGGGTAAATATGGAAGATAATTTCATTTATTTGTCTTTGGAATGGGTGGGAGGAGTGGTTTTTTCAAGGGATGGTAGTGGGGTTATTTATACTTAAGGATTTTGGTATTTTAAGAATAATATATTAAATAAAATGATATATCAAAGGATAGCTTTTTAATACATAATTTTTACAATATAAATAATATATTATTATATTAAAATGATTTTATGATTTTAAATTCCCTTAATAATTCAAAATCATTAATTTATTTATAATTAAAGTTGAAAGAAAGAAAAATTCTTATATTAAGGTATCACTTTTGACTTTTGGTTTTGGATAGTTCTTTTTAGATTTATAAATTGAGTTTATTATATTTTAATGAACCATTAATGAAATTAATTATACCATGCTTGGGAATAAATTTATATAATGTGTTATTTCATTATTACAACATCAATATTGTAATCTGAGATACACTAATTGTGGTAAATAAAATATTATTACTATTCACCTGAAATTTGATGTATTCAGTAGATTTTGAAAAAAACCAAATCGGAAAATTTTGACATGTTTATTTTAAATATTATTTATGTTTTACCAAATTATATTTCTATAGTGGTCAATATTAATTTTTAATATGGAGAAATTTATTTTTTCAAAATACATTAAAATACACTTTGTTAAAAATGTGTTTATATATTCATTAAGTTTTTAACGATGATATATATTTTGGGGAATTATAAAATTTATGTTTACTTAAAATAGTCATGAAAAATATTATTTAAATTGTAATTTATTATTTTGAGGTGAAATTATAATTCCAATGGTCAGGTTACTATTCTAACAGTCACATTACCTCCTATAAATATGTATACATTCTTTCATTAATTTATTCATCTCAATTACAATTAAGGTTATATATTTACATTTTCTATAATGTAATCTAGTTTACAAATAATTTTTTATATTTGTTTTTGTATTGGTTCATGATTCTAGTAGAATGATGCTATGCATATTTTTTAATTTTAGGTTTTCAATTTTATATTTTGTATCCACTTGTAATGTATAGAATTTAAATGGTTTGGTTTCATATTATTTTAACAACATTTAGAAATGAAACACTGTGTTTTTTGGTTTCTTGATATTTTGTGTGGGTATAATGTTATATAATGCATCAAAATTTTATTTAATAAAAAAATATTACAAAAATAGGTAGGTCATTACAATAGAAACCCACAACGTTAAAAGGGTGTATAAAAAATCCTTTTAAATAAATGTGATTCGGATATATGGAAGTAATATAGAACAACACATACTAGGTAACCAAAATAGAAGACCATATTCAAGATTTGATGAAATGGACATGGAAGAAAAGTATAAATAATTATTGATAGTGATAGAGAACGCTGATCACAATAAAGTGGGTGATATAAAGAAGGTTAAAGATAACAAAATCATAAACAAAAGTTGTATGAAAAGGTCCCTGATATTAAAAAATGATATAATTGGATAACATTTTATTTTAATAACATTTTTCTAATGATGGTGAATTTTAACGAGAATATATTCTCACTTGATTTTATTTCATTTCATAAGCACAATATATGAATAACTATAAAACCTTATTGAAAACATACATTATTTTTAATTAATTACATAAAACACATTTTATTGGATATATTCATTAAATTCCAAATTTTTTTAAACTCCATCAATTATAGCATAAAACACATTATTAAAAAAAATCATTAATCCATTCCAAGGTAATTAGTACTATAAAATTTTACTATTCATATCCAACATCTGACTATAAAAAAATTAATATCTCAACATTAAAAACATATTAAGGCTTTTCTTACCTTAATAAAAATACCAAATTACCATAAAAACACATATTCTAGAAAATAAGAAACATTTGACATATAATTGTAAATCCTTAACAAAAAATCTATAATGAATAATCCTTATATATTTTATGATTCATATAACACGTTCCATGAATTACTATACATTAATACATTAATTATCTCACTTCCTTGTAAAATTGTTAACCAGGATACATCATATTATTAATTAATATCTAATTTATTTCATATGATATTAATAGTATCTTCCTCATCAAGAATAAAAGCATTACTGAAGCCACCTTACTAAATCCTATCATGATATTTCCCATTAGCGATTCGATATGAATAATTCACATAAATTGTATATTTAGAATATTCAATAGACAATGATTCATTATGGATACCATTATTCCCATCCATTACATTATCCACACTTTTCATTTTCCTTTGCAGTTACATTATTTGTGTCATTTTCCACACAAAAACATCTTCATTATCACCATGAGACATTACCATGAGTGATTTGTTCCATATTATCAAAAAATAGAACATTTAATATTATTTCCACTATGGTCTCGACTACCAAAAATCTTAGATAAATCTATCCTAATCTCTTTTAGTGTCCCGGAGAGTTGGTTGATTTGAAATTTTTTGATCTTGTCATGTGATAACAGGTTAGGAATAATCAAAATGTCATTCACTCTGGTCATCATCCCATATGATTTAAACTTAGTGAATTTTTCATCCCATTCATTGTTAACCATGTCTTTTAGGGTTCCCTCCATTGATTAAAGCCAAAAATCACAGTGGGAGAAACATTTATCACAATGGGAAACTAAATAATTAGGAAAATCACATATAGGATTTCTAAATAATGAAATATTATTTTTTCTAATTTATTTACCCATAGGTTTATCTTAATTTATTCATAGTCATAGTCTATTTAAATACTTCCCAATGGTTCATAATGAGTTTGTGAATTTCTATAGAATATTCCCTGATGTTTCAAAACAGGTGTGCAATAAGGCCTATTATCGTGCACCTGGTTATGATGAATTCTATTTAATTTTTAAATTTATTGATTTATAAGATATTGGTACCTCTATTATAGGGACACATCCACTTATAGTATCCATAAATGTATATAATTTCATTGGAACCACTTTCTCAATCTTTTAACGAAATTCCAATACATTTTCATATAATTGTTTCCCATCCATATACTTATCCAGAGAGACATCCCTAGATATATACATAAAAATATATCTAGGTATCATACTAATTTTTCACCATAATAGTTTATAATGGATAAATATACTTTTACTCTGATACCAACTATAGTATCCCATGATTTCAAACATAGATATTACATATTTTTACATGAATATTTAATACATTACAAAAACACACACTAGAGAACTGTAATATTTTAGTGTATTTACAGTATAGGAATAAAAAATCAAATTTGGTGAAAAATCTTAAACAATTTCCCTAAATGTTTTCACTTTTGTAATATTCACAAACATACCATACTAAAAACCATTCTTCATAACCTCAGGAAATGAAACATAAGAATGTGTGAACTCATATGATCAATAATGTTAATAAATGAATATACATAAGAATAACATGAACATAAGGATATGAGAACATGATAATAACATATTAAAACTATACAATACATATCAAAGTTCCAAATATTGAGTTATGGAATAAGGGTAGGAAGTTCAAAAGGCTTGAATCGAAAGAAAATCAAAGAAAATGTACCATAAGAGAATAACATTAGCATAAAACGTGGAGTGGTGTCTTATACATAATAACAGAAAAATATTTTCATAGTATTCAAGTCTCATATACAAGTCTATAATAGTGGAATGAGTTCACTCCCAAAACCATCTTAGTCTTTAAGGATCAATCTTACGACCACCATAACAGAAAATGACCCTACTAAACTGGATTGACTCCCCATTTCATTTCTATATATATCATGAGATATAAATCATTTCCCAATACGTTGGGGGTGATACAGGACCTAGCCATCACATAATAAAAATCATACATATGTGGGCCATAATATAATATAAACTCATAATTTCATAATAATTGAAATGAAATGGATTTCAAAAATATTAAATTATATCGTAACCTACAGAAAAGAGATAGGTTTCAAAATAATTTCATCATATATTAACAAATGGAAAAAAAAGTTAGTTTCATACTATATTTTTCATTGTATAACCCATTTAATATAAATAGGTTTCATAAAAATCATGTAATCATAAAAAACCATTTAGATAAATAATGAGAATGGTATACATTGATTATATCCCTATTAAACATATGTTTCATCAAAGGATGTCATTTTTGGTGAAGAATTATTTTTAAAGATCACATGGAACATTTTCTTATGAAAATAAACATTCATTGATTAAAATTTTTTATAACCAAAAAAAATTATCAAATACTTTTCATTGATAATAAACATATAAACTTATTAAATATTTTTTAAATGTCATTTAAAACTTTTCATGAGGAAAATATATGTTCCAATTTGAAAAAAAAAATTTAAATACTTTTTAAAATCTTTTTTTAAAAAAATAAACATGGTAAAATATGAGAAAATATTCAAATAAAATAATATTATTAACTAAATCAATTTTCTTTCATGTCATACTCATTAAAAAAACATTCCGTTGAAATTTTTAGTAAAATAAAAACATGTTTATGGGAAATCACATTAAGGTAAATTTCAAAAAAAAGTAAAAAATAAAATATGTTTAAAAATGAAATCAAAAACTAAATTCATGAATTAAAAAATAGTTTTTTTTAGAAAACATGGTTTTGAAAGAATACAGTTATTGACAAAATAGTGATACAAGATTAAATTTTCATAGAAACATTATTTTAAACTTTTATAATCATAAAGGGAGGAAAATAAAGGGAAAAATTGTATTATCATTTCATAAATAGAGGATAATAAAATTCATTAGTTTAATAAAAGATAAATCATAATATTTAGTCATTGAAAACATAATAAAACACATTCTTAATAAACAATGAGGTTGTAACATTAAATATTAACCACTTTGGTTACATTGAATTATAATACAGATGATAGAAAAAAATTTATTTAAGCTTGTAATACCCTGAAAATAATTATATTCGTGATATAACATGTCAAAGAGATTTTATATACTCCTAATAAAAAAATTAAGGTTCATGCATATCATATGACCCAACGATGGAAAAGTATGAAAAAAATCATTTTCCAATGTTGTAAATTTTGAATCGTAAACCCTATAAAAGGGACATACACAAATGGATATATAAATCCCTAAACATTTTAAGGATACAAATAAAAAAATGAATTCATAGGTAGAATATACACTATTCAAAATTAAACACTTGATTAATATGGCTTGTGTCTCACAAAAAAATGTGAGAGAGAAACCCCTTTCATTAAATCTCGACATCCACTATAAACATTTTAACTACTTATATAATAAATAAAAGATTATTATTCACCAAGTAAAAAACAATAGTTAAATTTATTATGTCATATATTATTTCCTTATGACCTTTTTTTAATATTTTATGTACAATTCATTCTTAAAATCATGTTCCAAGTAATAACAACATTTTTTTTAGTATATTTTGATTTGTAAATGGTGGTTTTATTACTCTGATCATCGGTCCGTCATATCCTAAATAATAATCATGTAATTATTATTGTATTTTCTAGGTCAATTATACATTATGACCAATCATGAAATATGGTTTTAAGAAGTGAACTCTGTTATGATCTTAGAGACGACATGTCAAATATTCATTTGAGTAATATTTCCATTTTCAATGATAATTATAGAAAAGTGGTAAGTAATTTTTTACCATTAAATAATTATTATTCTACCACAATTAATATATTATTCAATTTAAAATACTTAAACATATAATCCTTGATGTGTGGTCATAAAAAGAGATATTCACATCGCTTCATGATGGCAGTAGTCAACACATACATGATTGAAGTTATCATTATTTGATCATTTATTCCATATATATTAGTTAAATTTATGCTTATTTTAATTTATGTAATCTATTAATGAAAAACAAATCACACTGATTCGTGAGGAAGTATTATACTGTACACATGAGCTACTTTATAGTATTCTATATGGAAAGAGAAGTAAATAATTTATATAAGATATAATGACCACAAAACTATAATTATGTTAAAACATGATATATATATATATATATATATATAAATGTGTGTGTGTGTGTGTGTGTTTTATATTTCATCATACTAAACCATAAGTGGTGGAAAATGAGAATTAAATAGAATCAGTTCGTGAGGTGATTGTCAGGCTTACACAATATTGATAATTTCACATCCCATTTAATAAAGGTGGGGATAGTTTTATTTAATGAACCAAACATAATAAAAATATACGTATATGTAATATAATATGGTTTTTATATCATCATGGTTTAATAATAATTGATTGGGGTGGAGGAAGAAATAACATAAAAATTGTTGTTGATGAATGTTACCTCTTCATCGAGTATCTTCTGCAGGCTTTCACCAAATGCCTTAATAGGATGGATTTATTCCCAAAAAATGGATTGTGGGATGGGAGGATGGAATATGGGTTTGTATTTGGGTATTTATATTAAAAAATGGTTATTAGGTCTGAAGAAGAGTGAGAGGGTAACCTTTTATATATGAGTTGAGTAGAATACATTAAATGTTTGGAAAATAAAAAGGTGCAACAATATTTTTCACATACTAGAAGGAAATAGAATGTATTATTATAGAGACTTAGAAATTATAGGGTCTAAATATGTCTATAAATTTTATTTTATAAACATTTTTAGGTCAATATAACCCTTAAATTTTTAGTTTAACCCTCTAGTAAACACGTTTTTACCCTCGCCATGGTAATTAATTTTCAATGTACTCACTATTAATTTTGGACAATAATTCGATTAAACTTATTATATAATATAAATGTTAACTATTGAAACTATGGAATCCCTCTTTCCAAATTCAATAAAAATAAACAAAATTTTTTATTTTAAATTTAATCTAATGGGTGCACTGAGAAAACATGTTTTCAAAGAATAAGTATTTAAAAGAATATATAGTTTTTATATCAAAATTCAAAATTAAGAAGATTATAATAACCTTAATTTTAATAAAATATATATATATATGTAACTGAACTAATTTTAATTTAAAATATTTTTAAAATATAATTTTATTTTATAAATAATTTTAACAAAATGTCCTTTTTTAATTAATATTGTATATTTTTAAATATTCAACAAAAAGATAATATTTTGATATAATTTTCAAAAAAATCACATTTAGATAATTTTTTGAATAATATAATGACATCAAAAAATGAATCTAATTTTTGAAAATAAATTTTCTAAAATTTTCTAAAATTAATTTTTTATAAAAATAAGTGTGTTGAGAGAAGACAAATTTGATTTATAGAAAAATATTATTTTTAGTGTAAATTTCGATTTATAATTATCTATTATCTTGAAAAAAATATAATGAATTTTAATATTTGAAATATAATATTCATATATATTTCAATAAAATCAGTCACTAATGGTGTTTTTTAATTTATTGAGGTAAACCATTTTTTTTTTGTAAAAAATAATTTTTTAGAAAAATATTTCATTTATTTTTATTAATAATTAAATAGATAAAACCTATTTCATTTTATATTCACATATAATCATTATATTTTCATAACATAATTAATAATATCCATGCGAGTCATTCGAACATTTATTGACTTCTATAATGTAATAATATTTTAATAATATGTCAAGTTTCATTTAAAAGCATTAATGTGTGTAACACAAGAATAACATAATGTTTCATGTAATCCATGATAAAATAATATTTTTTTAAATAAAAAAGTTCTAAAGATTAAATTTATTTTAAAATTTTAATTCATAAAATATTAGGGTGCTACATTATGTCATGAAGATCATTAATATTCTGAAGTCCTTATAGCTCCGACAACGATTATTGTGTCTCAAAGTCTTATAATGGGGGGAGGATAATTCCATTGTTATTACATTGTTACATTAAATACTATAGTACTAATATAGCACTATTATAGAAGCATTATAAATAATCCTTTACCCAAATTCAAATCTGATTCTCTCGTGCATGATGATGGGGTGTATACAACTCACGCACTACCCCAATTGATATATTCCATTGATTATATATAAGTATTTAAGAAAATATTAAACATATTAATCTATAACTTGATTATATATACATTTATATTATTAAATATATAATTTAAAATAAATAAATATATTTATATTTATACATTTATAAAATAAAATTTAGAATATAATATATATATATATATTGTTATATAGGTTTTATAGTAATAATAAATATATATTTAACTATATGTATATAAAATATAATTTATTATAATTGTAATAATATATTTTTATTAATTTAGTTATATCTATATATTTATTTAATATATATATATATATATTCTTATCTAGGATGAATTTTGTTCTACCTTAATGAAATCATGTTTTCTCTAACTTGTCATGAATGTGATTCAAATCATTCATGGATATGCTCTTCTATGGCATAGACAAAAATCAATCCCAAATAATTCTTTCCCATATTCACCAACTTATCTATGACATTTTTATGTCTCTCTCAGATTTATAAGGGGTTTCTCATCATAATAAAATATAAAATCCTTCCCAAATAATTCATCCGGGAAATAATTTGTATTTGGTACAAATATCATATCCATCCCTCACATAAAATTTTCTTATACTGAATGAGGTGTAAGCATAAATCGAAGACCCTCCACTTAGCTCAATCAATAATTGAGTATCATATAACTTTTATATTAATCAAACAAGTTAGAATCTATATCTTTTCAATAAATGAAACCAAGAATTAGAATCTTCCCCTGGAGAATGGATCATCACACATAGAGAGAACCACAAATCCATCTGCAATAATGAATTAGCACTCCTAATAAATGAATAGAAGATAATTTTGGTTTGTATAATAGTCATATTTACTTTAAAATCCTAAGGATGGAACAAATTAAGAACCAATTGTGGACTATTGGGGTATAATGAATGAATGGAAATATATTGGGAGGGTTTAGCTAATTCTGGAACATGACCGAGAGTGATAAGACCCTATAGAAACAAGTTGATCCATATATCTATCATATATATGAAACATATAAACAAAAAATGGGGGACATTCATAGTTAATGGATCATGTTTTATCAATGGATAAGGTTACAATAAATAAGGCACACATCAATAATAAGAGGAACATACCCAGAAAGTGTCCCAATTCAGTTGGTTTACATAGAAGATCCATTAGAAAATAAACTGAAAAATAAAAATGCTAACTAAATTATATTCTAATAAAAATACAATATTAATATTTAAATTGAGATTTACATCATATTTAACGCAAATAAAAGTAAATAACATGACATAAATTTAAAAACCATGAAGTATAATTTCAATGTCCTTATATTGTAAACATATCACTTCATGTAATCTATGTCATGGATAATCATATAACCCATCTCAAAAATTGTGATATGCTGTATGGTGAATATTAATTTTAAATATACAGTTTACACTAAAGTGTCATAAGAATAATGTAAATTTAAAAATAACATATGAAATCATTACCTATATCTTATGGAAATATCATCATTAAAAAATTTGGAAGAATATTGTTTCAATATAGATGATATTTCTATAACACTTCGTATGACTCTCTGGGATTTTATAGTATTAATGATGATTTTGGATTCAAAATTAATTACCATATGTAAATAGATACCCAAATAAATGTATCATTTGTACTTGATAGGATGACCTAGAAAAAGGCTCACACTTGTGTCTCACTATTTACCTCTATATCTCTCTAAACAAGATATCCCTTGCAATAAGTTTAATTTTTTTATTTTATGGTAATATATAAGAAATATTATTTAATAATAACACTTTCAGATCCTCTATGGGATTAAATACCATTCCACCCAAATGTAATAAATGAATTCCATATAAATGAATGATAAAGTAGAACTTGGAATTATAAAAAAAGAAATATATAAGAGAAAATCCAAAATATATTGAATACATAAGGACATTACATGTCCATCATGTTTTCATTGTGCTACTGGGTTTATCAATAGATTCTCAACATTATCCTCTGGATCCGCTTGTCAATTATTTACATCACCCATTTCATTGATTTCCCTAATGATGTAGTTTTTGTGTGTAATGTATTTGGTCTTTTGGTGAGACCAGTGTTCCTAATATTTAATGATATCTCTATTGTTTTAATAATAAATCTATATATAAAAAAAAGTATTTGGCACTACCCGTAGGTCCAGAATGAACATCGTGATCTAATTATTTTTATTTATAGTATCATGTTAAATGATGTAAGATATTTAAATTATATAATCTTGCATTGTTTATTTTTTAGAAATTCACCAGCTAATGGTTCCACTGTAAAGGAAGTACATGACTCTATATTTAGATCTTCAATCAATATTTTCTATTTGGATTCTAGAAAATTTGTATTTATTTACTATGAGTTCTTTCACACCACTAATTAAAAATAATATATCAACAATCCTTTTCAATTACATAATGAAACTTAAAAAAACCCATGATTTTCATACATTGATATTATATAATTTTATATGAATATTCATTACATTATTTATACACACACCTATGAATAGTAATAGTTTAGTGACTTTTAGACATGGAACAGAATTTTATTAATTTATTAAGGGTCTTAAATGTATCCCATGATAGTTTTCCGATTTAGTATCAGAAAATTTTATTCATAACCTTGGTGAAGGAAACATAATAAAGGGTTATCTCAGATTCTTTGTAAGGGTAAAAAAGGAGATATGTTATCATAAAATGAATATAAGGGTACAATAACTTATTAATAACATATGAAAACTATATATTGTATATTATAGATCATAATCTTGAGTCATGACATATGATTCAGAATTTGATAAGGCATGAATGTTATGATAATCAAATTACATGAATAATGAGAGAATAAAATTAACAAAATACATTGAATTATTACATACACATATCTATATAAAATCATTTCCATATTAGTTAAGGATCATTGTCAAAACATATAAGTGCACTCTATAGGTGGATACACCTCCTAAGAAGGACATGACACTCTCTCCAATGGTATACATTTCCTCATAGTTGAATGGATGCACTCCCCAAACCATCATAGTAGACAATGTTCACTCTCAAGGCCATTGAAGGGGAAAAATATCCTTATTAAACTAAGTTATCTCCACATTACAGTAGTATTAATATCATGATATATAAATCATTACCCTACTCATAGGACGTAGTTATTAGTCTCACCTAAATTAGTTTATAACGTTACCATCATCTGTGGTTATAAAATAACCAATATCCTTGTTTAGGACGAAACCTTCATCACACAATGTAAGTAATATGTATGTTAATCAACAGATCATAAAATACTCATCATGTCAGAAGACATGAAGTGAAAAGGGAATCATAAAAATTCCATCATTTCATAACCTATGGAAAATATGCATGTTTCATAGTCATATCATCATTTAATTTTGGCATAACCCGTGAAAAGAATCAGTTTTCATTATGCTTTTATCATGTTATAACTCGTCGAAGGGAAATGGGTTTCATATATAACTTTTCATCAAAAACATAAACCATTTCGAGAAACAATAATAATTGTATACTTGGTTTATATCCATTGTAAAACATAAATTATATCAATGGATTTATTTTTATATAGTGAATTATATTAAAAGATCACCTTTAACATTTCTTATGTGAAATAATCTTTCATTGAGAACCACTTTTAAAATATAAATCATTTTTAAAATAATATTATTTGAAAATAAAATTCAAAACAATTTTATGAATCTTTGAAATATAATTTAATTTTTTATAAATATAATATTTCATTAAAAAAATTTATAAAATAATAACTTCCTTAAAATTATATTTATTTATAATTATCCTTGAAATTGTATAAAGAAATATTTAAAAATAACTTAAAATCAATATTGATCAAAAAATAATATTCACATTAAAAAAGATTTTATAAGAACATTAAATATTTTAAAAATAGATATATTATAAAATAACCTTGAAAACACATAATGTAATATTCATTGAAAATATCGTTTATGGTGATGGAATTTTTTGTTCATGTTGTACATGTAAGAATAATGATTCCTTTCAATTTTTTGGTAAAATCAATATGAATTGTTTTGAAAAATACATGAATATTCCTTTTATTTTTTTAGTAACAAACATGGATAAAATTTACTTTTAAAAATCATAGGTTAATAACAACATATTTTTCAAAACTTCTTAAGAAAACAAGGTTTTTGGAAGAAAACATATTTTTGACCGAAGAGAGAAACAAAATAATATTTTCTCAAGAATGTTTTCTCAAATATTATAAATAACAAAAAAGTTTATAATGGTAATATTAAATTATAATATAATGAATAAATAAAGGAGAGTAAAACTAATAAATTTATTGAGAGGTGGATCAAAATATGTTATCATCAGAAAAATAGTCTAAAGAAATCCTTACAAACATTTATATTGTAACATATAATAATTACCACTTTTGTAAAATTGAATTATAATCCCTATAAAAGAATTGAATAAAATGGAATTTATAATTTCATGAGGATAAATAAATTCCAAAAACTACTTGTTAATGGTTTTTTATATTAATGTAAAGACCAAACATTTTACTATTGATAATGCCTCTTGATCACATTAAATATATTATAATGTAAGATTGTCATATAAAACATATGCACTTTTTGTATAACAACCCACACTTTACATACATTGTTAATACTTCAAAATTGAAGCACTCTTATTACAACATATGACAAAACCACAAAGGACCGTATAGGTATAGTGTCTTTAGAAACTGGGGAAACATAAACAACTGGTTCATAAATCTTCTACAGTGTCTCCCATTTATTTCATCATATCTAGGGTCCCTTTTAGCATATTCTACTTAATATCCATCTTCCTGACCTGGGGAAAAGAAAACATAAAAGGGTGAGCTCAAATGCTCAGCAAGGGCAAATAAAGGAAATAAAAATCATATCATATCTTTATGAAAATCAAAACCTGCAAAAGAGATCATAATATCTTAACATGGAATAAATCATAGAAGTGAAAATGAGATCCCCATAATCATAACATAAAACTTGAATCTTTGTGGCATGCACACATAATCATGGAAAATCATTTCTTGTTAGTCATGACTCATTTCCAAGACTATCTTAGTGGACAAAGTCCCTTTCTGAACCGAGTTCACTCCTCGTTTCAGTCCTGTATCACTGAACCGAAATAACCTTCCGTTCCAGCCATGTCTATCTCATGAGATATAAAATCATTACCCAATGCATTGGAGGGAGATATAGGTCCCACCCATCTTATAATGAATCATTTCTTATGTGTGCCACATAATCATAAAACATGCATCATCGCATAACACATGTAACAAAAATGGGATTCTTGAAACATCATGACATCATAAATCAATTCATATATGATAAAGGAATTCATAAACATAATTCCATCACAACATAGTCAAACCAATGTAAAAATATGGATAGAAACAGAACCCTTTATTATCTTAGATGGAAAATAATTTTGATAAAACACTTGAATTGAATTCTTGAGGAAAATATCCTTTCTTCTTCAAAAACATTTTTCCTTTCATAACATGTCATACAACTTTAAAATAAAAGAAGTTGATTAAAAATAAACTTGAAAACTTGTAAAGGAAGCTTCTTTGAAGTAATGTTTTAAAAATCCATTCATGCCGTATAAGTTAAAAAAAACATTCTTCGTACTTTAGTCGGAAAAGTCAAAAAGTACCTCGTACGGAAAAACGACAAAAGATTCCTTTCATATTCTTTACTAAAAACTCACCTAAGGGTAAAATTGGATTTAAACTATTTCAAGTGGATGGAAACAATATTACATATTGAGGGAACATGGATGTGGATGATAAAATACACCCCAGTAAATACTTACGAATAAACAATCTCGGATAAAAATGAGATTGTGATATTTCCCTTACCTTAGGTCCGATTTGCTTTGTTCGTGTCTGAAGCTCCTGTATAATGGTTTAAATAATGTTATTGACTTATTCCAGAATCATAAATATTGATATGAGATCATATATGGTCATATTATTAGCTTCTTGTTAGTAATATTTCATTGTTACTAGTTACTCGGGTCTTTATAACTTTTTGTTCTTATGCGTGTTTTGTCGAATAAATTCTTATTCTTATCTTTAGGTTATAGATAATTCATTTCCAGAATGGTATTAGTGTAGTATATACCATATTCATTCATTCAATTCATTTATATAATCATTATGAAATGAAGATCATGTAGAACGAGTCGCATCACATCGTGGAGACGGTATTCCGTACGTACGCACGAGTGATGATATCGTTCCTATGATCGTGGAATTGTATTGGAGTATATATATATATTATTTCAGTATCAATATTACTTAATAATAATCATATATAGTTACTGATTACACCATTATACCCATCCTTGTAAGGTGATGGTGGAAAATAGATTACACCACGGCGTGGAGACGGTATTCCGTACGTACGCACGCGCGGTGATTTCATTTTTCCGTAGGATGGATAGAAGGTGAATTAGGGTTGTTTCATATTTATAATAACATATCAGTATGTAAGTAATACTGATGTTATTACTTTATCATGAAACAACTAAAGAAGAAGAAGTTGAAGAAGAAAGAAATTGAAAAGATCGGTAATGGATATTACCTCTTCTTTGGAACGCCTTTTTGAATCCTCCACTTAAGGAACTAAGATTGGTCTTTGGAGAAGACCAGGACCTCTAATATTATTCTAGGGAAGTGGAGAAGGGAAAATGGCAGGGGTTGGCCGAGCTTGAGTGCTCAAATTGGTGTGAGGAGGAGGGGGAGGAGGTTCCCTTTTATAAAGGAGGAGAGGGGCACCTTAGGAATATCTCAAAATATTATTTTATATTAAAGTCAAAATCGGTTTATAATGGTTCCAAAGGGTCTTATTTCGAAGCTAAAGTGGGGATGGGTCGAAATCCTATCAACCAATAGAATTTAGACAAGTTTAGGATATTATTTTAACCTTATCAATTAAATTTAACTCTAAGTTAAATAATTTAACTTTTACCATGTCTTTTTGTTTTCTTTCACTATATGGTTAATACACATACTATAACATGCCAAACGAACCCCAAATTGTTTATTATTAATATATATATCCTTATCTAAGTCATTTGGCCGAACCTTAGATTTTTAGGAATAAAATAACAATTAATAATATAATATTTGATTTAAAAACTATTTTGTGTCAATTTTGACACTATTTGATATATGATTTTTGTCAAAGTAATAACAGAATTATATGTTCGAACCAAGTTGATTAAATCAATACTAATATATCATAGTAACCTAGAAAATTAGTTGAATTCATAAAAAGTCTCAAGTTACATTTATTTTGGTATTTATCTTATCAATTTTGTCAATATTTCATTAATAAGATAATTACTGCATCATCTTTGTGTCATAAATAAATTAAATTATTTGATGTCTAAAAATTACAAATAAAATACCATCATGTAGGAAATCTTTTTAGATTTCTAATGAATATTTACAATCGAATTTATCTTATGTATAACCCTATATTAAAAATGATTTACTTATTAAACATTGATTTTAACTATTTTAACCCTTCTTTAAATAAATTAATAATAAATGTCCTAATCTAATCCAAGTGGGCCTAAATAATAATATTTTACACTTAAGGTTGTTTTTGGTCGAGATAAACTTGTCCAATAGAATTAGGACATGTGTTAGGGTAATATTAATATCATATTTACCCTTAGTTACCCTATTTACTATAAACCGCAGTAAAAAAAGTAAAAAGTTACTATTCACCAAAAAATTATTTTCATGTCATTGAACCACATTTTAGTCCTTGATATTAACCGTGTCTCTCGGATTTTCGAAATTCCATTCACAGAAGCGGTAAAATTAAGTTTTATGCAAAATTCAGTTTTTTAACCTACCACTTAGTGGTTTCACTATTCATCAAAAATTGAAAGTTTTCAGAAAAATACCAAAATTTCACCTTAGGCTAATTTCGATATTCTGAGTCCAAAAATGAAGTCCATTTTGAAAAATAAAATTTATAAAATTTTAAAAAGTGGTTATTACTATTCATAATGGCTAGTTTTAATAGCATATTGTTGTTTAGTGAAACTCGGTATTGCGTATGACGCAAGCTATCGAGGAAGGTCGCGATTGCGTGCAAAGCAAGCCAAGCAAGTGTTGTGTAGAAAAAGATTCCTTTGATGATTTATATAACATAAAAGTCTCGGGTGTTACATTCTACCCCCCTTAAAAAGAATTTCGCCCTCGAAATTCGTCACTTTGTAACAAACAAATGAGGATACTTCTCCCTCATCATATCCTCAAGCTCCCATGTAGCTTCTTCAAGTTGGTGGTTCCTCCATAAAACTTTCACCAAGCGAGTGGTCTTGTTTCGTAGGACTTTTTCGCTACGATCCAGAATCTCTATCGGCTGTTCTTCATAAGAAAGATCTTTCTCCAGTGGTACAACTTCTGAGCTGAGTACATGTGAAGGATCTGGTATGTACTTTCTCAGGAGAGATACGTGGAACACATCGTGAACTTGAGAGAGATTCGGTGGAAGCGCCAATCGGTAAGCTACCTTCCCAACACGATCCAGTATTTCAAAAGGACCGATATATCTAGGACTCAACTTCCCCTTCTTTCCAAATCTCATAACCCTCTTCCAGGGAGATATTCGTAAGAACACTTTATCGCCCACTTCAAACTCTAGGTCTTTTCTTCGGTTGTCGGCATAACTTTTCTGTCGACTCTGAGCTGCTCTTATGTGTTGTTGAATAGATCTGACCTTTTCTGCTATTTCATCAACGAGATCAGGTCCTAATAGCTTTCTTTCCCCAACTTCATCCCAGCAAGTTGGAGTCCTGCATTTCTTTCCATAGAAAGCTTCATAAGGAGCCATCTGAATACTGGAGTGAAAGCTATTATTATAAGAAAATTCCACCAAAGGTAGGTGTTGATCCCAACCTCCTTTGAAATCCATAGAGCAAGCTCTCAACATATCTTCTAGGGTTTGAATTGTTCTCTCAGACTGACCGTCTGTCTGGGGATGATAAGCAGTGCTGAAACTCAACTCTGTATCCAGAGTATGCTGAAGACTTCGCCAGAACTTCGAGGTAAATCTCGGATCTCGATCAGATATAATAGAAAGTGGTACTCCATGCAATCTTACCACTTCCTTTACATATATCCTGGCAAGCTGATCTAGAGAGAAATCCTCTCTAATAGCAATGAAGTGTGCAGACTTTGTAAGACGATCAACTATGACCCAGATAGCATTATTGCCTTTGGACGTTTTAGGAAGTCCTGTGACAAAGTCCATAGTGATGTTTTCCCATTTCCATTCGGGTATGGGTAATGGTTGTAACATCCCCTTAGACATCTGTCTCTCAGCTTTAACTTGTTGACAAACCAAGCATCGAGAGACATATTCAGCAACATCTCTTTTCATGCCATCCCACCAGAAGTACTCTTTCAGGTCCCTATACATCTTCGTGCTTCCAGGATTAATAGAGAATGAAGAACTATGAGCCTCATCCAGCAGCTCTTTCTTTAATTCGGGGATGGGAGGAAAACAAACCCGATTCCTGAACTTTATTATCCCATCACAATCAAGGTTGAATTCAGGAACATTTCTCACCTTCTTTTGTAACTCGACATCTTCTTTTTGTGCCTCTTTAATCTTCACATGTATAGATGGTTGAACATTCATTTGAGAAAGATAAGATTTTTCCCCTTCCATTATAATTCCAAGATCCATCCTTTGTAAATTCATAAATATTGGATCTTTTGTGATCCTCATCATGGATAAACTAGCATGGTCTTGTCGACTTAATGCATCTGCCACCTTGTTTGCTTTCCCAGGGTGGTAATGGATTGAGCAGTCATAATCCTTAATCAGCTCCAACCATCTTCTTTGGCGCATATTCAGCTCCTTTTGTGTGAAAATATACTTTAAACTTTTATGATCAGTATAAATATCACACCTTTCACCATAAAGGTAATGCCTCCAAATATTTAATGCAAAGATTACCGCAGCCAACTCCAAATCATGTGTTGGGTAATTTTGCTCATGGATTTTCAACTGTCGTGAGGCATAAGCTATCACCATATCATTTTGCATAAGAACACACCCTAATCCCTTCTTGGATGCATCACTGTAGATCACAAAACTTTCTCCACTACAAGGCAGTGTGAGCACAGGTGCACTGGATAACCTTCTTTTCAACTCCTTGAAATTCTCTTCACATTCCTCTGTCCAGACAAACTTAACTCCTTTCCGAGTCAACTTGGTGAGTGGATTAGATAATCATGAAAAATCTTTTACAAAACGTCGATAATAACCAGCCAAACCAAGAAAACTTCAGATCTCAGTTACTGTTGTTGGTCTTGACCATCTTTCGATAACCTCTGTTTTTGCTGGATCCACAGATATCCCCTCTTTTGAGATTATATGACCCAAAAATGCAACTTTTTGAAGCCAAAATTCACACTTGGTAAATTTGGCATAAAGCTTCTCCTTTCTCAGGGTCTTCAATATAATTCTCAAGTGATCTTCATGCTCTTCCTTGCTCTTTGAATAGACAAGAATATCGTCTATAAAGACTACCACAAATTGATCAAGATGGTCTCTAAAGACTCTATTCATTAGATCCATGAAGATAGCAGGGGCATTAGTAAGACCAAATGGCATCACTATAAATTCATAGTGTCCATATCTTGTACGGAAAGCCGTCTTTGGTATATCCTCCCTTTTGACCCTTAATTGATGATACCCTGAACGAAGATCAATCTTGGAAAAGTATTGAGCTCCGCGTAGTTGGTCAAATAAGTCATCAATGTGTGGGAGAGGATATTTGTTCTTGATAGTGATCTTGTTAAGTTCTCGATAATCAATGCAGAGTCTCATTGATCCATCTTTCTTCTTAACAAATAGAATAGGTGCTCCCCAAGGTGACGCACTAGGGCGTATGAATCCCTTATCAAGATTCTCTTGGAGTTGCTTCTTCAATTCCTGCAACTCAATTGGGGCCATTCTATAAGGTGTCTTTGAAATAGGCAAAGCACCCGGTACGAGTTCTATTGAAAACTCAACTTCACGATTTGGTGGAAGACCCGGCAATTCCTCCGGAAAGACATCATCAAACTCCCGTACAATGGGCATATTCTTAATTGTGAGTTTCTCACCAACCATTTGAGATAAATAACCTTCATTTAGTGGAATCAATACCCATAAGATGGAAGAAATTTCCACTGGAAGGTTATGTTCATCCTTGCATTGATAGACGATCGTAGATTGATCTGGAATATGAAATGTGACTTCCCTTCTTTGGCAATCGATATGAGCTTCATGTAGAGAAAGCCAATCCATGCCAAGAATCACATCAAATTCCACTAAAGGAAGGATCACAAGATTTGCAGGAAGCACTTTCCCACAAACTTCGATCAGAGAAGAATTATAAACTTCTGATGCGATTGATGTGCCATTAGGTGTTGTCACAGCTAACTCAACATCTAATTGTTGAGGTAATACGGTGATACCCTTAGAAAAATTTTCAGAAATAAAAGAGTGGGTGGATCCAGAATCAAATAAAACATTTGCTACTTTAGAGTGGATGGTAAGTGTACCTTTCACCACATCGTTATCGTACTCCACATCGCTGATAGAAATTGCATGTGACTTTGCTTTTTCTTTAGCCTTAAGAGTTTGTTGACGTCGACCATCATCATCAACCCTTGGATTTGGGCATTGATTGGCATAATGCCCCATCTCCTTGCACTTGAAACATTGAAGTGTAGCAGGTTCATTCTGTGTATCCCTTCCTTTTTTGCATCATTAGACATCTTCTTCCCATTATCACGGCATTCAAATGCCCGATGACCTTCCTTTCCACATTTAAAACATTTACTTGTCCCTTTAAGACAACTCCCTCCATGTTTCTTTCCACACTTTGAGCATAAGGGAAAGTTCATCTTCTTTTCCGTGTGCTCTTTAGATTTTTCTTTGAATTCCATCTTCCTCTTCTTATCAAACCCATGTGACTGATGGGTTACTCCAATCTCCATCTCGACTTTGAGAGCACATCGAACGATTTCCTCGTAGCTATTGAAGTCCCTTATGGCTAACGCCCTTCGAAGACTTGGTTTTAAGCCACTAAAGAATCGATCGATCTTACTCTCAGGTTGGATAATAATACCAGAAGCGTACCTTGCAAGTCTTGTAAAATTTTCTTCATAGGTACTAACAGATTCATCATCCCTTTGCTTCAGTTCAAGGAACTCTTTCTCCATCTTTGTTCGGAGAATACGAGGGAAGTACTTATTGAAAAATAAGTTCTTGAACTCATCCCATTCCATAGACTCAATTTCATCCCTTTGCCTTGTATTCTTAACAAGATTCCACCATTGATCAGCATCTCCTTCCAAACGATACACTGCTAGGATGACTTTATCATGCTTAGAACATTGAAGAACTGAAAATATCTTTTCAGTAGTACTAATCCATTGTTCAGCAACTAATGGATCAGTAGACCCGCTGAAAGATGGTGGACGCTGCCTCATGAAGGATTCAACAGAATGTTGCTCCCTCCTTTGTTCGTTTGGAAATCCTGCATGATTCATAGCTTGAGAAAGTTGTGTGAGCATGGCTACAAGATTTTGCATTCCAGCTCCCATATCGTTTGGTTGCTCAGGGGGACAATCATTGCATTTCCCATCGCATTCCGCATTAACACGGTTCCTTTGGGTTCCAGCCATTGACTAAAACCAAGAAGAATAGTGTGAGCAACACTAATTATAATAGGAAACCACATAATTCAAGAATAAAATTTTCATTCTTATGGTCTTATCCTAGGTTATTCATGGCCATTTCTAAGATTGTGTTCTATGCTTAGACTTATCCTTAGGGTTCTTACTAAGGCTTTCACATCCTAGTTTCCAAAGGTTGACTATACCTTTCCTCTGATACCAACTATAATGACCCACACTTTACATACATTGTTAATACTTCAAAATTGAAGCACTCTTATTACAACACATGACAAAACCACAAAAGACCGTATAGGTATAGTGTCTTTAGAAACTGGGGAAACATAAACAACTGGTTCATAAATCTTCTACAGTGTCTCCCATTTATTTCATCATATCTAGGGTCCCTTTTAGCATATTCTACTTAATATCCATCTTCCTGACCTGGGGAAAAGAAAACATAAAAGGGTGAGCTCAAATGCTCAGCAAGGGAAAATAAAGGAAATAAAAATCATATCATATCTTTATGAAAATCAAAACCTGCAAAAGAGATCATAATATCTTAACATGGAATAAATCATAGAAGTGAAAATGAGATCCCCATAATCATAACATAAAACTTGAATCTTTGTGGCATGCACACATAATCATGGAAAATCATTTCTTGTTAGTCATGACTCATTGCCAAGACTATCTTAGTGGACAAAGTCCCTTTCTGAACCGAGTTCACTCCTCATTTCAGTCCTGTATCACTGAACCGAAATAACCTTCCGTTCCAGCCATGTCTATCTCATGAGATATAAAATCATTACCCAATGCATTGGAGGGAGATATAGGTCCCACCCATCTTATAATGAATCCTTTCTTATGTGTGCCACATAATCATAAAACATGCATCATCGCATAACACATGTAACAAAAATGGGATTCTTGAAACATCATGACATCATAAATCAATTCATATATGATAAAGGAATTCATAAACATAATTCCATCACAACATAGTCAAACCAATGTAAAAATATGGATAGAAACAGAACCCTTTATTATCTTAGATGGAAAATAATTTTGATAAAACACTTGAATTGAATTCTTGAGGAAAATATCCTTTCTTCTTCAAAAACATTTTTCCTTTCATAACATGTCATACAACTTTAAAATAAAATAATTTGATTAAAAATAAACTTGAAAACTTGTAAAGGAAGCTTCTTTGAAGTAATGTTTTAAAAATCCATTCATGCCGTATAAGTTAAAAAAAACATTCTTCGTACTTTTGTCGGAAAAGTCAAAAAGTACCTCGTACGGAAAAACGACAAAAGATTCCTTTCATATTCTTTACTAAAAACTCACCTAAGGGTAAAATTGGATTTAAACTATTTCAAGTGGATGGAAACAATATTACATATTGAGGGAACATGGATGTGGATGATAAAATACACCCCAGTAAATACTTACGAATAAACAATCTCGGATAAAAATGAGATTGTGATATTTCCCTTACCTTAGGTCCGATTTGCTTTGTTCGTGTCCGAAGCTCCTGTATAATGGTTTAAATAATGTTATTTACTTATTCCAGAATCATACATATTGATATGAGATCATATATGGTCATATTATTAGCTTCTTGTTAGTAATATTTCATTGTTACTAGTTACTCGGGTCTTTATAACTTTTTGTTCTTATGCGTGTTTTGTCGAATAAATTCTTATTCTTATCTTTAGGTTACAGATAATTCATTTCCAGAATGGTATTAGTGTAGTATATACCATATTCATTCATTCAATTCATTTATATAATCATTATGAAATGAAGATCATGTAGAACGAGTCGCATCACATCGTGGAGACGGTATTCCGTACGTACGCACGAGTGATGATATCGTTCCTATGATCGTGGAATTGTATTGGAGTATATATATATATTATTTCAGTATCAATATTACTTAATAATAATCATATATAGTTACTGATTACACCATTATACCCATCCTTGTAAGGTGATGGTGGAAAATAGATTACACCACGGCGTGGAGACGGTATTCCGTACGTACGCACGCGCGGTGATTTCATTTTTCCGTAGGATGGATAGAAGGTGAATTAGGGTTGTTTCATATTTATAATAACATATCAGTATGTAATTAATACTTATGTTATTAATTTATCATGAAACAACTAAAGAAGAAGAAGTTGAAGAAGAAAGAAATTGAAAAGATCGGTAATGGATATTACCTCTTCTTTGGAACGCCTTTTTGAATCCTCCACTTAAGGAACTAAGATTGGTCTTTGGAGAAGACCAGGACCTCTAGGATTATTCTAGGGAAGTGGAGAAGGGAAAATGGCAGGGGTTGGCCGAGCTTGAGTGCTCAAATTGGTGTGAGGAGGAGGGGGAGGAGGTGCCCTTTTATAAGGGAGGAGAGGGGCACCTTAGGAATATCTCAAAATATTATTTTATATTAAAGTCAAAATCGGTTTATAATGGTTCCAAAGGGTCTTATTTCGAAGCTAAAGTGGGGATGGGTCGAAATCCTATCAACCAATAGAATTTAGACAAGTTTAGGATATTATTTTAACCTTATCAATTAAATTTAACTCTAAGTTAAATAATTTAACTTTTACCATGTCTTTTTGTTTTCTTTCACTATATGGTTAATACACTTACTATAACATTCCAAACGAACCCCAAATTGTTTATTATTAATATATATATCCTTATCTAAGTCATTTTGCCGAACCTTAGATTTTTAGGAATAAAATAACAATTAATAATATAATATTTGATTTAAAAACTATTTTGTGTCAATTTTGACACTATTTGATATATGATTTTTGTCAAAGTCATAAAAGAATTATATGTTCTAACCAAGTTGATTAAATCAATACTAATATATCATAGTAACCTAGAAAATTAGTGGAATTCATAAAAAGTCTCAAATTACATTTATTTTGGTATTTATATTATCAATTTTGTCAATATTTCATTAATAAGATAATTACTGCATCATCTTTGTGTCATAAATAAATTAAATTATTTGATGTCTAAAAATTACAAATAAAATACCATCATGTAGGAAATCTTTTTAGCTTTCTAATGAATATTTACAATCGAATTTATCTTATGTATAACCCTATATTAAAAATGATTTACTTATTAAACTTTCATTTTAACTATTTTAACCCTTCTTTAAATAAATTAATAATAAATGTCCTAATCTAATCCAAGTGGGCCTAAATGATAATATTTTACACTTAAGGTTGTTTTTGGTCGAGATAAACTTGTCCAATAGAATTAGGACATGTGTTAGGGTAATATTAATATCATATTTACCCTTAGTTACCCTATTTTCTATTAACCGCAGTAAAAAAAGTAAAAAGTTACTATTCACCAAAAAATTATTTTCATCTCATTGAACCACATTTTAGTCCTTGATATTAACCGTGTCTCTCGGATTTTCGAAATTCCATTCACAGAAGCGGTAAAATTAAGTTTTATGCAAAATTCAGTTTTTTAACCTACCACTTAGTGGTTTCACTATTCATCAAAAATTGAAAGTTTTCAGAAAAATACCAAAATTTCACCTTAGGCTAATTTCGATATTCTGAGTCCAAAAATGAAGTCCATTTTGAAAAATAAAATTTATAAAATTTTAAAAAGTGGTTATTACTATTCATAACGGCTAGTTTTAATAGCATATTGTTGTTTAGTGAAACTCGGTATTGCGTACGACGCAAGCTATCGAGGAAGGTCGCGATTGCGTGCAAAGCAAGCCAAGCAAGTGTTGTGTAGAAAAAGATTCCTTTGATGATTTATATAACATAAAAGTCTCGGGTGTTACATTTTGGGATTATGTTTTTGGTTTTAAAATACCGTTATTAATTGTTTCCTTTTCCAATATAGTTATTGAACAGGGATCACATGATTAGTATAAATATAGGGCATTAACAAATCCCATTTGCTCAGATAGAGGAAGCAATGGCCACATCTAGTAGAATTTCTCTGAATGAAGCCCATTTGTTGGAGCTCAGAAAGAAGGTGGAGTCACTGGGATTCTCAATTAAAAAATCCTTAGATGATCTTAAACACATAATTCTTGAGATAAACTACCTATAGGATAGTGTATGTTGATAGATATTACCACTCGAGTGATGTTATTTGAGCCACCCCAATAGTCTGTCAACATCTCACACCTTACCCTTAGGTCATATGCGGGTTTCATAAGGGGTTATGTTACATGAACTAAAAAATGTGATTATGTGCAATATTTTTTGTATGGAATAATGAATATACATTCATGTTATAATTATTTCTTTGTAAATAGTTTTTAAAGAACAAATATTAATTTTACTTAATATTCAATTTGGAAATATTTTTTGTTAAATTAATGGATTGTTAAATTAATTATTATTTTTTAAAAAGTTTATTAGTAAATTAAATTTTATTAAATATAAATGATAGTGTAATTTTTATGAATAAAATTGTAATATTTATTAATAATTTGAAGTTGAATTTGTCAAAACCCATTAATTTTTGATAAATATTATTTATTTATTTTAAAAGTAAAAATTCATATTTTTAGAAAAAAATTTCTATAAAATGGATTTTATTTTTGGAAATAAAATGTTTAAATTATCAAACCATGATGTTTTCATATTTTTTTTAGATAGTCAAATTTTTTGGTAAAAAATAAATACCATTTAAATATTTAATTTGTTTTACGACATCATAATGTCCCAATAGTGATGTAATAAAATACTATAAATAGGTTTTTTGGACAATATATGTTTTAGCTTTAAAATAATGTTATTTCATGTTTGTTTGACTTATTATTCAAAGCCATAGTGGACCCTCCAAGACTTATAAAAAATCATAACATTTTAAAATTATTTCTTTAAGTGTGTGACTCACCTCCACATAAGAAAGCCTATTACTTTAATAATTTCTGCCATTAGCCGCATAAAATAAATTTTTCCACAACAACATTTCAATAACAATGGTAAATCACAATGTGATGCTTTTTGTTTTAGATTTGTTTTATGTATGGTTTCAAAAACCTAAATAATAAAGAATTCCAAATCATTTTATATATAAACCCACTAAATATCCCATTCCTCATCATAATACCATTTATAGATTGAACAAACCCTAAAATCCTCTTTCTAGAATCCTCCAACGGTTCCCCAAACTCCCAATAATCCCCTCTCAAGCATCTCCCAATCCTTTGGGATCACATTTTCATGTAATCAATTTATTCCTTCCTTATTGATGTCCAAGATTCCTTATATTGTTATGCCCTATATTTTAAATTAAAAATGTTGGAGTATTATTTCACCCTAGGCATATATTTCCTTCCTTATGTTTGAATGATTATAGAACAATATCTCGATCCTTAATTCCTCTCATGTACATCTATTACCATTCCAAAATTCTATAAGATATTTCTCTCTCATCATTTACATTCAAAATATTATTTTATATTATGCATCTAATTTCCATTACGTATGTTGGGTTATTATGTTCCATGACCCCATTAATTTTCATTTCATTTATAAATTATGAGTGTGAAATTTCTCTCTGATCAATCTATTTTACGATTTCTATTTTACATCGTTATGCTACCGATGCTACACCAAAATTTCCCATGCCAAAATAACTGTGTAAGTGAGTACCATAACCATTTCTCTATCAAGGGTATTCAGCTTTAGGAACATGTAATTCTGGATTGAGGAGTTACATTTATGTATTCCACATATCTTATTATTAGAATACATTATTATGTTTAATGAATCCATGTTGTATGATCGACGTGGCACACATAATCATGAAATGAAATGTTTATAAAGGGTGTTCCCTAATAGCGCTCTAATGCATTGGGTAAAGATTAGTGTCATGATACATTGAGTGCAATGAGGTTTTACTCATGCTAATTCATGTTCAATGATTGTTTACTACTGATCCATGTGTAATGAGCCTCGACTAATGCTAATATCATGTCAAATGTTATTACCACATTTCTATGTTATAATAATCATGTTATATCACACCTTTATCTTCATGTTTTTATTATGCTTAATTGATATTTCTATTTCCTAAAATATACTATATTATTCATGTTATGAATTTTTTACTAACTTAATGGGATTTATATCACACCCATTTCTCATGCATGTCCTCAGATATCCCATTATATGCTATGTATGAAGGAATATTGTGGTCAAGTAAAATTAGTTTTCAATAATGATGATGGGTTTCATGTTCTGTGTTTTTATGTAATGTTCCTAATTTCCCATGTCCCTATACACCCCGATCCTCAGATTTTTCATAAGTGAATGTTTATGTAATAAATCATGTTTAAGTGTGTTATAAAGAGCATGGTTTATTAGTTGGTATCAGAGGATAAGTGTAGTTATTATTGTGACTAAAATTATAATACACTAGGGAACGACATAAAGATAAGACTAAGTATGATAAAAACATCCCTATGTTTTTTATAGTATTAAGTCTGTTTTTTATCAAGATAATACATCAATATATAGACAAGAGAGGGTATAGGCAAATCCTGTATAGATGTATCTAGCGATAAAATTTGAAAACACTTCTTTGAGGTAGATTTGAACAGACACTAGTGCATGACAATAGGACTTGTTCACTATTGGTTATGACACTTCTAGGGGATATGATTTGGTAAATTCATAAGCTGTGTATGAACCATTAATAATGGAAGTAAAAAATTCCCCTTAGAATATATGTTGGAATGTTGATAATGGAATACAGATATATATTATGGAAATAGATGTAATATATAATTTATACCTCTTTTTATTGGATTCCACTTAATTTGTTACCCCTAAATATCCTATTATTCCATCCAATGGCCAGTAATAAGAGGACTCAGGCTAACAAAAAATTTGAATATCAATGTGATGATTGTTCTAATGAGATGCCCAATCTGATGGGAGGAGTAATAGAAATCTTAGTCACCATACTCTCTAATTTGACTGATGTTTTAAATAGAAAAATGGGTTAAGAGGAACATTCAACCCCCCCCCCCCAATAATAATCTGCAATCGAGAGTTTCATGTGATAATGGATTACTGCATTTAGTATATCATCTGACACCTCAATCGTCGAACATTGGATCAACTTCATTGATAAGATATTCTCCATCCATTAATGTTTTGAACAAGAGAAGGTACTTCTGAAAGAATATCGTGTGGGGGGTGAAGCTTATAATTGCTGGATATTGATCAAAAATACGAATCCAGGGGAGGAGATTGAGGAGTTGGAATGAAAGGATTTCTGGAAAATATTTTTTGATAAATACTATCCTCGCACAATCTGACTTAAGGTTGAAGGGACAAACTTTCCCTCATGAAAAAAGATGACAAATCGATCAAAGTGTATGATGAAAACATAACAAGGCTTGCATGACATGCCTCTGGAATTTTCTTTACCCCCAAATGCATGGTTGACCACTTATTTGGTGGGAAAACATCTACCCAACAAAAATCCCTACCAATCCGTGACTTCGAGAGATATGAGTAAATTGTCTGATATTCCCTTAAAGATGAAATATAGATAAGAAAATAACAGTGGTGTCATGGTAATTTAAAGCATAAGGTGGTCTTTAATTATGGTGGTTTCATGGATAAATCCAATAGATCTAAGAAGTTCTAGCACCCCACATGCTAAAGGTGCAGAAATAAGCACCCTGTAAATTGCTTTTAGTGGATGAAGAAATGCTTCAAGTGTGAAAGATAAGGGAACCTAGCTATTACATGTTGACATGAAAATCATACTACTATGATAGAAGAGTGGAATGATCTGTTAGACCCTTAGTGCATTGTTCATTTCATAAACTGCATAGAACTAGGGATCTTGGAAAACCAGTTCCCAATGCTAGTGGTTTTTTGAGGCAACAAAAAACCTCAAAGGTAGAAAGGGTGATCGTTTTCCATCACTACTAGTGAAGTGAACCTTGACAAAAAATTGGTTACATTGACACTAGTTATTAAATCAATAATAGCCCACATAGTTAGTGATTCTTGTTCTATGTATTCATTTATTTCTTGAGTGGTTAGTAGAACAACCCGATCTCCACCACAACTCATAAAAGTAAAGATGTCATTGAGAATGGATAATGGGGAAATAATTGAATCGCATGAATATAAATCCTCCCCTATCAAAATTTGTGGTTTGGACTTGTCTCATGTAAAACCATGACATTATTTTCAGGTATGATTTCCTTTTTCAAGTGTTTTTTTAAAAAGAGGAGTTTTTAGAAATTTCAGAAGTACATGTCGTGTACTTATAACTATATATTGTGTACTCAGATTCCACATATATCTGTGTGATGGCCATCTAATGGCCAAGCACATATCCATGTGTTGTGACCTGGTGTCCGCCTAAAGTGGTGCTTAGTAAGGGTAAGTACATGCTATATACTTCAATTGTACACACCATGTACTTTCTTTTTTTCATCAAATAGACTGGGGTCAGTTTTAATTGGTAGAGGACACTTTTTTTTCAGTCACCTCATCCATCAGTGACCGTACGGCGCATATCTTCACAAAGACCCTGACTCACTGCCCATTCTCCAAATCGAACCCTCTCGGTTGCATTGGAATAACATTGTTGAGTTTCCTCATCTTCTAGAACACCATCTCCTGATTTCTTCTCTCTCTCGTGATATCTTTGGTTGATCATTGAGCATGTTTTTATAGATAAATGGTATTCTATGGTGATTCAAGGTCTGAGATTCAAGTATATCAATCTCACGACGTTGATGTAGGTGGTTTGGGCCTTTTCTAGATAGTCTTTGAGTTATATGTGAAAAATTCTCAGAACCCTCATTCGGGATATTTTGAGATTATGGTTTTAGAACTTTTTATTTTCCTCTTATTCCTAGATTGATTGGATAGAGGTTAATTGTTGAGAATAGGGTTATCTTTTCTATGTTATGGATGTTTTCCCCATGTTTTCCTATTTTGACCATTTGGTCTAGCTTTGTCTGTTAGGTTGTTCCCTTGATTTCTAATCCTAGTATTGTTTGGTTGGAGTTATTATTATCTGACATGCCATGATATGTTGTAGTTTGATTATAAAAGTAGTTATTGAGTTTTACATTGTCAAATGATTATCATTTGTGCACGATTTCTTTACACGGGGCTGCGAGAAACTAGTTTAGTGAGACCATAGGGGGAATTGACGATGAGGGATTTCCTAGAGTGTTTGTTATAATTATAATGTTGCGAAACAATAGAGGTGATAGACTTTCAATGATCCCTCATAGTTTCTATAGTTATGTTATAAGTCCACCTGATAAATTGACATTGACTTCTTCCTCAGAGTTCATATAGGTTATCATTGTAAGAATGTACGGGGAATTGATGGTGAGTGCTTCCACTGAGAGTCATTGATCACAGGTGACAATATGGGTAATTTATGATGAGTGCATCCTTTGAGAGTATTTGTAATATCATCACTTTTTTTTGAACAAGAGGGGTTAGGCTTTGAGAACTACCTAGAGGGTTTCCTATTTTTGTGTTGGTTGATTAAATGCATAAAATTAAATGTTAGTAAATGAAACTGTTGGACTATTACTTTTGTGTACTTAATTGTTTCCATCTTCTTTTTCATTATTCCCTTCATATATATTTATTGAATATTAGGAACATATCATTGGGTGGTTTCCTACTAGGATTAGTCTCACACCATGTTCGGGTAATGCTTTTGGGCCCAAACAAATTATATTGCAGCATGTATAGATAAGGGCAAGCTCCCATCTACATCAGGTTCATGATTATTGTAGATCTAGAATGATTGGGACCAAGATGATGATTGAGATGCTAATGGTGTTGTTTAGTTTCCTTTTTTACATTGGTTTATTACAGTATTCCATCATTTTGACTTGTTTGGATGCATTCCTAGACATATTAATCATGCATAAATTATAAATAAATGTGCTTCAGTTGCTTATTAATTCATTCTTTCTTTGTTTACATATTTCATGATTCTATTATTTCCTCTATTGTATATCTATTTATCTCCACTACATTACTCTACAAAAGACAGCATAGTTTCCCCACAATCACACCGAAGGACCTCGTTGGTAGTCGGCAGCCTCTGGTATTTTGTGAAATGTTCTTGAGGCCATGTGACTGACCGGGTATGGGGATCCTCTTGGTAGTTCCGAAAATAGGGATGTTACAAAGTTGTGTTAGAGGAAATTGTTTTCTTCCTGATTTACTATTTAGATCCTATATCCAGGAATAGGATGATATAAATATTTGGTAATAAGTTTTTTCTTAGAGTAGATAACCCGTCTATAAGGAAAAGCCATTCTACCTCGAATATTTCAATTTTTCTATTTTTTCAATTTTACAGTTGATTTGATTTTACCATTGGGTAATTAACATGCTTTGTGTTGTTATTATTGATTCTATTGAGTTTGTATTTCTGTTGAAACCTGATTAGATGAGGGTGTTCCATCTCATTCATCATATAGGCACTTTCTGTAGATCACATGTCATGCATTCTTTCCATGCCATTTGTGGTGTATTAGCGAATGCATGCTGTTGTGACAGATGTTGTGATATGTATGCATTATGTTGTTATATATTCCTTGATAGAATAACTACTCTTTGTTACATTATTGGATTGAGTAATGTTTTTTTGAAAGAATATCCAACCTTGGTTCTTGAGGTGTTATGGGCCCGCATGGACCAGAATTTGGTGGATTATTGCCCTGTTTTTAATTATTTATGACATTTATAAGATGCCATGCATTGATTCATGAGGACTATGGGCCCTCAATGATCATTATTGGGCACTTTAATGTTTATTTCTGTGTTTTCTAGGCTTCTAGTGTAGTTTCTAAGGCTTAATGTTTGGAAAACCCAGAATGCATGGCGTGTAATGTTGAACACACGTCGTGTGTCCTTATATTAGGGAATGAACTATTTTTCTTTATGTACATGATGTGTAATTTATGTAAATTCAATTTAGTCTCTAACCATGTCACGAACTATGTGGTATGAGACACGGGGTTGGGAAATCATGGTGGGACACACTGTGTACTAGACGTACATGTTGTGTGTTGTGTCCATGTGTCTACCCGTGTGACTAACGACACAGATGGATAAACCATTAGTTAAACATAGAATGTCAGGGTTGAACATGTCCTATAGTTTTACCTAAATATCTGGTCTTGTAACGAACTACATGGTTCACGGAAATCTTTTTATGTACACACCTTGTCTGGTACAAGCACGCCGCGTAGAGTTATCTATGAAACCGGCTATTTCTCTAATAACACAGGTTGTTGAAGTTCTTCTAGTACACATTGTGTCTCAAAAAAAATTCCATGTCTTCTTGTACTAGGAGAAGTGGGTGGCTTAGCTATGTATGGGATATCAAGCAGGGGAAGAGGATTCAATTACACGGCCTTTGTTATGACAACGCACTGTGTGTTTGGGGTGTTACACGACCCGGGTTAGCAGGAGTACATAGCCCTGTGAAGGAATAAGGGAAATTCATTGTGAAGGGAACATACATGTTGTGTATCCATGTTTTGAAAAACTTGAATGATTTATTTCTCCTATTATCCTTTTACACCTCACGTTTTCAGTTCTTTTCTATCTTGATCTATGGTTTTCACTTGATGTTGCAGAGTAATTCCACCGCCACATATTTGGGTTCTACGCCAGTTACAGAGAAGTGATCAGACACCAGATATGGCTGATCATGGACTACCAGAGGATCCTCCTGTTGTTCCAATCGTGTCCTGAGACGTTATACATGATACAGGTGTCGATGAATAGTTCAGAGATGGATTTATGATAATGATGTAGACCTTTTAGAGAGCACTTCCTCCTATCCCATGGATGGCAGGATTGACGTGGGTCATTCAGTAGGATCATCCTACCACATTCTTAGGGGATGGGGAACCTCAGGGTGCAGTGTCATGGCTAGAATCCATGCTGATGATATTAGAGAATCTATAGATTCCTCAAGAGTGGAGGGTCAAGCTCACTACATATATGCTTCAGGATTCCGCCAAGAGATGTAGGGATGTGATCTCACTAGCGGGATGCTAGAAGAATATGGCTTGATATGAGTTTTAGTGTACCTTCTATGATTACTTCTATGTGGATACCTTTAAGTCTTATCGATCCTAAGAGTTCATGAGTCTGGAGCAGGGTTCTGTAGTAGTCATGGAGTATTCATCTCTCTTCATAGAGCTGCAGTGATTTACACCCTTTATAGAGATATATGAGTTGTTCAGTGCAAGGATTATTGAAGATGGTCCCATAAATTACATCTGATCTTTGGTGAAGATATTTAGGTTGACATCGACATCTTCTATAGTCAATCAAGCACTGATCACATAACAAAACTTGAGGGATTCTGGAGTTGTGAACCAGGGTGGTTCTGCATCCAATGTTAGTGATTCTCTAGTTGATAACAGGAGGCATCATAGGGAGTCTATAGGTGGAGATTCTAGTAGTTGGGATGCACCATCAGGTATCTAGATGGTATGCTACTAGTGTGGGAGGTTGGGAATATGAGTCAACCATCGCCGAGAGACCCAGTGGAGTTCCGATCATGAAAAAAGTTGTGTCACCTTTAGTGCTTCAGTCAGATCTTCTCACCAGCAGCTTGTTACAAGGGTTATTCTCTTACTCCACATTTGGGAGCAGCACCACCAGTTTCTCAGCAGTCTGAGAACTTGTGTTCTTCCTTCTATTCAAGCCAAGGTGGATTATGCGGACATGATAGTCAATCCGCGGGCTTTAAGCGATAATAGGGTGGGTCATCTCAGGGTGTTCATGTAGGGTCAAAGGGCCATGGTACATGCCAGACTTTTGTAGTGGAGCATACCCGGTAGAAGCAGGATCCCGGAACCTCTAAGTTTGAGGTACGATCCTTGTTGCCTCATTTTTAGCATCTTCACTTTTCGATACAGGGGCTTTCCATAGCTTTATTTCAGATTCTGTTGTGGAGAGTCTTGGGATCTATATCTTTTCATCTGCTGATATCTGAAAACTAGACACTCTATTGGGGATAATAACTACTAGTGTTTGTCAGTGCAAGGTGATCCCTCTTGGGGTTGGTTGTTGTCACTATTAATGGGACCTCTACAGCTTAGAGATGACATTAAATGACATAATTTTCATAATGGACTAATTGGTTCCCTTACAAGCTATTGTTGACTGCTATCGGCGTAGGGTGAATTTCACATCCCTAGAGGGAAGATCGTTTCTTTATAAAGGCGAATGGGATATCCAGGCAGGCAAAAAAGGACCTGAGCATCAAGGTTTGGGAGGAGTTATAACCTATATTTCTAGTCTATATCTCGATGAACATGGGACTTCACAGATAGACTTTCTTCCAGTGGTGGACCGTTTTTGGGATGTCTGTCCAGATGAATTTTCAGGTTTGCCTCCATAGCTATTGGTGGAATTTTCTACAGAGCTTTTTCTAGGGGTGGCACTGGAATCCATTCTTCATTATAGGATGGCCACACCATTGTTACATGATCTCAAGAAGCAGTTGGAGGAGTTTCAGGAAAAGGGTTTCATCCAACCCAGTACTTCTCCTTGGGGTCTTATTTTCATGTTTGAGAAGAAGGTGGATGGTACCCTCAAACATTTTGTCAATTATTGTAAGTTGAACTAGTTGATGGTAAAGAAATGATATCCCTCACTGAGGATTGATGATCTCTTTGATCAGCTTCAAGAAGACCGGGTGTTCTCAAAGAATGAATTGAAATCCAGTTACCATCTGTTGCGGGTTAGACCATCTGATATACATCTTAAAGCCTTTTGGGGTAGGTATAGTCTATATGTGTATGTTGTTATTCCATTCGGTCTCACGATAACACATGCAATCTTCATGACACTGATTAACCAACAGTTCCATTAATCCTGAGATTCTTTCATGGTAGTCTTCATGGACGATATCTTGGAGTACTCTCACACTCGACATGACTATGCTACCCATTTTGAGATCGTTTTGGGTACACTATGAGAGCATCTTTTATATGCTATGATCTCAAAATTCCACTTTTGTATGGACCTGATTCACCTCTTAGGTCATGTTATCTCATATATTGGAGTGTCATTTGACCCTGAGAAAGTGGGAGTAGTAAGATATTGGGAGCATCTGAAGAACTTCTTCGAGGTATGATGTTTTCTATGGATGGCTAGTTACTACCGAAATGTGATACAATTCTTTCCACGCTTAGCAGTGCCACTGATGGGCCTGACTATAAAGTGTGAGAAGTATTTGTGGTTAGATTCTTAGGATACTACCTTTCATGAATTGAAAGGGAGGTTGACTTCAGCACCGATACTAGTTTTTCTAGAGCCATGAAAGAGCTATACAGTTTATTGTGTCACATACGGTATCGAGTTGGGAGCAGTGATTATATAGGGATAAGGAGTCATTGCAAACGGGTATCGGCTGTTGAGGCCACATGAGAGTAATTACATGCCATAAAATCTTGTTTTGGATTCTTTGTTTCATGCTTTACACTGTTGGAGACACTATCTTTTGGGGGATAATTTTTTGGTTTTCACGAACCAAGAAAGTATCAAGTATATCTTCACTTAGAGTGACCTGAATTTGAGATATAGAAGATCGATTTAGAACCTTAAATCTTTTGATTTTGAGCATTCCTACATGCCTGGGAAAGGCAACGCAGTGGCTGATACGCTGAGCAGGAGGACTCAAGTACAGACTTTTCATTAGGCCAATAGTGAGTGGTATCTTATGGCTCTGTTCTCTAAGATGAATTTGGTGGTGAACGATAGAAAGGGGCATATGTCTCTTTCTTATGTATCCATTAACTCTAATATAATTTACCTAGTGTGAATGATGCAGCTATCAAATTATGAAGGCCCAGTCCTATGGGCAAGTGTGTCATGAGAGGACCTTATTCCTGGATGAACCATAGGTGAGGATGAGATCTTCTATTTTTGTGGGTGTTTATGATTGTCAGTAGACATATGTGAGGAGTTGGTGTGGGACTTTCATTCCGTAGTTTGGTAAGTTCATCCTAGTGTCACCAAAAGGTATCGTGATCTAAACCATCATTATTAGTGGCCATGTATGAATATAGATGTTTCTGGATTCAACATGAGGTGTTCCAGCTGTCAGCAGGTGAAGGAGGAGCATCAACAACCAGCGGGGCTTTTGCAGGAGTTACCCATTCCCAAGTGGAAGATGAATGATGTCAAGATAAATTTCATGACAGGTTTACCTAGATCACCTTGAGGGAATGATGTAGTTCGGGATGTCATTCATAGACTCACAAAGGTTTCTCACTTCTTGCTGATCAAGGAAACTATTTGTATTCATGATTTGGGAAGGTTGTACATCTAATATATTGTAAGTCTACATGGGGTTACACACTCCATTGATTCAAACATGGAGGCATGTTTTACTTATCGGGTATAGAAGGGGCTACAAAAGGTTTTGGTTACCTAGGTACTTTTGAGTATAGCTTACCATCCGCAAACAGATGGCCGGTATAAGCATACGATTCAGGTTCTTGAGAACATGCTCCTAGCAGCCATCCAGGATTATGGAAGATCTTGGGAGAAGCACATACATCATGAGGTGTTTTCTCACAATAATATTTTTCAAGAACCTATTCAGATGGAACCTTAAGAGGATTTGTATGGTATGACATTCTAATCACCCATATATTGGCTTGAGGTGAGAGAGGTTGCTATGCTGGGACCTCAGTTTGTCTAGGATACCACTGAGTAGATATAGTTTCTTAGGAAGGTGATGGATACTACACAATATTGACAGAAGTCTTATACTGATCCATGGAGATGACCTCTGGAGTTCGAGGTCGTAGATCAGGTTTTCATGCATGTCACACTGAGGTAGAGACACATTACAATTTAGAGATAGGGTATGGTTTTGCTGAGGTACATCAGGTCATTTTAGGTTTTGGAGAGATTTGGGCCAGTTTATAATTGGTTAAAGTTACCAAAGAGGTACAGTGATATGTATGATGGATTCCATGAATCTAAGCTTCGACGTTACTTCTTAGACCCATCTCAAGTTTTTCAACCTGATAAGGTTCTGTTTTAGGTTGACAACTAATTCTAGGATCATCCTGTCGGGATTGTTGATTAATGTTCGAAGGTTCTTCTTGGCTAGTCAGTTCCTCAAGTACGAGAGCTGTGGAAGCACGGGTGAGTATAGGATGATACCTGGTAGAGGGATGTCGATGTACGATTGTAATGGCCGGAGAATTTTGGGGATTTTCCTTCTAAGTCTCCTTTCTATGGAAATTTGGTGACGAATTTCATTAAGGGGTGAATTTTCTATGAACTTGGATCTTCTTTTCTGGCATGTCATCATTTTTCTGGAGTTTTTTAGAAAATAAGATTTTATATAAATTTCAGAAGTACAAGCTGTGTACTCATTTTCCACATGTACCCCTGTGCTGGCCATGTAATGGCCGAGCACACAACTGTGTGTAGTGGCGTGGAGGTCTCCGAAAGCGGGGCCTGGTAAGGGAAAGTACACGCCATGTAATTTCATTTTTATTTCCTTAAACGGATTGGGGTTGAATCTAATTGGAAGAGGACACTTCTTCTTTGACTATCACATCCAAGAATGACCATACGGCACATATCTTCGCCAAGCCCCTGACTCGTCGTCCATTCTCCAAAATGAACTTTGTCAGTTGCATTGGAATCACAACAGTGATTTATCTCTTATTCTAGAACAACATCTTTTGATTTCTCCTCTCTCTCATGTTATAATTGATTGAAATTTTTGGACGTTTTGTAGATCTACGTAGTTCTATGGTGATTCAAGGCCTGAGATTCACGTATATGGATCTCATGACACTAAGCTAGGTGGTTTGTTTCTTTCCATAGATAGTCTATGTGTTATATGTGAAAAATTTCCCAATACCTTCATTCTGGGTATTGTGTGTTAATGGTTTTAGCCCAGATTATTTTTTTGTTATTCCTAGTTTGATTGGATATAGGTTAATTGTTGAGAATAAGGCTATCTTTTCTAAGATATGGATGTTTTTCCCATGTTTTCTTGGCTGGACTGTTTGGTCTAGCTTTTCCTGTTTGGATTCTACCTTTCTTTCCATTCCTAGTATTTTTAGGGTGAAGTGATTATTATCTGACATGCTATAATATGTTGTAGTTTGATTATCCATGTAGTTCATGATGTTTACATTTGATGCTTATTATTGTTTGTTCATGAATGCTTTACACTGGGCTGTGGGAACCTGGTTTAGTGATACCATAGTGTAAATTGATGTTGAGGGCTTCCCCATAGTGTATGTTATAATTATAGCACTATGAGGCCATATGGGGATTGAATTTGAGTGCTCCCTCAGTGTTCCTATAGTTATGTTACGACGCCACTTTAGGACTTGATGTTGAGTGCTTTCCCAGAGTTCTTGTAGTTTATCGTAGTAAGACTATTGGGGGAATTAATGGTTACTGAATCCTTAGAGAGTCATTGTTATATATTCTCTTGTATTTTGAACCAAAGGGGTTAGGCTGTGAGAACTACCTAGTGGGTTTCTTGTATTTGGGTTGGTTGATTAAATACAAAAAAGTAAATGTTTCTAAATGAAAATGTTGGACTGTTACTTTTGAGTACATCCTTGTTTAATGATTCATTTTTACTATTTCCTTTCATATATATTCTGTGACTATTATGGACAAATCATTTGGTGGTTGTTTACTCGAATTAGTCTCACACCCTATTTGGGTCATTCCTTTCATCCCAAATAGATTATATTGGTGCAGGTATAGATAAGGGAAAATTCCCATATACTTTAGGAAATTGATTGCAATGGAGCTGCAGAGTATGTGACCAAGCCAAGGCTTTCGATGCTTCTAGCGTTTATCTATTTTCTGTTGAACTCTGTTTTATTACAGTATTCAAGTGTTGTGAATTGTTTGGATGCTTTACTATATATATGTATCATTCATCATATATATATATATATATATATGCTCTAGTTTCTTATTACTTCAGTCTTCTGTATTTTACTTATTGAATGATTTTACTAATTTTTCTATTATATATCTTTTTATTTCTGTTGTGTTACTCTGCCAATGAGGGAATAGTTTCCCCACTAACACACCCAAGGTCCTCACTACTAGTTGTAATCCTCTAGAATTTGGGGAAATTCATTTGAGTCCATTTGAAAAACTGGGTATGGGGCACCTCTGGGTGGCTCTTGGAACCAGAACGTTACATCGGTGAACCTCTTCATACTCCCTCTGGTATAATTTGATGAAATTATTTTCATTGATTGTATTTACCTATATAGAACCAACATAAATTGTCCTGAGAGGTAAATCACTCACTATATAGACAATCGACCCCGGATTATGTAAAAGTGCAATGAGGAGAATGAATCTTCATTATAACCATCTTATCAAGTGCGCATATTAAAACCTTATGATCATGTGCATCATTCTCAGAAGATTAAGTATGAGGAAGCAACTAACCTTGAAGACATGACTTTTGTGAGGGAATTTGTGGAAGTGTTACCTGAGGAATTGTCTGGTCTTCCTCCTAGAAGAGATGTTGAATTCGCTATTGATCTTATACCTAGGGTGTTTCCAATATCCAAGACTCTGTATAGAATAGATGTTTTGGAGCTTCAGGGCTTAAAGAAACAACTACAAGATAATCTAGATAATGGGTTTATACAACCAAGAACTTCACCAGGAGGTGCACTAGTCCTCTTTGTTGAGAAGAAGGATGGGTCAAATCACATTTTCATTGAATATTGCGAGGTCAAGAAAATCTGGATAATGAACAAGTATCCTCTGAACTGAATTGATGAATTGATTGATCAGCTACATGTATCATAATACTTCTCCAAGGATGATTTTCGATTAGAATATTATAACATAAGGGAGAAGAAGGAGGATATCCCCAATACGGCTTTTTGTACAAGGTATTGTCACTATAAATTTATAATAATGCCTTTTAGTCCCACAAATGCTCTAGAAATCATCATGGACTTAATGAATAGAGTCTGTAGATATTACCTCAAAAAATTTGTGGTAGTATTTTGAGACGAACTTCAAATATACTCCAAATCCATGGGGGATTATGTGGAGGATCATTGAACAAAATTAGAGTCCTTGAGAAAGGATAATCTCTAGGAAAATTACAAAATGTGTTAGTTATTGTTGAAGGAAGTCTCATTATTGGGTTATATCATAACAAGAAATGGGATATCTATCGATCCCTCTAAGAGAGATTAAATAGAAGGACAGTTTGGGACAACATCAGTGACAGATATACAAAGCTTCCCTGGGTTAGTTGGATATTATTTCTGATTTGTGAGATATTTCTCATGATTGTAAAACCCTATACAAAGATTTCATGGAAGGGAGTATTATTTTCCTAGAGTGTTGAATTACAAGAGATCATTAAGGAGTTGAAAATGAGGGTTACTACTACACATGTTCTCACACTAACCACAACTGGAGATCCTCTTTGGTAATTAGTGATACTTTGAAAAGGGATCTGGGCTATGTGTTGATGAAAATTGTCTAATTATTTGCTCGTTCATCGAAGAAATTAATATTTCATGAGAAAAACAATCCAACACATGATTTGGAGTTGGCTACTGTAATCATGGAAATTAAAATTTGGTGACATTACCTCTTTTGAAATATGTATGAAATATACACGGATCTCAGAAACAAAAAATATATATTCACATAGAAAGTGATAAACAAGCGTCCACATATATGGTTATAGCTGATCGAAGACAATGACTTATCAATCTATTACCACCCTATGAAAGCAATCAAAGTGGTGGATGCTCTATGTAGAAAGGACCCTACAATTCTATAATTGATTATATTTTAAAAGGATCCAATCCTCTTAGATTGGATGAAGAGGGACATGATATTCATAAATAACAAAACATCATCAATCCTTTAACAGATGATCACTTAACCATATCTTTTATATTGTTTAATGTATTTTTAAAAGGATAATGTAGTAATTCAGAAGAAAGTCGAAACTTTCAAAAAATGTAAATCCTCATATTTCAATGTTAATGAAGAATTAACTATGAGATTTGGGTCACATCTATGCATCCCATCATATCTGGAGTTAGAGAATGATATTTTGGATGATGAACATAGTTCAAATTTGTCCATTAACCCATGAAACACAAAGAAATATAAAGATCATTGAGAGCATTATTTGTGGGAAAACAAGAAGAATGAGATCATTGAGTATACATCAAAGTGCCTTGTATGTCACCAGGTGAAGGATGAGAGGTAAGATCCTAGGGGGGTGATGCCAGAATTACCCATACGAACATAGAAATTTAATAACATCACTATGGACTTGTTCACTGGACATTAGATGAAATACAACAGAAATAATGTTATCTAGATTGTTGGGGATCGTCTTACAATGAATGAACACTTCATAGAAATTCTATATCATTTATCATTAGATCAACTGGAATGAATATATATCAGAAAAGTGGTAAGGCTACATAGATTACCACTATCTATTTTATCTTATCAAGATCCAAGATTTACTTCTAGGTTCTGGAAGAGTCTTCATCATGCTCTAAATACTGAGCTGAACATCGGAATGGCTTATCATCCTCAAACAGATGGACAATCTGAGCAGACTATCCAAACACATGAGGAGATTCTCAGATCATTCTCAATGGACTTGAATGGAGGATGGGATCAACATTGGAATTGGTTTGATTTCCCTTACAATAATTTAAATGAGGACATATTCAAAATATTGGAAAATTTGAAAAATAAATGTGAATTTATGGATAGTTAGGTTATAGTAAATGGTCAATAGGTTAAATATATGAAATTATTTCATTTCTATTTATATATTATCCACATGTTCTTATCCCTTGAATGGTATCCCTTAAACACAACACAACAAGAGGATCTTACGCCCATATTCAGATAAAATTTAGTATAAGAAGTTCCAAATTTATGATGTGATCGAAAAGTCATTATTCCAAGTAATTATTCGAACAAGGATAGGAAGAAATCATATTCATATCCCCATAACTTGTTATACTAGAGACAAAATTATCATCAAATCCTTATACACATAACTTCTTTAATTTTTGTATTGATATATTTTCAGAGTGAATGTAATGGTACAGTTCCATATGCTAGTTTGAAGTGAATAAAAATTGAGTGATAAAGAATTATGAGGTGATGATAAATATGGAAATTTGAAGAATGAAATGAGATTTATCATTAATGGAGAGAGATGATAAAATAAAGGAAAGGATTCATTATTCATGATATCATTCTCTAATTCTAAATTTCATCTCTATATAAATTCATTAATCTTAGTGGCCGATTAATTTCACTATTCTAAATCTTACTTAAAATTTATTAAATGAACTATCCCAAGGTACATATATAGATTATAAAATTTTTTATTTTGGAAATACATAAATTGTATCATTGACATGGACTCTCATCTAACCTTCCATTATTTAACCATTTTAACTTTAATTACTTCATCAATGATCATTTATTTTTATGTTAGTTGTAGTCTATATAGATTCATAATTTATTATTATTAGTAATGTATAGTTGTAACATTAAATTATTAGTATATGAAAGATGATTTTTAAAGGAATGATATTGAGATGAAAAATATATATTCTTATGTACTTATTATTCTAGTCATCATTGTTATATAGTAAATAACAAAATCATTATAGTATTTCATTATTATTTCTATTGTCAAGTCCCTGAATTTTTTTCATAGAAATATTATTCAAAAAATTATGATTCCTTAAAATCACAATAATTCCTTCATTTAGATTTAGTCATTGTATTTTCTTCTCCTAAGGATTTTCTGATAGAATTGGTTGCCTAAAGATATTCTAACCCAACTATAGTATTATCCATTGTAGTATATCATCCTTATTATTTGATCAATTACTAGATCTTTAATGTTAACATTACATAATTCAAATCAATTTACTTTTTCATCATTAATTTAGTGATTCATTCAATCATATTATATTATACTAGTTGGTTAGTTATTTTTAGTATGTATATATTTTTATTATTTGTTTTTATTTTCATAATTTTAACATTGCTGAAAATACATGAAGATTTACTAAATAAAAAGAAATTATATTTATGATTCTTAAAATATGACCTTATGAAGGTTGAAAATTATGTTATAAGGTGGATAACCCAACAATTTCTTCTTATTTATGATAATGTGTAAAGTTATATTGAAGCATAAAAACATTAAAATGATTGGATAATTATTATCATTAAAAGACATTAATTCAAAGGATATAGAAATGTTATTTATATATAATTATTCAATAATTTCCCCTTGTTTTTAATTATAATATATAATATATTAAGTGTAAAACATAAACCATTATCATGTTTAATTAAAGAAATTATTTTCCTTCTCAAAAAATGAATAAAAACACTTTTTATCATTAGGTTATACATGAAGTTATTATAAAACTAATATCTCCCTCATTATGATTTATAAAATTGAAGGGGTAAAAAAATTATTTTATCTTTATTTGAAATAAATTATCACTTTAATATCATAGGTTAGAAAAATATTCCTTCTTTTTGGAAAAAAAAATATGTACAATAAAAATAGAGATTTATTTCCCTTTAGAAAAAGATGTACTAAAACGAGATAAAAATCCTCATTTGAAAATTTGTTTTAAAACAAAAGGAAAAAATGATATCCCTTGATATAAGTTTGTATAAGACTTTTAATAAAATAAAAATATACAAAAATATAATAATACAGATACTAATATTTGAAAAATGTAATTGAATATGAATGTAGTAGAAGAGGGTTTTGTAAAAATGGAACCGATATGATCTATTATGATAAAAATATTTTACCAATAATTAAAGAAGAGACACATCATTGAGTAAAAAATTAGATAGTTCATAGAATATTTATTTAATTATTGATCTTGGTTCCCTGAAAAAATTAAATAGAATTAACCAGATAATATATCTAATAATTATTCATTATGTAAGTGATCATTTATTTACATGATAAATCATCATGATGATTTCAATGTGGGGTTTATTTTGAAGTAGTTTTTTTCTTTATAATGTATTATTATCTTAGAATCTGTATTTTCATTACTTTTATTTGTTTTTAATTACTTCCTACTTTCATAGAATTATTTATCAATAAATAGTGATACCAATAGACATTAATTCCATTATCCCTAGCGTATCTGATTCTGTAATTATACATTGAAGGGTTCTGATATGTAAGAATGTTTAGTGGATCTACTTCTTTTCAGGGAGACATAAAAAAATTTATTTATTTTTTCCATCATAAAATTTGAAGTGTCTCCATTTTGATCCTTACAGAATGTTATGAAAGATGAATCATTGATTTTATCCTTTATATAAGTTGAATCCTAATCAGTAGTGACTAATCTCAATAGTGAAAACAATTATTCAATTTGATCAGAATTGATTCTATGATTTTTAGAATTATGAGTTTATTATCCTACAACTCTTTATGTTTTGGTACCAATATATATATATATATATCAACATTAAGTTTGTATATTCTAAAGTAGATACCATCTCTTTATTTGTGGGACATATTAATAATAGATATCTTTTTGAGTTTATTCATATAATTGTGACTAATATATATATATATATATATATATTCTATGGGACTTCTATTATCGATTTATGAATAATATTCTTCAAATATTTTTTATATGATTACCTTTTTCACTAAGATTATTGAGTTCAACAATATGTTATCCCCAATACAGTTTTCTGATTGGAAATGTTGAACTAATGAAAAATGATAAAGAATAAATTCATATATGACATATTATTTTTATTGATGAGAATGAATATTGATTTCAAGTGATCTCTTCTACAAATAATAATATTATGTTACTGAAAATTCAGATGTAACATCAGAATTTTTCTAATCATTTAATTTAACAAAATTTATTCTAAATAATGTTTATAATCAAATGCACCATAATAAAGGAAATGATAAGAAAATTAAAAATACCATGATTCGTGTTAAGTGATGAAATTAGATTCTAAGTATCACTACTCATTTTTTATGTAAAATTATTATATGAAGGTACATTTAAACCAAACATTGAAAACTCCTCAGGTGTAAAGAAATATACCATCTTTATAATAATTTAATAAGGTAAGATAATTATTATTAATCATTGTGGAATATGAGATATAAAAATTAATACATAATATATTTCCAGGAATCATAATCGATTCCATAAAAAACATGAGGAAAGAAATATCTATTTTAAAATATAATAAAAAGGATAGAATGAGTCTTTTAATAATAATATTTTATAGATAGGATACTAACATTATGAATCTATATCATTTAAAAAGATGCTAAAAAATATTCATTTAATTACTTGGAAAATTAATGGGAACAAAGGATATTTTTATGAATTACTTTCTATTAAGAGATGATAAAGGTAATATATTTGGATAAAAGGAACTAATAACAATTAATGGTTTTTTAAAGTATATTTTATTGTTATATTTTTAAAGGTTATCTATTTCCACTTGACTTAGTGAGTTATAAAAGTGTTTGATACATAATTATAATATGAGGAATTTCAATATTAAATAGTTTTCCCGAACATGAATGTTGGATGTATGATCTAATATTAATTGTGGAATAAAAAATTTAGAATATATATACACTCTAATCAGAAACATCAAGAGGGGTGAACTGAAATGTTTTCATTGAAAAAACATTTAAAAAATTCATACTGAAAATAAAATATTAGACTGAAATAAAAATTCATGAAAAATAAAAACCAAAACATGAAAAAATTAATGGATACTGTAAATTAATAATAGGAATAAACATGTTAATAAGTATCCATAAAATGAATTTTTAAAGAATTGAATTTTATCTTCTAATTCTATGTAATTCAATCAAGAAAAATATCCAATAATCATATAGAAATGAAGATAATAGATATTAAATGAATCATCAGATAATTATAAGTCAATTATTTTTTATCACTCTCCACACTAGGTATTTATCAAGTGAAGATAATGAATTTAACATAAACTAGGAGACATTTCAATGTAAATATGATAGAGAAAATAAATGTGCAAATTATGGTTGTGTAATGCATGAGATATTTTTAATAGTTTCAAGATAAAAATCCAGATTCCCCATATTATATATATGTAGAAATTATTATCCTAGAAAACATAATCAATTTTATCACCAAATGGTGGGAGGTTATTATACTCAAATACATAAAACATAGATTACATGTAGTTCCTACATTATAATGAGATATTAAAATTCACATGAATTGGAATTTTTTGATATAATATGGTTTTTATACATGTTTCTACACCATTAAATTATATAATTATATATTTTCATATTATCATGTCCTGATCCCCAAGATTTATTTAATCAAAATATCCAAATATAAATGCATTGAATGAAAATGTGGGGTTCCACATTCCATTTTTATAGAATAATATATTAATGTATAAGTAATTAAGTAGTTCAATATAAATACATTAATTACTATGAAGACATAACATTTCACTGTGAAAATATAGAAGAGAATATAAAATGGGGTGTCATTGTGCATAATCACATTATCAAATACTTTTGGTATTTCTTTGATCATTATAATCAATTCCTTTGTCTACTATTCCACTTTTTGTGAAGAAAATATTGGTTATTAAAAAGTATATATATATTGTTAAAATATTACCATTTAATAAATGTGTTCATTAGAGAATTGTCAATTTTTCACTTTTGACCATCACTTTTTGACTATTAAATATTTAGGGGGCTCGTTTGCAATCATTGTCTTATTTTAACATTATATCATATGTGGCTACATTTGTAATAATATTTTCTGATATGGAGTTTCAATGATTACTTAATAACATATGGAATAAAACAATTTAAGGGGAAATAATTAGCTATATAAAATATATCTATTTGTACTCTTTATTTTAAACATTATTGTCGAGTTTTAATGATCTCAATCATTATAGTATTTAATTAGTTTTTTTTATATCAAGGTGTGTCTTAGTATTGGATTGGTGTAAAATAATTGACATGATTATTTTATTGGATTATTTGATCTTCATTAATTGATAAATTTCCCTTAGTATTCCTTCATGTAAGAGATGTTTTAAAGATGTGATTTTCTATAATGATTGTCAGCAAACTCTCGTGTTATCTATTGTAGAATATCATAAATTTTCTTTGATATATCAACGTATTTTTCAAGTTGATAGTGTACGATAAAAATAAATATGTTTCTATATCGTAAATGTAGTTTTTCATGTAATCTTTATAGTTTTTACCTATAGTATAGATTATGAAGATATGTAGTTGATTTAATCCTTTATCATTATCTATGAACATCACCCATAGTGGAAACATGAGGAAAATTTTTTAGATAAAAAATATGTTTTAATTATGATTGTTAAAATATTTTATTCGAGAGGATGGGAATCACACCATCAAGAGGATGACCCAAAATAATTTTTCTAAAAAAACTTTATAGTATTCAAATAATGAATAACAATTTCCATGAGTAGTATTCCAACCATATACAACAACATAAATGATACAGTGATCTCACTAGCCTTCTATTATATAAAAGTATCATGTTATATTTTAAGAAACAAATATCATTTATTTCATAATTGAAATGGATTTTTCGGCTTCAATATTATTTCATCAATACATAACCATAACATTGAAACTTTAATGTCTTATCAATACCATTTAGATCATCAAAACATTTGAGTTTCAATATAATTGAATCATTGATGATATTTCTTTGAATAATTTATTTTTAGAATCTATTTGGTAGGTATCATAAATATAATAACCTATTAAAGTAATAAAACTCTTATTGAAATTAATACTCAATACTATTTAGATGGTTTTTTTATAGAAAACACCATGAATTTTTTAATAAAATTTTTCCTCCAAGTGAGCATTATAGGTAGACACACTGCTATGTATGTCAGTTTTCATTGAAAAATCCTCATACACCTAATTATTCTTTCCCAACAAGTGGTTAATTCTTGGGCCAAATATTATTTGTGTACATTGATTCCATTTTAAATTTCATAGACTCTAACCATTTCTCATAATCCAAACCTATCCAAAATATTAGTCCGCATAAGAGTTCTATACCTCATTGTCTTCTAAGGAATCTTACAAAACCGATGAAGTTCTTTTTATATCTATGTTAGTTAAATTATGAATTCCTCTTATGGTAACGTCCCCTATTTAATCTTATGAACTGTTATTGTTTATTATCTAATAACATCACCCGAGTAATTTTTTAACCCCACTAGTTTACTTGAGAAAAATATTTTTTCTCATGATATATATCATATTTTTTAATTAACAATTTTTTATAATATGGTTTATAAATATAATAAATTTTTTCCCATGGGATATCAAATAATTTGGATCATATTTAAATTAAGGACATTTATATTTATAAATTTACCCTTCACTTAAAATTTAGAACACCAAGACTTTAAGAAAAAAAAATTGACTTTTTTATATTATATCTCATATAGAATAATTAAAATTTACAAATATAGAATTTGGTTAAGTATGATAGAAATTGTTTTAATAGAATGATTGTATAAAGATATGGAATGGTTAGACTGACATTCATTGATAAAACTATATCATACAAGGTATGATTCATCATTTCATGTACATCATTCCACTTAATTGTACCTAGAAGAGTGAGTTGTAAAACAGTTTAGTGATCTCTTAGATTTAAAATAAAGTGATTATTAAGGATTCTCCAACTTGATTAGATCAATGTATCTTATACAATCACCATGCTTATTACATACATAATTTTTAACCCCTTGAACATTTCAAATGTTTAAAAAAATGGATTTCAAAATGTAATCATATAAACTACAGTTGATAATATATCATTATTGGTACTTATTATCACTCTTTACTTGTGAACTCATTGGATCATATACATCATTATATATTAATATTAATCACCCACTAGCTCATTCAACTCTTCTTCAAAAATCAGATAGGTTGTTTTTTAAATAAATAGTATTAATTTGAATCGAATGATTCATACTAAAATGAACATGAAAGTCTATATGTATGGATTCTTTAGAGGTACCTCTCATTTTTATATACACAGAAAAAATGCCAAATTTTAATAGTGTTTGATTCAGTAACTATGGTCGTATAAAATTGAATTTGATATGATAGATTATCCATTTCTATAATATGTAAACCATTAATAATATTCCCTATTTTGTTATTCATCTATATAAAACATCTTTTTTAATAAAAAATGAAAATTCATTCTTTAATAAAAAACAAATAAAAAAGAATGCTTAATTTATATTATATATATCAAAATTATTTTAATTATATAATTAATGCACTAGGTATACGTTAATCATATATGTAAACCTCTACTATAGAAACTCTTACTACATTACCAATAAATAAATCCACTTCATCCATAGTTAGTTACCCCTTATTTCTATTTATTTTTATTGTAGTACAATGGTGTATTGCACAATAGGTACACAATACCCGTGAGTTGGGATGAAAACAATTTGATTCTATAACATCTAATTAATATGTTTATAATGATTTCCATTATATTTGAGAATATCTCTCATTTTTTAATACCATTATATATGGCTATAAAATAATCCCTGAATAAGTCTGAAAATAATGTATTAAATTAAGGTAATTTTAAACTATAGAATAATATATTATCAAGTGTATATTGTTTTTTGTATAGTATACAATAAATACTATCATTGAATGTACTCTTATTAAAATTATGTACTAATAAATTTATTTAATAGTGGTTTAACATTAATATTTCTCTATAATTTGAGTTCAGATTAGTGTTAATTTTAGAATATAATAATTTATGTAAGGATTCATTTTAAATATATCAAATATATCTATTGTATAGGTGAGTGGACAAGGATTTCACATATATATATAAAAATCATCCGAAATATGTTCCTTAAAGTATCAATAATTTTGGATTAACCGAATAAGTGATAACGATTATTCATGATTAGATATAGATATCCATATTTTATTTTTATTTATAACCTACACATATTACATAAGATAATTCAATTGGAACCTTAATTTCAATTTCATCCATAGTAAATTAATGTGATCTTGATGAGTTTTTATGTTTTATAGAATTTATAACATATTATTTTGAGCGGTTTAAATTATATTTTCATTTCCAATATGTATCGTATTCATTAATTTTATATATGATTTCCACGAATGATTTTATATGTACATATCATGGATTTATAGAAATTAACTTGTTTTTTAACATTAATTCATAACTCTTATACAACAAATCATTTTGGATGTGCATATTTAACGAGAAAATTAATTATAATTTTCAATACATGTTCATATGCATATTATTAATAATAAATATTATAATAAATCATGAAATAGATTAAAATGATATTTTAACAAAATATGACATTTTAATGTCCAAGATTTCCAAAAAACATTCCTTTAGGTTTTTCTAAGGAATATAGGTGTCAGGGGGAGTTCATGTCCATTTATACCTTTATAATTTATTTGTCTATATTCATCACTACACGACTAACCAAGCAGTCTCTTGTTCCTTGATGAGGTCTGTAGGTTCTGTCACAACCCGACCAACTGGGGCCTGCCTTGCCAGTGGAAATTTTCTTGTGACTACCCCAATCCCCACACCAATATTCCATGTTAGGGAGACGAGCATTGAATAGTAATATCCCACACTTATGGGAATTATTCTTATGTACATATACACACGTCCTTATATATATGCCCATACAATTCATAATTTCTAAAAAAATAGATCCCAATGCATCCAAACATTTCTAATCCCACAATCATAACATAAAATATAAGAACTAAATTTGATAAAGGTCCCAATACCAGCCCACAAAACATGTAAAAGTATCCAACCTTCTGAGAGGGATGAGGCTCTCTCCAAATTCATCCATGGTATATAGCTCGTTCTTTTGAGACATGGACAAAACTATGCATGTGCCCTATCCTACTAGGAAATTGTCAGAAGATTATAAATATGTATAAGACATGAGACATGCTTGAAAATCCCATTCATGGGTGACTATAACAAGACCTGGTAGGACATCCAAAAATCAATTATCAAAAAGAATAAAAATTATTCATCTCATAAGAAGATATATCAACAAGGTAAGAGAAAAAAACATTCATATTTACTCATTACATAAAATTGTCCTCGAGTGGTCTCAACTGATACTACTAGAAAGTAGAAATTTACCAAGGGGTTAGTAAAGCAATCATTCTAAAATAATCCACTCTACGATTCATGATATCACATATGACTCCCATCGAAGATTTCATGATTAATTGGATCGACCTAATAATTTCTCACTAGGTTCCTAAAGATCTCATTATCCAGGTAATGGATCACACCAAGGTCTAATGAGACACAACGTAGACCCTATTGGATTTTCATTCAATATAAGGGATCAGAACACTATTCATGGAGGCCATTCTAGTACTAAAAACCTCAATTAGAAATGTGATAGGATCCCAACATTTTCCCACAGTCAGATGCACTGAACCCATCCAATACAGTACACATAGAGGGGATCAAAATACTATGTCGATGACATAATGATGGATTATAACCTCATGGGAAAAGACCATGGTATAAAACTCAAAAAAACATGGTATATACTAAAGAAATGAAGGGCTTCTGAATCCCTCATAGGATGTATACAGAATGTACTTGGGGTATAAATTGTTTCTTGACAAACACTTTCACCTGTGTTTCTCAATCTCACATGGAAAATAATGCTCCATATACAAAGAATATCTGTTATGGTACATAGAAAGAAGAGGTCATTCGAAACCCTTCTTGTGCTATCTATCCATTCTTGGGTAGTTCAGATCACGAATATGTACAAATGCTCTTCTTAGAGTACACAACTCATCTCAGGGAATCTTGTCATGTTTGAATACCAGACATAGAATGTGTACTCTATCCATGTCTAAGTACTTAGTTTATATTACATACATGACCCATTATTATGTTTCATTAGAGATACCTGGAATTTTAGTAACAAATGTTCACATGATATATGTTCGCAACAACACGATGTGTGATCCTTATCTCTTCTATGGAAACTATAGTTCCATACACAGGGCCCCACATGGCGTGTAACTCTAAATTATGTATTGGATATCATTATATTTTCTTGATATAGGGTATCCTTCATGAATTATTTGGATCTACTTAAATTTCCATTGATATCTCTGGGAAACACAAATATCATCTGACTAAACAATGTCATTTCTAATAATTTGAATTTAACAGACAAATATGATATGGAATCATCATGGTTTTATTGTTTCTAAACGTCATACGAAACCATAAAAACAAGAACAAAAAATCTATCCCAGATTTACCTATAATCATCCTTCATCCCATCAGTCCTTGATCACATATTCAAACATAAACTACACCTAATTTATTGATCCATAGTTTATATGATAAATCATGAAATGATCAAATACCAAATATTAGTCGAACCACAGTCCAAAGGAATCTATCCAGGTAAATGTGTGATGAAATAGTGGTGAATGTATAAACCATAAATAGTAGGAAAAAACATTGACCTTGGATAAATTTATGATTTCTTCCATTCTCGAAGAATATATTAAGAAAGAGGAATAATCCACAATAGAAGAATAATTCAACCATAAAATAAATGAACTGTCGAAGCATGAATCATATCTTCTTGGTAGAAATAATATCTATTTAACACATGATACACAAATAGGATAATTAATTATAAACCAAATGTAGTACTTTGACTTCGAATTGATCATATATGAAGAATATTCTTGTGTTTCCCTCATTGGGGAGATCCAAAAACTCCATTGGAATAAAATATCCATGCAATACCAATCTAATCACCTAGTCCATTTGTTCTTCCAATGTCTCTGTGCTAAATCCTATCATAATCATCATGTAATTTAGACGACCCTAATATTTTCTTATAAATATATAATTATAGTGGATTCAAGGTTTCTTCATGATAGATAATAAAAAAATATATGTATTTACTTATTAATTTCACCCAAAACCCCTTTTTTATAATCACCTGACATTGAAAAATGGTTTGTTGTGTCTAGTGTAAAACCAACATATTGAACTAAATGTATATATCATATTTCCAATTATATCCTTGCCTAATGATTTATTTAACCATTTTAGGAAAATATATTTCCCATGATATTATAAAATTTAATATTTTCAAAATATAAATTCCGGGCTAATCGGGCCTCATAATCTTACGTTGTCTCATCACTTGGATCTAAAAATAAAACTACATATATTTAAATCTTTTACATAGAAAACTCAAGACATTAAATTCTCACCACCAAATAATTGGGCAAGTATAACACCATCTTTTAACAGTGCTAATGAAAAAGTGTGGATAAAAGTACTCCTTTATTAGTGCTTTTTTTAGCATTGATAAAGGTACCCCCTTTAACAGTGCTTTTTTTAGCGTTGTTAAAGGGTACCCCTTTATCAGCACTTTTTTAGTAGCGCTGGTAATGTGTCTACTTCAAAAAAATCATTAAACAAAATATATTAATATTTAAATAAATAGATATAGTTATATTGACATAAATATAATATATATATTTTAAATATAATATATATATTTTAAATATAACTATATATATATTTTAGATAAGTATAAATATACAGTTATACAGAATATATAAGATATTCAGTGAAAATGGATTAAAAAAATTAATTTTTTTTTTAATAAATAATTTTCTAATTATTATGGAGTAATAGCCATTTAATAACAATTTGAAGACTAAAAAATTTAAAAAAAATAAAAAATATCCAAAATATGTTGAAAACACAACTCAAACTTCATACGGCCATAATTGTTGATCCAGGTGTCCGTTTGAGCTCTACAGCATATCAAATCAATGTTTGTGACGAGCTCTACAAATTGATGACTGAGAAAACACCTCTATGACATTTTTTGAGGCCAACAATGCCCATAAGGCCTCAAAAACTGAGTTTTAAGTCATGATACCCATATTTTTTACATTTTGTGGATTTTTAGCCTCATTTAAGGGGTTATTAATGACTTTTTTGGTGGGGACTAAATTTATTCCAAGGTATTACATTCATATTTTTATTATGTCTTTGAAATTTTATTTTTTTTATAATGCACTACAATTTATAATCAAATATATAACAATATATACATATTTTTTATAAATTCACACATATAAATTTATTTATAAATATAAATAATAAAATATATTTACATATAAAATATATTGGAATTTTCTAAATAATAACTAATATCCATTTTATTTAAAATACCAATATATAAATATTTATATAGCTATATATTAATCTAACTATATATATATATTAACATAACTACATATATATATTGATATAACTATTAATATATATTTATATAACTATAAATATATATATTAATACAAATATATATTTATTAATATAACTATATTTATATATATATATTAATATATATATATATATATATATTACTATATGAATAAATATCACTAAATATATATATATATATATATATAGATACCATGAAATGGAAAAAAAATCTAAATAGTAGAGTGGTAAGGGCTTAGGCGTGCAAGGGCGAGTTCTCGAGTTCAAAACCTGGTGGAGGTAGGGGTGCATGCATGGGGGTGGATTTGGGGGGCTAGAGCTAACAAATAATGGAGGTGGGGCATACGGGCGCCGGAGGGGCTAGAAAGTACTATTAAAAGGTGGCCCAAGTGCTATAAAATCACCCTCAATTGGAAGGAATTTTTTTAATTTTTTTAATTTCTTTTAATTTTATTTTAAATTTTTTTGTTTTATCAGTGATAAAGAAAGCTCTGAAAAAAGGGGTCTTTTATCAGCGCTAAAAAGAAAAAACTTCTGAAGGACCCATTTATCAGCACTTTTTTATCACTGATAAAAGGGGTCTTTATCGCCTTTCTTTGGTCTGATGATAAAGCAAACACCCCTTTATAGTATCTAGCATTAATATCGCTTTTCTAGAACTGCTAAAGGCCATTTTTTGCGCTGAAAAAGGCGTATATTTAGTAGTGTCTCCAAACATTTGAAATTTTCATGCTACAAATTTGAAAATGACTATGAAAAAAAATTTCAGTTCTATGCATGCAGATGGATATCCCAAAACAAGGTGCTCTGCAAATAATTTTCATTTTTCCACCATACATGTACCAATGAAATGAATCACCCATAAGGGATCATCTTCTACAAATCCTCAGTGTCCACCAGGTACACTACAAATTTATCCTTATCTTCAATGGTCAGATCACCCCAATCGATAACATATGATGGGTGGTGTACGTACCTCCTCAGTTAAGACACATGGAATACATCATGTACTCTGTCTAGCTGTGGAGGTCGGGTCATGTGGTAGGTTACCTCACTAACCTGATGTAATATATATAAGTGGGAAATGAATGTCATATATTTATTAGATCATTGGAAAACCTAAAAAATCCACATCGATGTGAGGTATTCAAATATAGGTGTTGTCTTAATTCAAATTCCATGGAACTCCTTCGTTAGTCTTGACAAGACTTCTCGAAGCTCAGAGAAGTCTTCATCTACTCAAGGATGATTTTCAACTTATATGTCATAGGTCACGCCAACTCTAGACCCATGAGTAATGACAGACCTGGATCACTCCAATATGGTGGTGACCAGCATGGTCACCCCTACAATCCCTTGCATGGTTCTATAATGATGCTGCAATTGTAACTATTTTTTTATACAAACTCCTCCAAGGGTAGGTAAATCTACCATCTATTCTCAAAGTTGAACACGAATACATGTATAATTTACTCAAAAACATTAATAGTGTACATATTATTACCATAATTCTGGTTGTGAAATACCATAATCAAATTGAATAGATTCCCAAAGTCCTCCTATATACCCCTCCATAATTGTGACATGAATTGAGTGTCACATTTAGAAAAAATCATAGATAAAACTTCATAGATCCATATTGTATCCTACACAAAAGAGAATCCCAGTCTCTCTACAGAGCTCCACTCTCTCCGAACTATGAAGTTATATCTCTTAGTTATTTGGTCAATGATCACCCAGATTCAATTTTTACTCACTAGATGTTTGTGGATGCTTCATAATGAATTCCATCGATATCCCATCAAACATCCACTCTAGAACCTCTAGGTGTTTAGATAATCCCACTGGTACCTGGTGAACAACCTTCACCTGATGATAACTGAGGAATCATGAGACAAAATCTCTAACAGATATTTTCATTTTCTACCACCATAATTAAATATGGAGTTCCTAGTATATTTTTTCATAACATCTATGTACTACCATATGGGATGTACAAAACTCCCTCAAAACCTCCTCCTCTATCATCATTATTACTATTGTACATACTCAAAAGATGAATAAGTTCCCCCTCATTCATAAAATCAATTATCAATGTGTTTAGTTGATATATGAGTATGCAAGTTCTCATAGTCGGTAACTCAATGTTGAGAATCCAAAACATGTTGTAGAACTTGTGGAATAACAATCATCGATTTTACATACATTTCACCCTAATTTTATACTAAGGACGACAACAATGAGGCTATCTACACCAAATCCACATTCAATAACTGTGAGTGATATCACCTATTGAGATAACTCACTACCACTTTACTCATCCCAAGAGTATAGAATATCTCAGAGACATAATACTATAGGAACTCTTACTATCACCTCTATCTAAGTAAAGATACCACTAATAGAGGATATACTTGAGAGTTTTATGGTTATAGTAGATGACGGAAAACTCACCCATAAGGTAGTATCACCTTATATTCATTGTCAATACTACAACATCAAACTCAATGTCATTGGGCATGAAGTTTTTCTCATGATGTATTAGTTACTGGGACCCATATGAAATCCTATCCTACCTCTATATCAGAACAAAACCAAGACTAGTCCCTAAAGAATCACAAAACCCAACATACTAAACACCTACTTATCGAAATCTCAATATGGGGGTTCTATTGAAAATCTACCTCAACTCTTGATAATCTTGTTGGAAAATCACCATCCCAATGAAAGGCAACCCATTTGAGGTTAAAGACAAAAATGATTCTAATTTTCTATAGGAATATTGAACAAATCTCATATAGTATCCTATAATCCCAATGAATCTCTACACCTCCATCATGATTTTGGGTGGCTCCCAAACTATCAAAACCTCTACCTTGGCTGGGTCAACTGTTACACCATTAGCTAATATGTAGTGTCCAAAACATTTACCTCATAAATCAAAAAACAATCATTGAGGACATTAAATATAGTTGGTTGTAATGGAGTTTCTCTGGAACCTTCGATAACTTTCTCATGTTATCCTCATTAGATGATGACTAAAATAGGATATCATTGATTAAGGCCACAATAATCAGGTCTAAGAAAGTATGAAATGTCCAATTCATGAGTCCAATGAAAATTAATATGGTGTTCACCAAACTAAATGGAATCACCAATTTAACATTATGACTATAGATACATCTAAACATTTTCATCAGTATATATTCATTCTGTACTCGTATTTGGTGATAGTCTGATCTGAGGTCCAATAGTAACAATCATCACAACTCCCTCAACTAGTCGATGAGGTCGACGATCCACGGTAGGTTATATTTATTATTTATGGTCACCTGATCCATGATATGATAATCCATACACAACCTCAAGATCCCATCCACCTTCTTGGAGAATAAAATTGGGGCTACCCAGGGAGAAATGTGTATTATAAAGCCCTTCTTCCCCAAGTCCACCAACTGAATAATTAGATTATGAAGCTATATAGGAGCCATCCGATATGGTGGGATATATATTAGAGTTTTAATAGGATATAATTCAATGCATAACCCTATATCACGATGGGGAGGTAATAATTTCACATCCCAGGAAAGAAATCCTCATACTATGTAACAACAATAGGAAAATGAAATCCCAAAGCATTTACTACTGTAGGGTAATACTATCCAACAAGTGAGAAATTGGTTGTGTCATACTATATTTGAACTTATCCTACACCTCTATCTTATCCTTCTCACCTATGAATGAAAACATCATCCAATCCTCATGGATACACCTCATCCACCACCAAAAATAATCAACCTAGGAATAAACTGTGAATATCCAGTCTAGAATCAAGATAATGTTGTAAGAACACACTATTAATTCAATTAGATCTCATATAAAACTCCCCTTCAAGTTTTAGGTCACAATATCGACAGAAGTTTTTGATCACCAAGTCACATCCTATCATTTCGCTAAGCACAAGAGTTGAGGTAAGGTATAAATTGGAATACCTATGTAAAAACAATAGATATAGAATTAAATGAGTGTATTTCACAACTTTTTATTAGTAGTGTATCTACTATAGAGTAGGAACATTTCATAAATATAATCATACTAAAATAAATGGTTTCATAGGCCTACATTACCTGTAGATATCCACATCCCTGACTACCAATTCAGTGAGCCTAGTGAGGAACACCCAGAGGTGGTTCTGGGGGTAACATTTCAAACCATCTATCATCACGTACAGCTCTACATGCTCCCCTACAACATCTCCCACCCCGCGTACCTCCTTTTCCTAGCCTCTGTATCTATATAGGTGGTCTCTCAATCTTTTTTGTTATACATATATGATATATCAAAAAATCCATTATAAGACCCACCCCCCAATCATCACCTGAGAAGTACTACCTCTCAATTGGCTAACTCGATCCATCTTAAGAGCCTTGAACATTCAATCGCCTATCCTAGGACTATCTCATGAAGCAATATGATCATCTAGATTCATGTGATTTCTTAAGGACACCTAATTTCATAGTATAATCTCTTGAGTTCCCAATATCAACACCCATAGTCTATGGATTTTCTACCATGAAGCACTCCAATGCTTCTACTATCTCACTAATTCAAAAAAATTGGGAATTCAAAGAGATAACACAAAATCCATAACATCTTATTGTAATCTATTATAAAATGTATGTTCTTTGATGAATATATCTTTCACCATATCAAAATTGTACATTGAGATTCCAACAAACCACTCCAAATACTACTCCATTGATATAATTATATGATACATATACAAAATCCTATATATTCACTGGGATTATAATGTGGCTAGATAGAACTCCTCCCTACAGAGAAATTGAATATTTGACAAGGGAAGGGTTGTCTCATATTGTGACATGGTCACTAAACTCCATGATCGCTGAGTGAAACCCTAATTAATATTCGCTATGTGAAATTCCATCTAATATACATGTGAACTCATATGGAAAACAACTCAAGTGATTTCTTCTTTCCAATCCTCAGATACATTGGGCTATCGACCACCATAAAACATAGGAGGCTGGTGACTCTAATCCTCATAAAGTTAACTCATCCTATATAAATCCTCTATAGGTACTTCTAGCTATATATTTTTCATAATGGGTAGTGGAATAACTGGAAAACCACTCGAAGCTACTACCTTCTGTACATGCCCTAGTGTAGAAGCCTCTTCACATGAAAAATCATCCTCATGATCATACAGTTGTATCATGGATATTTATCTTCATGTAGGATTCATTAAATAAACAATACACACCATGCTCAGTGATTATATTTAGGTAGATATCTCTTGATGAACATATAAATCACAACTAAACATTATGATGCATTTATGAATTTTTCCAATGTAGACTTTTCTATATGTACAGAGTCAAAAAAAAAAGATTATCAAAGACATGGTGAATGAAAATGTCTCCCTCTATATAAAAAATAGATTCCCTAGACTAAAATATGAACTAGAAACATGTTAACACCATTTATATAAATCCAATTCTAATCTCATGCTACCCAAACTTCAACACATTGCTACTAAGGCAAAACCATGATTTGATACTTGTTTGTTAAGACAAGACCCACCATGCCCATATGGCCATCAATTATTCAAGAAAAACTACTATAATCCTTTCTCGAAAAGGCTAGGGTATGGAAACTCTCATTTAGTATAAATATCCACACATGGGATACATTAGGATAATTTACTAGTTTACACACACACACACACATATCCATGCCCTCACAATATTGGAATGTAATATATACCAATGCATGAAAAACAACTATGATCCCATTAATTGAGTACAAAAAAAATTAGTTTAGTAAAATTAAAGATCATATTAAATCTAATCGAAAACTAGAAATATTAATTCTTTCATAGAGGGATGAGAATACCATCATATAAATCACTAGTATACACATTGATCTATCTAACCATGAACTATGCTCTACCTACACATGATTATCACCGAACACCATCAAAAGTTATCTCATATTCATAATATGCGACATCTAATGAAAAATACCATGTAGTGGGGAGTGTAACAATACTCAGTATGAACCTCAAAAATCCCAATGAATATTGAATCATGTGTAGTAATATCAAAAAAAGATATTTCAACATGGTAAGAGATATAAAAATCAAGATATAGTCATTGAATATAACCATTCTCATGTGGTCTCAACCAACAATTCAACCATTGGATACATCTTGGGGCCCATTAGTAATTTGAATTCCAAGGGAATCCCCTCCATGAGCCATTCTATCATTGGTGACACTCACCCAATAGGTCATGATCATTGGGACATTCCTAATAAGTACTCATTGGATATCTAGAGATATCATTATCAAACTGAGAGATCACAACCAAGTCCATTGGGGGAAACCAAATATCGTATTAGATCATCCTGCTAAATACGGTATCAGGTCCCTGGTCATGGTGGTAATGCTAATACCATGAACCCCTCCTAATAATGATAGAGGATCCGACCTGTGTACCATGAAGGGTGAACCAAAATCTATCCAATACAAAACCTATACAGGGGACCACAATACTTTGTTTATGTTGTACTGTCACATTGTACCTTAATAAGAAAGGAAGTAGGTATCAAAATCAACTCAACTATTCAATAATGATGAAAAGATGTGTTATAAACATCTTAAGATGATGTAAAAAATGTGTACATGGGGTTCACATTCTGTCCTACTAAACCCTTGTCATCCCATGTTTCATCATCTCACACAACATACAATAATCCATATAGAAGACATGTCATTTATGGTACATAGTGTGTAGAGGTAAACTAGAAGCCTACCCATGTTGTATATACATTACATATACATCGGATTGTTCCCATGTAGACCTAACCGTGTATATATAAAATTCTCAGTTGATTTACTCTGGATGTTTTTGAGTACATGGTATAACCCATGCACTCTAGTTTTGTCTATGTACACCATTTTTCCTTTGTTCTCAACATGTGCTATTTAAACCTCCATGAAATATGTCATGCCACCAGCTAGAGCACAAAAAATGTGTCAAAGGGTCACATGGAAAGTGATCCTTCATTTTTTTTGGAAATAGTAGGACCAAAACGGGGACCCCACATGATGTGTATCTCTAGATTATATGATGATCACCATGATATTTTACATATCTTGAATATCATCCATGCATTATCTAAAATTGGTTCCTTCACCATCGATCATGATGAGAAGAAAGAACATCATATGACCAATACATTACAACATCTCTCACCTAAATCAAACCATTATATATGATCAAAAATAATTCATATTGTATCATGTCATAACCACATTCAAAACTGGGAAAATGGGAAAGATTGATCCATCCCAATCAACCTGTAATATTACTATATCATCATCACACATCGATCACACCTACAATCATGAACTGCACATGTGATATTGATCTATTCCACTAAAGAATTATCATGTGATGGTGAAATTCTTAGTTTATTTTGAAGCACATGATAAAATAATTTACCATGATGAACATGTGATGAAATAGATGAGAAAAACATAAAACATAAACATGTGTAATTAACCATGACCTTTTTTCGTTTTTCCCTTGAATCATTATAATATATTTGATAAATTAAGATGAATAAGCAATGATGAAAAATAAAATCTACAATTAAATATTTCAACTATCGCTTCATGAATCAATTCTTGTTTGTGTATTAGATCTATGTTTGACATGATATAAAAACGAGATTAATCCACATAATACCAATTTCTTACATAGATTTTAGACCAATCTCTAACAATGAATTATCATATGTTTCTATCATAGGTGAGATCCATGAAATCCATGGGATTATTTTAAACATGTAAAACCGATCCGATATCCTAATCCATTGATGTCTGCTAATGCCTCTATATAGTATCCTCTCACACTCTTATGGTTATGAGGCTAAACCTATGATTTTTTATAATAGTAGAATTATTGGGGTTTCTAATATGTGGTTTATACTATAGTAAAACAAATTAATTTATTTATTATTTTCTCCAATGAATACTTTATAAAAAATACATGACATAGAAAAAAGTTATGTCACACCAAGTATAAAACCTACATTCTAAACTCAATATAAGAACTTGATTCCTAATTCATGACTCTATTTAGGAATTAATATGCTTTTTCGGTTAATCTATGAATGGATGATATTAATAAATTAAATATTTTATAAATATCAATTTTTTCACCACCATGCCCAATACCCTAAGTTTTTCTAAACATCTGGCTCTAAAAATATTACTAAATAAATTCAAAGCTTTAACATAGAAAAAAAATATACATTAAAGGTTCCTTAATAAGGTTACTTGGGATGGTCATTTGGTATCTTGGTTTGTTCGAGTAGTCGGATAGATTGTTATTGTGGTAGGTTAGTTGTTCTTATGGTTGACTTGTTCTTTAATATAGCCAATAAGTTTTCCCTTAATATGAATTAATTCCTTCATGTAATAGATCAATTTATTTTCATGACTGAACAATTTTATCCAGAGTTATATTGATTCCATCATGTAGTCAATTGATTCCTTTGTGTGGTTGATCCACCTTCTCTTTTGGTCGATTGATTGTGTCATGTGTTTGATTGGTTCCATCATGCAGTCAGTCCATTTGATCATGTTGTTGATCGATTCCCTCGAGTAGTTGATTTTCAATTAACATAGGCCCATGGAAAAGTTTTTTGGTCAGTTTTTTGTCACATGACTCCATTTGGATGATCCCTTTGTATTTTATCTTCCATATTTTACAAAATCCCAAAATCTTCAAAATACACAGTTATTTCAATATTGACATGAAAATAATTTTTAACATAATATATTTTATTTAAGGTTTAAATATATTTTTAAACTAATTTTTTATGGATTAAAACACATCAGTGAATTCTTTAATGTTTAGCTCTTTAAATGATGATTTATGAGTGAACTAAATTATATGAATCTAATAGATAATAAAATATAGATATGTACTATGTATCATCAAGAAACTATTGTTACATCCAAAAATCACGATATATTCTCCCTCAATTGTTTCGAATTACCTTATAATAAAACGAGAAAATCCATACCTTTTTTTCATTTATTTAAAATAATTCCTCGTAATTTGAGTTCATCCAATGAAATTCAAAACATGGACTTGCCGCCCCATTTCCCGAGTTTTTTCTATGTTGTGTCATACATCCTTTCCATGCAGGGGATCCTTATTCTCTCTTTCATTTTTGAATCTATGAAATTAACATAAATTTTCTTTCCTCCCGGTGGATGTAAGGGATAACTATGAAGAATATGAATGTTTTTTCAGTTAAATTTAATGGGATGGTGAGTATTTTCAAGATTTACCCATTTTCTTTTTTTCCTAATTGATGATTCATATATAATCTTATATGATGTTGTTATGAGCATTTTATGACTATTAAAAAATTGTTATCCGATGATATAATCTAAGAACCCTTTTCTAATATTTGTTTTAACCAACAACTTGAAAAAAGAAAACAACAATTATTTGTCTAATGAATTTGTTATGTAGGAACTTTGATGTTTTTTTGAAATACAAATGAATGATATGATGAATTAATGATAAAGAATTGGAAAATAAATTATAGTGAATTACCTGAATTTTTTATACTTTTGTGTGGTGTTAGTATGTTTTACTTTTCCTTTGTTGTTCGGTGGGTTTCATAGGGATACAATAGTGACAATGGTGTCTTATTCAGATGGGAGATTTTTTTTGGGGGGGGGGGGGATGGAATTATGATCGGTGAAATGTGGTTTTGTTGTGATATGGTTATACTCTAGTGATAGTTTTTTCAGTAGATGTGATGTTCTCTATTAAATAGATAATGGATTATTATATGGTTCCTTGTGTAGTTTCCCATTAGAAATGGAATATATAATTTTTTTAAAAAAAATTAACGGAATGGATCAGAATTGAATAACGTGGGATAGAAATATATGTATAGTAATTGAATTATTGTCTTAAATGTTAACAATTATTTATAGATATAAATGATATTTAATATTGATGTTGGTTAAAGTGGATTGTCTTTAAATATTGGATTCAATAGTTAAATAATTGATTGTTGAGTGGTAATTTGATAATAAATACTGTAATTAAATTTGAAATTGAAATAAATGATTTTATTGGATATGTGTGGTTTTTTATATGGTGGAATTTATATCAGTGGTGGTAACATGTTTTATTCATAGTATGGTGTTAATGGAAAATTGATATGATGAAGTATTTATGTGAAACCTATAGTTTGGAAATCTATGTGGATATATATATATATCATTGTATATAATATTATTTTCATGTTACTTATATATTAAACCCACCCTTATCGAGTACAAAATACCAAAAGTCAAATATTTTGGTGGTTGTTTTCACAGACATATAAGATTGATATGAAATGATGAATTATTACACACTTATTCATGATCCCACTTTTTCAGTAATACATGGTGATGATAACTTGTTGTTGATGAGTACAAACTGATCATACAAACTTTGGTGGTGATTCCCTTATATGAGAGGATGTGATACATGGTCAGGGTCATTCATGGTATGATAATGGATCATGTTTGATGTATTTCACATTCCGGATACCCTAATTTCCTAGTTATGATTTTGTATATGGATGGTTGATGATGCATATGATGATGTAATAGAACATGTGAGATATTTCTGATTCCATTAATGCCATCACATTATGATGGTAACTACGGGAGGCTAGGGTAATAAGGGTTTTTAAAAGGACCGTATCTATTTTAGAATGAAATATAATTATTGACATTCATGGTACAGATGAGAGGAAATTAGGTTTTATATTTCCTGTGAGAGTTAGGGAAGTGTATGTGGGCAACCATTATCAATGTTTTATTGATATTTTCATACTACTTTCTCATGTTATCTAATTATTGAGCCATGGTGGGGTGGGGAAATATTGTTGACATATCAAGTTGTCTATTGGTTCTACTTTTTTCTCACTGGTTCATTAGTATTCTCTACTGACAATTTCATGGGATACCATGGGTATAATCCAGTAATGTATAGATTTTATGATCACCCTATTTATATATAATCTATTTTTCAGTATTCAAGGGTGGTTTTAGACACTATGGTAGACACTATTAACATGGTGGTCAAAGTTATTATAGGCTTACTATTATAATATTCACATTTGTTTTATTTTGAATACAATTATATGTAATTCTGGAAACATACATGATGAACAGATTGGGTACTATTATATTGTGTGATAGGGTTGGTTGGAGTTTTTTAATTTTTTATCCTGACCCTTTTCATATATTGTGTGCAATGCCTCACATTTGAGTGTTTTCCACCCTTGGTGACATTCACTATCCCAAGGTATACTTGCGGTTGGACATTGAGTTCACTACTCTACAATACTTGTCTATGAGGTGTAATTGTGGAGGGGGTCTTCATAGAGTGGTATATAAGGGGTTAGAAAAAAAAATAGAATGATGTTATGAGTTAGGAATGAGTGAGTCTTACATGGGAATGATCAGGAAATAGAGTTGGTCAGACATAGTGTGTCATGTGGAAAGGGATACAGTTTAAGACATAGGGTTTTAGGAACCCATGTGATATAATGTAATGACCTTTAGCCTACATATCACCTTAGGTGAGATAAATTTTATTAAAAAATAGATACATTTTAGAGTAATATACAACATTATTATATAAATTTTTGGTTGAATGAAGTGTTTTGGGAATTAAAATACATTTAGATAAATAAATGTTGATTAATTTCATACTACCATGCATAGTATATACCCCACAGGGTTTTCAAATATGGATCCCGATATGATTCAATATATAGTTTAGGAGGCATAGGTTCTACAATATGATTCATTCAATCACAATAGGATCAATCCAATATAATTAGAAATGATATGGATGATTGTGTTGTGTGATTTTGAGTGTGAGGGTATGGAAAAGTACAATAGGAGTGTCTATGGTCATGATATTGAGTGTTTTCTATTGTATATTGATATCATATTTTGTGTGATTTTGGATTTAGATAATTTTTGTGTTTTCTCATTCATAAAAATGTGAGTATCGGTGAATCTGTGTTAGACATTGTATCTTAGAAAATGGAAAGAAAAGGACGTTTCAAAGACTGACTTAAAATGGGAGTTTCTTCCAAAGTTCGTTTCATTGATGATAAATTTGAAATGAAGGAAGGAGATAATCTCCCTATTTAATAGGGGATCCTACTCATGTAATAACATCCATAGGTTAGAGTACATATTATAGAGTTTCATCTTAGGCTATGGTGGATCGTGGATGAAACACAAACCATTGGATTTTCCATATAATAATAGTTATCACTAGTCCATTGACATGGTTCCATTTGATTTGTTGTATTAGAGGTCATGTCATTACCTATTGGCTTGATAGATATTGAGGAGTTAGTATTCCATGGTCTTGATATAGTTCATATCGAAAGAGATAAAATTAAGAGGATTCAAGAGTGGAAGAAAGTAGTGTCTGGACATCAAAATGCCTATGAAGATTATGTGTGTAGGAACCTATAGTTAGCGGTCAGAGACCCTATCATATTTTTTATTTATCTTCATATTGGGAAGAGGAGGTTTTTACAAGGGAGTAATGTTTATCAACTGATAATTGTACTTTTGAAGTGTTGGATGGTATTAGTGAGGTGGGTTATCGTTTAGTCCTCCCACCATGAATGAATAGGGTTCATGACATATGACATGTGTCTGAACATCATTGGTAAATTTATAAAGATTAATATTTCATCAAATGGGGTGAGTTTGATTTTGAGTGATATATTCCATTCTAAGAGTGGTCAGTCAATAACTAGGATCTTTTAGGGAAGGTGTTTTGCGGGTGATTTACCCCTAAGTTCATGTATTGGAAGGTCTTGGTGGATTATAGGATAGTTCATGGTAGTCGGTTTCACAAATGCATAATCAATACACAATATTGATATTATCCATATATGATTCATTTATTTTTATATTATTCACTTGATTTTATGTTTTTATTTGATTTTATTCAGTATCATTTTTTTATGATGTCTCTTGGTTATGTGTTTTTTACATTGATGTGTGTTTCTGTTCATGGTACCGCAAAATTCATGAGAGATAAATCACATGGTGGGTTTTCAAACCACATTCCATTTCTATTTTAGTATTTTTTTAATTCATTATGATTTTTATTAGTTTAGAGTAATCTATTGTAATGTACTATATTTCAAAATGAAAACAATTATGTTTTCCCAAGGCCTAGATGTTTCAAGAGTGATCTCATGGACTTTTTTCTATTTGAAATGTCTATTTTTTCCCCACAGTATCTTGAATGACTATTTGTTCTTTTGATCTATTTCACTATGATATGGTTCTTTTGTGTTGTCACATTATTACATGGTAACATGGTTTGGTCATGTGGATGACTGTTTTTTCTTAATATTGGTATGTTGTTCTGGAAATCAATCAGATATTTTGAGAATTTGATCCACTTTATCTTACATTTGATCGATTCCTTTCATCGGTAAATTGGTTACACCATATGGTTGATCAATTTCATAATTTTGTTGACCTATACCTCTATTTTACCAATATATTCCATTGAATAGTTGATTGATTCCGTTGTCTGGTCAATTTTTTCTGTCTTTAACTCGATCAATTCCTTTGTGAGGTCAGATAATATTCTATTTTGATCAATAAATTCACTTGTGAGGTAAATATTTTACATCATGTGGTCTCTTAGTTGGTTAATACAGTAGGCTTCTTCCATCTCTCAACTCTATATGGTCGATCTCTTTATGTAATAGCTTCAACAATTTATAAAATCCCAAAAAATATCATAATAACTAGATTTTTTCAAAATGATCAAAAATTTAATTGTATTGTAAAAAATGGGATTTCAGTATTGAATATAAGTTTTGAATCTATTTTTAGATGTTAGAACACATATTTAAAATCCTTATGGTTCATATATTTTAATTATTCGTTTCATTTTAATTATATGAAGTAATTTAGATGGAGATTTAAATGGAGATATGGACTGCATATCATGAGGATACCATAATTATTTCAAAAAATTTAATGATATTATACTATGATGAAATTTAGTATTTATATCTCATCAAAAGACATTCCACAATATTTTTTAAATTTTTTTAAATATTTCTAAATCATTCATGTTCATTTGGAAATAATCCAAAACATGGTCCATCGCCCCTCTTTCCCCTATTTTTGGTGTAGTGTGACACATAACGTTTATATGTAGGTGACCCTTTTTCTCTCTTTATTTTGTAAAACTATACATTGGACTTATTTTTCCTTTATTTGGGTGGGTAAAATAATGAACTATGTTGATAATTAATCAACATTACATTAAATTTAAGAAGATGGGGAGTATTCACATGATATACTATTTTTCTTATTGTCAATAACAAATGATTCACATGTGATCTTATAAAATATTTTTATGTGAATTTTGAGGCTATTGTGAAATTATTAGAACTTCCATAGATTTAATAAAAAAAAATTTTGTTTATTAAAACAACAATGTATAAAAGGATCAATACTTATATATGTTTAATGAATCAGTTGTGTGTGAATCTTGATGTTGTGTTGAAATACATGTCCAAGAGATTATGAATAAATGGTAAATCACATATAAATGAAATTTATTTAATATAGTGAATTGGTTTATGTTGTTTTTTGTTGTTGTAATGTTTTTTGTTAACCTTTTGGTTGTGTTGGTTTGGGGTTGATTAAACAATGATGGTGGTGGATAGTTCAGTTATGGGTTGTGTTGAGGGTTAGAAGTTTGGTGGTAGATATTTGGATATTATTGTGAGATGGTTGAATAGTGGTGACAGTTTTATAAATAGATGTGATGGTTTCGATTACACAGGTAATTTTTTCTTATGTGGTTACTTAGGGTAGTTTCTAGGATGTGATTGAATGTAATGTTGTTATTTATGAAATTGATAAGTCATGGATTAAAATTTAATAATGTTGGAAGAAAATCATTTTTTGGTATTTTAATAATTAAATTAAATGAAAAAATGGGGATATAATTAAATGGGATTTAACATTCATTTTGATTAGAGTTATTTGTATTATTTATGAAATTACTCAATTTTATGATATATTTTATAGAGGGTATGGTTTTTACATGTTATTATCATGTTCTCATGCACTGGTTCTCATATTATGTTGATATCTACCTTATTTTACATTACAGAGCATCTGAGCTCACCCTTTCTTATGTTTCTATTCCACGAGTATTTATGAAATGTATTATTTATGATATTTATAAGTAGGTTGATATTTATTATGAACATAGTGGGAAATGATGAAGCTCAGTTATGATCAATCTGTTTATGTTTCTATTTTTTCAAATACAAAAAATGTTTATGATCCCCATGAATGTGTCTATGATATATAATGTGTAATCACCTAAAAAAATTTAATACTTGGGTTTGGAATGCTGGTTGGTCATTTTGTACATGGAAATGTACATGGGAGAGGATCCCATGTCATAGAACACACCATTTTCTAGAGGTACACATTGTGTAAATGGGAGTTTTACATGCCGAGTGAGCCTGGGGAACACAGATAGGTAACCATGTGTAGGTACACTCCGTGTACAGGGCTGACACACCATGTTCATTAGGAATGTACATTCTGATTTTCCAATGAAACGTGGATATGGAGGACTTTGGGGATACACTCCATGTACCCTAGGTACACACAACATAAGTTTTCTCTTTATAGCCTTTTTTTTGTTCTTCACTGTGATGTCAGTATCAGACTTGTGAGTAGTCCATTATGAGGGTTTTTTACATGGATCATGATTGTTGAATATTTTTTTCATATAGAGGCCATATGGATGATTTTTTGGGAGTAAGAGAGATCTATAGGAGGATTTAATGTGGGTTTTGTTTCAGAATCCTCCTAGTGGTTAAGGATGGGAGCTGGGAGAAATGGGTAATTTTTTGTGTTCTGCAATCAGGATAGATCAACAGAAAAATGGAGATATATTTTAGGTTCTTTGGAAATATTCTTATATGATGGATCAAGTAGTATATCTAACGAGATCTTGGTATGTACCTATATATAGGGACTAGTTTCTCATAGTTAGAGTAGTTGATGTTTGCCTCCTTGGTTAGAGGACCTTATCTAATAGAGCCTTTAGACTGGGTTGATTAAATTGGTTGGAATTTCTATTCAAGTGCTATTGAGTTGATGAGATGATATAGAACGTCTCGTGATGATTACCTTATGGGAAATTTTATGATCAAGAGATCAGTGGTTATCATATTCGACTATTATGAATGCCCGTATGAAATAATTTTCATTATCTTGTTTTGAGAGAAACTTCTGTATGGTCTAGTACTTTTGAGTTAGTCATGAGGATCATTGTGATTTCCCTGATTGGTGGGTATATATTTTTATCTGATTTTTAGGGTGAGCGGTTAAACAAGGATTATTTTTTGGACATCAGTGTTCATTTTGGTTATTTTATCACTTTTCATTTCTCATGATTTTGGATAACCTAAAGGAAATCATCAATGGGATTCATGCTATTACTGTTGACTTTGGGAATATTGATGATGTTTCAGTGGTTATGGATCAATTGACTTGGTGTAGTAGTGTATTCCCATGATTAATATTTCTTTATGATGTATCCTACGTGACCGTGGGAGACCCAAGTTTAGTTTGACACTGAGGTCGGTCATAAAGATCATATAGTAGCTGTTTTAATTGGATTCTGATATATATGGGTCTATGAGATCCATGTACATATTTTCCAATAGTGGAACAGAACAACTAGTTTGTCTAATGGGACTATGGGTTTGATTTTGGATCATCCCACATTTGGATGACCATTGGACAAGACATTGAAGAAAAAAAATGGACTACGGTTTGAGGAGTAAATCCTTTGGTGATTATGGATTAGTCGTTTTTTCTAAGTAGTGATTTGTTTATCCCCTTCATTTTGTAGCTCTAACACGATGGTATAAAAGAGCTAGTGGATGATCAGTATGAGGTAAATATCTCTAAATTTAGGGTGATTATTGGATATGGGGTGGTTTTATGTTTCATTGATTAAATTGCACTCAAATACTTATTTATGGAGCCTATATGAATTCTATCCATCCGGACCATGTGGATGGTTCCCATCAATAGGTGTATCTTTTGGGTCCATGTTTTGGAGCACGAGTTGTTATAAATTACTTTGGTGAAAAGATATATCAATAGTGTGTGTAGGGGAGGGTTGATTACTATTTCTAATCATTTCCATCATAGTCATAGTTATTGATAGATATGCTTGTCCAGGAATCCACTTATTGTTTGGCCTTGAGATATGAAATTCAGGCATGCTGCATTAAGAAAAACTTGTGATCCTTTGTAGATATAATGAATGTTCCTATTTCTGTGTGAGTAGATGATTTGAATTTTATAACCCTATGGTAAGGGATACAGCTAGGGGATATTTACCACATGTATCAAGATAGAACACACTATTTGGTTTTTTTCTTGTGTTTATTATCTCCCTTTTTATGTAGTAGTTTCTTTTATGCTAGTTGTTGTAGGTTTTCATCAAAGGTAGGAATATCACTTGTGTGTGAAGATGTTATTAAAAACTATTATATGTCCACTATTGGGGGTAGCCTATTAATTTTTATTTATCACCCCCAATACATGAACATTGGTGTCTGTTCAGACATGGTGTCTTCTTTTTGTGTTTATGACATGCTACCGGATCAATGAGGCAATGTCCTAGTGTTTCTTAGTCATTAGAAGAAACTTGTGTGAATTCCTAGGATTGGTATGGTATTCTAAAATAAATTTGGAATATATATATTTTATTTAGACATTATTGGTTGTAGATACAATTGTTTTTATACTTTGTTTTTTTTATTTTCCTTATGTGTTTAGCGCGGTGGTCGATCAACTATAGCATGGTTTTCATACATTGAGTCTTTATGATTGTATGACACATTCCAAAAATTATAGAATCCAATTATTCAAATAATTAATTATGAATAACTTTAATTTTATCTATGTATATGATTTTCATTATTTTTCATTATTATTATATGCTTAAAAGAGGATATAATCAATCCACATCACCTTTTAAACCCTCACCACTGTTCGGTGTTCTATTTTTTTTAGGGAGTAATTCTTGAGTTCTTGTGTGATGCTAAATAAGGTGATTCTTTAGGACGTTACATTCTAGTTCATTACACTTTGAAAGGTCATGTTTCAATGGTTTGCTTGTATAATAATGTTAGGATCATCATAACATGGGAAGTTTGTTCTGAAGGATTTCAATATAGGTTACTTTTGTATCTGACTGTGAGTTACCATGTGTGATAAGTTATATTTCATCATGATTTAGAGCTTGATTTTGTATTTACAAAGATTCACCATATCAGGTTATCCTATTATTTGTTTGATGTCCTTAACATGGATTCTTGAGGTTAATATTTTTATGCATAGAGTTATTCTTAAAAAAATTATATGTTATCTCTAATTTTTAATAGATAATGTCACAAAAATTATATCCATGAATCCAATGGAAAGACATATATGGTGTGACCTATAGAAAAACCCTCTATTTGACCATGATCTAGTAGAAATTATATTATATACTCTACATTCCTTAGGTCAAGATGATAATGAAAATTATGAATGGATGATGGATCATGATTTTAAGATTACAAAAAAATCCTCCAATATCCCAAGGTGACAATGAATCACTAGAACCAAAATAATTCATGTATATAATTCAAATAATTTCTTTAATTTTTGAGTAATCTAGTTGAATATATGATGTCTTTTGATTCTTATATGATTGAAGAAACTAAAAGGATGTGGTGTCATTCCTTTTTCTAAGATAAATTACCTGTGGTATAAACTAGGAAAAATTTAAAAAGGGATTTCAATAAAAATATCTATCATGATATGTTGTGTGTGTGTATGCATTGGTATTTCATGTCCTTATATTGACTATCCATTTAGTTATGGATTATCATACTCATTTCCACATGTTGGTTCATCTATCTCTAATACATTTCATTAATGACTGTCTCAAGGCTAAACTGTTTGTGATTGTTCTTAAGACCAAAACATGATCGATTTTGGTTCTCATGTTCCTTTCAAAATTTTCTATGGTAGTTCAAAAAGTAAATTTGGGTGAGGATGAATTTTATTTTAAGACAGGTATTAGAGTATCTTTAGATTCATTAAGGTGTATCTAGGTTATATCATATGGTCACCAAACAAAACATAGTAAGGGTGCTTAGATTAAATCATAATCAATTATAAAGGATTTATTGGGGAAGCCCCATGAGTTATTGTTCTAGTTTGGAATACAGATCCATACTATGTCTTAATGTATTGTAGAACAAATTTTTTTCATCATTGTGGGAAATTTTGTTACGTTAAGTAATTTTTTGGAAGCGTATCCTTTAGTAGTAGAGTTATAACCACACTTACTAAAGGATAATAGGTTTAGTAAAATGATGTAAATGGTGGTATAAATAATTCTATTGCAAAGGGGGAAACAGATTTAGTTAACAAATCTCACGGAGGGGATGAGACTGGTTGCCTTTTTTATAGCGGAGTGTTTGCCAGAGAAATCATAATAATATCCAGCTACCAGAAGAGGTAAAGTGTTTATTTAATCCTATATATTTAATATTGTGTTTTCTAAAGGTGAATATCATTAATTTATATCATATAAGACGATTAATGTGTCGGTATTATTCTCAGATACCATTCCATATATGGTAGACCTTTCCACTCCTTTAGAAAATAGAAAAAATAATGGTATTAAATGTTTTGAGTGATCAATCAAGATAACCGATCATAAGGTCACGTGGGGTTTCGTAGATTATATGTTGATATATTCAACCACATTGTTGTAAATAATATGATGGTTATCTTTAAGGATGGGATCAATTTTTATCACCGATGGGTTTAGTTTCTATCTTTTGATGGGGTTAATCATATTTTTTATAGGGTGTGGGATTTTAGATCACAGATAGAAGGGACATGTGTTTGAGAGTCTGGAATATTCTATGGAAAATTGTCAATGATTTTTTTGACACCATACATTAGTGTTTAAGTAGTATAATTAATTTTATAGTGAATGAGTACCCTTAGGACTCTCTTAAGGATATTTATGGGTTACCACCACATATGGTGGTTTTTTTACTATTGACATGCCCTATGGTATGATTCACACCTCTTTTCTATCTTACCATATAAAACCCACTGAATTGAAGTAACTTTTTGTTTAGAATCATTATCTTGATGCCAATTTATTTATTTTCTGAAGCATGTCACCATAGAATCCACTAGTTCTCTACAAAATGATGGTATATAGAAGCCTACAAAATTATATTAATTTCCAAAATCATAATTGGGAGAGTATAATAAGAAAGTATCATATTACTATGATTGATTATTTTTTTGATCCACTATGGGGATATCATTGGTTTTCTATGATTGATCTATTATTATGGTAACACAAACTAAGAGTTTAGAGGGGTATTCTAAATAAAATATTAAGAAGTATATATAAAAATTTCTAATATTTATTTATTCCATTTGGAATTAAAAACACTCATAGTGTGTTTATAGAATTAATGAATTAGATATTTTATATGATATTGGAGTCTTTCATGGTTGTATTTTTGTAGAATAATTTTTTATACTCTATGAAAAAGGAAGAACATGGGAATCATCTGGAAGTAATTATGAATTATCAAAAAGAACATTATCTTTATAGAAACATTTCTAAATATTATTTTTGGACCCATGAATTGAATTTTCTAGCCTATGTTATATCTAATAGAGTAATATTAGTGAGTCCGGAAAATATCAATGCCATTATTTATTTGGGGTTACATAGGAATATGTTTTAGATCCAGATATTTCTTGGTTTTCATAGATATAAAAATAATTTTTTCTCTAATTTTCCTAGATTACATCTAAATAATAGAGTTTACATATCAAGGTGTTATGATTTCAATACTTGGATAATAATAAAAGATCATTTTATGAACTTATGTTATGGATGAAATCACTTCTTATTTCGATTCATCATGAACTCAGTTTGGAAAATGAAATGTTTTGTGATGCCACTTGTTTGAGATTAGGATGTGGTAAAATTATATGGGAGAAGGTGGTGTCTTATGGATATCCCCATCCATTTCCCCATGACAATATTTTCCAACCAATGATCCTTAAATAGATGTGGTGATTTATTCGGTAAGTACATGGTGCCAATATCTATTTGGAGATCAGTTTACAATATATTTTGATCCTAATAGATTGAAGTATATTTTTATCCATAAGGATCTGAACTTAGGATAGATGTGCTGGTTTGAGTATCATTAGGCTTTAGATGTTGATATTTCATATGTGTATGTAAAAGAGAATTTGATTGCTAATGGATTGAAAAGGAAGTTACTAACACAAGAAATGAAGGAATTAATGGAAGAATGGTATTACATTAGTCTGTTAACTAAGAAGTTCTTATATATAGAAGAATAAGATGTGTAGGATTGATTATATTTTATGGGTATGATTATATATTTTATTACCATATTCTTATTTTTCAAGATACATAAACTTATTTTTAATGTTTTAGTGAATTTCTTTTGGTGCGGAGAGCACAGGTGACTAGTGTTGGTCTCCTAATTATATCATTCATTTTTTAGTGAGGTTGTTCATTCTGATAATTTTTTATGCATGATTTTCTGGATATTGTACATTGATATATTTGGTTCTTATAACATAAGACTAACATTATATATCATCATTTAATACATTTTTATTATTGGCATGTGATGATACCATCAATTTTGACTTTGTATCACGATGCCTTGACTGTCAGAAAATTATAATGGGGAGCTAATTCTTGTTGATTTTTTGTAGCCTTTACCCACTCCAGAATGGAAGGGTAATGATAGATCTATAGATATTATAGTCAGTTTACTACTAAATCTTACTGAGAAAATTATTAATTGGGTGATCATTTTTCAACTCATGAAATCTGCTCATTTCATTCCAATTAAGGGGAAATATAAGGTGGAATGCATCAGATGAATGTATGTCCCAGTGATTAAGAATATTCAAAGAGAATCTTCTTCTTTTGATTCTAATTGTGACCCAGTATTAACATCATAGTTTTGGAATGGGATAAAAGGTGAAATAAGTATCCATTTGAATATATTCATGATGTATCCCCCTCAAATGGATACGAAGTCTATGATATTAATTCAAATTCAAATGCATATTCACTTGTTGTTCATGATTCATTTTGTTGATTCGTGATAAATATATTTTCCCTTGGATGAGTTCACCTATAACAAATTTATCAATATTTTTATAAAATTTCACTATTTTATGTGTTTTTGGGTCATACATAAAGATCTCCTTTTTTATATACATGGGAGAGTGGTATTTAGTTTGATCAATTATTATTCAGGCGATGAAAATTATGGTGTATTTTATTTTGAAGAGGTTATAGAAAACTAATATTTTCTAGAAATCCTCTTTGGAACATCATCATTTACCATTTGAGTTGATGGTTGGTGATAAAGTTTTTTTAGGATTTTTCCTAGTTCGGTACATCATTATTTGGGGTGATAGGGTAACCCATCACCGAGGTTTTTATCCATGTCAAGATCATGAAACATCCAAGAAAGGATATATATTGGTTGGACATACTATCTTACTTAAAATCAATTCATGTCATGTTTCATGTTTCTAAACATTGGAGGTATCAACAAGACCCATATCATGTGTTAGAATGGTAAGATCTTGATCTTCAGCCTAACATGTTAGTTTTTGAGAAACAAATTATGATTTTAGATCAACATAATAAGGTGTTTCATGATAAAATGATTCACTTTATCTATTTATTATTGTAGTGTTTATGGGATAGCCTTTAGATTATGGAGTTTGAAGTTCTTATGAAAAAACGTGTCATTAAATATTTACATGTCCAAAATACAAAGTGTATTCTTGGGATAGAAAGTAATATAGTGGGGATATTTGACACTCCCTTTATGTTATATGTATGTTTTATTTTGATAATTTTTTGAATCTATTATGTTTCTAGTGTTTTTTGGGAAATAGGGTTTCAGAATTTGGAATATTTGGAGAAATATGCCAAACACAATAAATTCATATGTTTAGTAGTAATTATGTGGTAACCATGCAATATATCCCTATAAACCCTAGTGGAGTTTTTTACAATCTGAACATGGTTTATCAATAAATTTGGGAGCCTTGTAATACTATTCATATGGTTGGGGTTTGTTTTAGAGATAGTGGATCATGTTTTATATTGGATATAATATCATGCCAGTTTTCATAGGTTACAAAGAGCCTTAGCTTTAATGGGATAGTGAGGACCGTAAAATTATCACTTGGTTTGTCTGGTTGTGTGGCCTTAAAATGCGACCAATACAAAATTTTTATTAATGAAAAAATAACACTAAAAACCTAGATTATTTTAGGCAAAATCTCACTTGAATCTCTCATTAGATATATGCCAACCCTGCTTTTATTTCAAATTTAAACATGATTTATTACATAAACTATTCACATGATACAACAAGGATAATCGAGAGGTCTAGTGTCTTTGGGTATTAGGATAATTACATAACAACTTAAAACATGAAATACAACATCTTTATTGAAAACATCATTTACATGACCAATATATTCCCTTGTACATAGCATTTCATGGGATAACCTGAGAACATGCATAATAAAAGGGGTGAGCTATAAAGCCCAGTAAGGTAACAAACATGGAATAAATGAAGAGCAAAATACATGTTAGACAATTTTCATATCAATATATCAGAAGAGAAACATGAACATAAATACATGATAAAGCATGATAATCATAACATGGAAATGTGGCAACGATAATTAACATTTAAATTAGCATGAGCTAAGGCTCCTTGCACATGAAGCATGAGTAAATCCACATTGAACATGAAGAATGAGTAAACCCTCGTTGCACTTGATTTAGAATGATTCAATAGTTATTGATAATTATTTATCATGATACTATACTTTACCCAATGCATTGGAGCGCTATAAGGGAGTACCCTTCTTAAACATTTCATTTCATGCATTAGTGTGCCACATGGAACATAAAACATGGATTCATAAAACATGATCATTTATTCCACGATAAAGGAATGTGGAATTAATAAATGAATCTTTATAATCAATATGTATATGTGCACAAATTTTAATACCCTTGATGGAGAAATGGGCATGGTATTCACTACACAATGGCATTGGATTAGAAAATTGGAGCGATTTCGGCAGCGTATCGGCGTGACATAAGAATTCATAAAAATGATTTATGAGAGAAAAATGGATTCCTCATCATATTTACATGTAATGGATAGTAAGGAGGTCATACAGATACATGTCCCATCAATTGTAATGGAATTTAGATTCATGATTCAAAAGTATTGCTTGAATGTAAATGAAGAGAGAGAAGTTGCTTTCGGAATTTCGGCATAGTAACGGGTGTACATGGGATGCATTTCATGAGAGATAAAGGGGTCTCACATCATTAAAAAAATAAAGAGGGTAGTATTAGAGAGGTTAAAACCATACCCCAACATTCATAATTGAAACTAAAATGGCCAAACAACTTTATGAAAATTGGACAAAAATGAGAAAGGAAGAAAAAACCATTACTTGGATGTTTGCTTCTAATGGCTTGAGAGAGGCTTGGGAGAGGCCTCAAGGGAGATGGGGGAACATTGGGAGGATTAAATAGAAATTAGGGAAGAGTTTGTAAGAACTCCAAAGGCATTTATTGATGAGGAAGTAGGATCTTGGGTGGGTTTATATAGGAAAGGTAAGTGAATTATTTATTATTTAGGTTTGGAACCCCTTACATTAGACTAATCCAGATCACAAAACAACTCATGGTTTTTTACCATGGATTTTGGAAAAAGAGAGAGGAAAACAATATTTTATAAGTTTAGAGTCCGAAATTCATAAAATAATGGGGTTTCTTATGTGGAGGTGAGTCACACCCCCATGAAAAATAATTTAAAAAGACAAGATTTTTAATAAGTCTTGAGGGGTCCATTAATGCTTTGTAAAATAAGTCAAAAAATCCCAAAATCACATTATTTTAATAGTAATACATATATTAGCCGAACATAAAGCTTATAGTATTTTATTACATCACTGTTGGGTTATTATGATGTTATAAAACACATTATATATTTAAAAGGTATTTAATTTTTACCCAAACATTTGACTGTCTCAGAATAGTTTGAAAAATTCACAGTTGGATAATTTCGACGTCCTGATTCTAGAAATAACATTTATTTTATATAAATAATTTTATATATATATTTATTTTCACATTTTAAAATAAAAATGACATTTATCGAAAATTCACGGGTTTTGACAAAAATAGCTTTCAAACCTTAATAAAAATTACAATTACATTTATAAAATTATAAGATCATTGATATTTAATAAAAATTAATTTAATAATAGTAATAATATTTTATTAAAATAATATTTAATTCCAAAATCCCTTAATTTAATAAAATAGAATTCGTAATTAAATAATAACAAAAAACACTATTTGTACATTCAATACTATTTAAAATGTATCAATGATGACAAGAAAGTTTATTCATTATTATATTCAAAATAATGTACATTAACATAGAACTAGAGATTTTTTACATAACCCCTTAAAACAGCTGCATAAGACCTAAGGGTATGGTGTGTGATGGTGACAGACTCTTGGATTGGCTCAGATAACATCGCTCGAGTGGTAATCTCTATCAACATTTACTTTTATTGTAGACGGTCCTATTAGAGCTTGATATGATGAAGCTCAGCTTGTGCTTGGTCAAGAGAGAATCCCAATGATGCCACCTCTTTTCCGAGCTCCAAAAAATTGGTTTCTTATAGAGTAATTCTACTAGATGAAACTGTCGCTTCTTTTGTCTGTGTAAATTGGGTTTGTTAAAGCCTTATATTTATAATAATCATGTGATCACGGTTCAAACGACTATAAAATTAATAGTCACAATTCATAACATAAAACTAGAGAAGTATAAATTTTATATAAACGTTTAACATAATGATACATTTAATTAGATCAAGAGTGATTTCCATTAATGAAACATTGGGTCGTTACAATATTCCCCCTTAAGAAATATCACCCTTAAAATTTCCATTCCCACACTAAAACATATGTGGGTAACTTAGCTTCATCATTTCCTCTAATTCCCAAGTCTTTTCTTCAAATTTGTGGTTTCATGACAACACCTTGATGAGGGTCATCATCTTATTTCGTAGAACTTTTTCTCTACGGTATATGATCTTCACTGGTTTCTCCTCATAAAAATGATCATCCTCCAACTATACCACCTCAAAAGAGAGTACATGTGAAGGGTCCGATATGTACCTCCATAAGAGGGATACATTAAAGACATCAGGTACTTTGGCCATGGTAGGTGGAAGTGATAGTCGATAGGACATAGCCCCAACACGATCAAGAATATCGAAAGGGCTGATGTACCTTGGACTTAACTTTTCTTTCATTCCAAACATCATGACCTCCTTCCATGGAGATATGCATAGAAAAACCATGTCTCGAAATTTAAACCCAAGGTCTCATCGATGATTATCTGTATAACTCTTCTGTCGACTCTAGGCCTCCTTGATATGTTGTTGAATGGTTTTTACCTTCTCCACTATTTCATCGACCATTTCTGGTCCAAGCAGTTTACATTCACCAACCTCATCCAATCATGTCGGTGATCCGCACCTTTTCCCATACAGGGCTTCATAAGGTGCCATTTTGATGCTCGAGTGAAAACTGTTATTATAAGAGAACACAACTCGGGGAAGATGTTGATACCATACTCTTTTAAAGTGCATTGATCACGCTCTCAACATGTCCTCAAGTGTTTGGATATTCTTCTTGGATGGGCCATCAGTTTGGGAATGATAGGCTGTACTGAGGAGCAGTTCAGTATTCAGAGAATGTTGAAGATTCTTCCAAAACAAAGAGGTGAATCCTGGATATCAGTCAGACACAATAGATAGTGGCACTCCATGCAGCCATAACACTTCCCAGATATATATATATACCAGTTGATCCAATGAGAAATCTTCTCGAATAGCAATGAAGTGTGTAGTCTTTGTAAGACGATCCACCACAACCCAGATTGAATTGTTTCATTTGGATGTCCTCGAAAGTCCGGTGACAAAGTCCATGGTGATGTTATCCAATTTTCATTTTGGTATGGGCAATGGTTGCATCTCCCCTTATACTTTTTCATCTCTACCTTCAATTTTTGGCACACCAGGCACATTGATGTATAGTTAGCGATCTCTTTTTTCATATTATCCATCATAAAGTTTTCTCAAAGATCTCGATACATCTTTGTGTTCGCTGAGTGAATAGAGAAATTTTATCTATGTGCATCATCCAAAAGTTCCTTCTTCAGCTCCGGACATGATGGAACACATAGTCCTTTCCAAAATCGCACAATTCATTATTCATTAACATTAAACTCCGAGGATTTCACTTTTTTGAATGATTCTACTTTTTCTTTAATTCCAACATCATCCTTTTGATCATCCTTTAACCTTTCCAAAAGAGGCGTTTGAGAAATCATTTTTGAAAGGATTGATAAAGTTCCCTTCTATATGATTCCCATGTCCATCTTCATCAAGTCTAAGATGATTGGATCCTTCTCGATTCGCATCAGTGATAGAATCACTAGGTCCTTTCTACTTAGGGAATCTACCATCTTGTTTTCTTTCCCAGGTTGGTAATGTATTGAATAGTCATAATCCTTGATGAGCTCTATCCATGTTCTCTAGAGAATATTAATCTCTTTCTGTGTTAATATATATTTAAGACTCTTGTGGTCAGTATATATCTCACATTTCTCCCCATAGAGATAATGCCGCCATATTTTCAAGTAAAATATCACCGCCGCCAAATCCAGATCATGTGTTGGATAGTTTCTCCCATGGATTTTCAACTTCCATTCGGTATAGGATATCACTTTATCATTTTGAAATATCACATAGCCGATTCCCTTCTTCAAGGAATCACTGAATACAACAAAAATTTCCCCACTTGTTGGTAAAGTGAGAACGGGCGTAGTGATAAGCCTCCTTTTCAACTCCTTGAAACTTTCTTCGCATTCATCACTCCACGAAAACTCTACTCCCTTTTGAGTTATCATGGTAAGAGGGTTGGAAAATCATGAGAAATTTCTCACATATCGTTGATAATATCATTCTAACCCCAAGAAGCTACGGATATGTGTTACCGATGTTGGTCTTAGACATCCATCAATTGCATCTGTTTTGGAGGGATACAAAGTTATCCCATTGCTTCTGATGATATGGCTCAAGAATGAGACCTCCTTCAACCAGAACACACGATTTCTTTAGTTTTCATAGAGCTTATCCTTTCACATTGTCTTTAGTAATATTCTTAAATGCTCCTTATGATCCTCCTGGGTTTTGGAGTATATTAGAATATAATATATAAAGGCTACCACAAATTTGTCAAGGTAATCTCTAAAGACTCTATTCATCAAGTCCATGAATATTTATGGAGCATTAGTGAGTCGGAAAGGCATCACTATGAATTCATAGTGCCCATATCTTGTACAAAAAGCCATCTTGGGGACATCTTCCTTCTTCACCCTTACTTGATAATATCCAGGCCGCAAATCTACCTTGGAGAGGAATTGTTCTCCACCCATCTGATCAAATATGTCATCAATTCGTGGGAGAGGATACTTGTTCTTTATCGTGATTTTGTTGAGCTCACGATAATTGATGCAAAGGTGCATTGACCCATCCTTCTTCTTGACGAACTGGACTGGTGCACCCCATGGTGAAGCACTTGGGCATATAAACCCTTTATCTAGATTCTCTTGTAGTTGTTCCTTTATCTCATCAAACTCTATGACAGTTATTCGATATGGATTCTTTGATATTGGTAGAGCCCCTGGTAGAAGATCAATTGATAATTCAATATCTTTTCTAGGAAGAAGACCAGGCAGTTCCTCGGGAAACACTTCAGTGAATTATGTCACAATTGGAATTTCTTCAAGGATGGTTTCTTCCTTGGAATCAATCATCTTTGCCAGATATGCATGTTCGTAGGGATGTAATATCATGCTTGAGATGATGGAGCTAAAGGAGATTTATCTTCCTCTTAACAATTGTAAGAATCGGGGGTCGATTCACCATATGGAGTGTGATTTCCCTTTCCTGAAAATTTATGTCACCTCTATATAAGGAAAGTCAATCCATGACAAGAATTGCATGAAATTCCACCAGAGGGAGTATGACGAGGTTCTCTGAGAAATTCAATCCACATATTATAACATAGGAGGACTGATATTCATGGGATTAAATGATTTCCCCATTTGCCGTACTCACCGACATCATCAATTCCAAGATTTGTGGTGGTGTTGGGATTGTTCTACTAAACTTTCGAGATATAAAAGAATGCAAAGAACCTGAATCAAAAAGTATGTTTTCTAATCATGAATTAATAACTAGCGTACCTATCACCACTTCGTTGTCAGGGTTCAATTCGGTAGAAGTGATGGAAAAAGATCTTTCTGGATCCCTTGGAGGTTATCGGTTACCTCCAAAAACCCTTGGATTAGGGAACTAATTGGAAAAATGCCCTGGTTATTTGCAGTTGTAGCAATGAACAACGCGTTGAGGTTTGAACAGATCATTCCACTCCTCTGTCGCAGCCACATGTCTTTCTTGATGACAGTTAACAGCTAGGTTCTATTATCTTCCACACCTAAAGCATTTCCTTATCCCCTTGAGGCAACAACTAGGGTGTTTCTTTCTGCACTTTTGTAAATTGGGGTGCTGGATCATCTTAGCACCGATGGATTTATCCATCGGACAGTCAGCATTGAAGTCCACCATACGCTTCTTGTTCCCATGATACCCATGTGATTCCCCGATCTCTATTCCGACCTTGAGGGAACATCAGACAGTTTCCTTATATCTATTGAAGTCACAGATCGCTAATGCTTTCCGCATGCTAGGCTTCAGCCCACCAGAGAAGTGTTCAACCTTGCATTCATTGGTAACAACAAAGCCAGAAGCATATTGTGCAAGTCTTGTGATGTTTTCCTCATACACTCCAACATATTCTTCTTATTTTTTCTTGAGGGAAAGGAATTCCCTTTCTATCTTAAGCTGGGGGGTGCGTAGAAAATATTTATCAAAAAACCTCATCCGGAAATCCTTCCATTCCAACTCCTTGATCTCCTACTCAGGCTTTGTAATTTTGATCAACATCCTCCATTGATGAGCTTCACCCTCCATATGATAAGCCCCCAAGAGAACCTTTTCTTGTTCAGAACATTGAAGGATGGAGAAGATCTTTTCATTGGAGTTGATCCATTGTTCATCTATCAAGGGATCGGATGATCCACTAAAAGTAGGAGGCCTTTGTCTCATGAATCTCTTGATAGCGACTTGTTCCTTCATAGGGGGTTTGGACGTTCCTCTTGACCCGTGTTTCTATTCAAATCATGAGTTAGCTAAGAGAGAAGCGTGAAAAAGTTCACGATTCCCACTCCCATTGGATTGGGAATCTCATTAGTAGAGTCAATACAATGATCTTCACATCGGTTGTTAGCCCAAGTCCTCCTATTACCGGCCATTGGATGGAATAAAAGGAAAATTAAGAGGTTACACATAAAGGGAAATCCAATGAAAAAAGTTGATGACTTATAAATAAACTTTTATTTCCTTAACTCATGAGTATATAGGATTCAATCCAGGCTTTTCAGGATCTACGTTCTAACATATATTCTTTGGGGAGTTTTTTAAATTCCCTTAATAAGGGTTCATACTAATATTGTAAATTTATAAAAACTTATCCCCTGGGAGTGTCGTAACCAAGAGTGCAGCAAGGCCCGTTGTTGTGCACCAGTTCCTGTTCGAGTCTATCTCATAGCAGTGTTTTCGGGTTTTACCCCTAGGATACATCTGTGCCAGAGCCGCCTCTACCTGCTTGTATCCAGATAGGGATGTATTTTTTTGATAAACCACTAACTCGGAACATACCAAAACTTAGGGATGTTCTTATTATACTTAGTATTGTATCTAAGGCTTTACTAGGGTTTTCAAATCCTAATCCCAAAAATAACTAAACCTCCCTCTAATACCAACTGTGACAACGCTTCTTTTATTACAAACATAAACATGATTTTTTACATAAACTATTCACTTGATACAACATGGATGATCGAGAGGTATGTTGTATTTGTGGATTAGGATCATTACATAACATCTTAAATCATTAAATAAAACATCTTTCTTCATAACATCCTTTACATGACCACTACATTCCCTCGTACTTATCATTCCATGGGATAACCTGAGGACATGCATAAGAAAAGGGGTGAGATACAAAGCCCAGTAAGGTAATAAACATGGAATACATGAGGAGTAAAATACATGTTAGAAAATTGTAATATCAATAGTTCACAAGAGAAACATGAACATAAAGTCATGATAATGCATAATAATCATAACATGGAGATGTGGCAACAACACTGATCATGGAATTAGCATGAGCCAAGGATCATTGCACATGGAGCATGTGTAAATCCTCATTGCACATGAAGAATGAGTAAACAGTAATTTCACTTGAATTAGCATAAGTCAACAATCAGTGCACATGATGTATCATGATACTAGACTTTACCCAATGCATTGGAGCATTATAAGGGTTCATCATTCTTAAACATTTTATTTCATGCATAAGTGTGCCACATGGATCATAAAACATGGTTTCATAAAACATGATCATTTATTTCATGATAATGGAATTTGAAATACATACATGAATCTTTTTAATCAATAAGTAATTGTTCATAACGGTGAATACCCTTGATGGATAAATGGGCATGTTATTCACTTCACAATGGCATTGGCTTCGAAAATCTGTGTGATTTCGGTAGTATAACAGCGTGACATAAAAACTCATAAAAAGAGTTGATCAGAGAGAAAGGGGATCCTCATCATATTTACATGTAATGGACAGTAAGGAGGTCATATAGATACATGTCCCAACAATTGTAATGGGATTTTCATTCATGATACAAATTTATTTCTTGAATGTAAATTAAGAGAGAGAAGTTCCTTTCAAAATTTCGGCATAGTAACAGGTGTACATGGGAGGAATTTAATGAAGGAGAAAATGGGGTATCCCATCATTCAAACATAAAGAGGGAATTATGAGGGAGGTTCTAAACCATACCCCAACACTCATAATTTAAATTAAAATGGCAAAAAACTTAAAGAAAATTGGACATAAATGAGAAAGGAAGAAAAAAACCCTTACTTAGAAGTGTGCTTACAAAGGCTTGAGAGAGGCTTAAGAGAGGCTTCATGGGAGATTGGGGCACCTTGGGAGGATTTTATAGAGAGTATGACAGAGGTTGGAAGAACTCGAAAGGCTTTGAGTGAGGAGGAAGTGGGAGCCTGTGTGGGTTTATATAGGAAAGGTGAGTGAATTCTATATTATTTTGGTTTGGTACCCCTTACATTAAACTAATCCAAACCACAAATCAGATCATGGTTTTTTCCCATGGGTTTTGTAAAAGGATAGAGGAAAACAATATTTTATATGGCCAATTTCATAACTTCTTAAAATAATGGGGTAGCTTATGTGGAGGTGAGTCACACTCCCATGGAAAATAATTTAAAAAGAAAAGATGCTAAATAAGTCTTGAGGGGTCCATTAATTCTTTGTAAAATAAGTCAAACAAATGAAAAATCACATTATTTTAATGGTAAAACATATATTGGCCGAACATAAGTCTTATAGTATTTTATTATATCACTATTGGGTCATTATGATGTCATAAAACACAATATATATTTAAACAGTATTTATTTTTTACCCAAAAAGTTGACTATCTCCTAAAATTATGAAAAATTCACCGTTGGATATTTTCGACCACCTGATTCCAGATATAATTTTTTTTATCTAAATAATTATTTAAATATGTTACTTTTTACTTTTTAAAATAGAAACCACATTTTTCGAAAATTCACGGGTTTTGACAAAAATAGCTCTCAAACCGTAATAAAAATTACAATTGTATTCATAAAATTATAAGATCAATTATATTTAATAATAATTAATTTAATAATAATAATATTAATAATTTATTAAAATATTATTTAATTCAAAAATCCCGTACATTAATTAATTAGAATTCTTAATTAAATAATATCTAAAATCATTATTTGTAATTCAAAAACAATTTACAATGAATCATTGATGACAAGAAAGTATATTCATTATTATATACAAAAAATAATTTACATGAACATTGTAATAGAGATTTGTTACATAACCCCTTGAAATAGCATCATATGACCTAAGGGTAAGGTGTGTGATGGTGAGAGACTCTTGGGGTGGCTTAGATAACATCGCTCAAGTGGTAATCTCTATCAACTTCAACTTTTCCCATAGACGGTCCCATTTGAGCTTGACATGATGAAGCTCAACTTGGTCTTGGTCAAGAGCGAAGACCAAGGAAGCCACCTATTTTCCAAGATATGAAAAACGGGCTTCATATGGAGCAATTCTACTGGATGAGGCCATCGCTTCATTTGTCTGTGTAAATTGGGTTTGTTACATCCTTATATTTATACTAATCTTGTGATCACCGTTCAACGGCTATGAAAGGAATGGTCACAATTATTAGCATAAAACCAAATAAGTTGAAATTTTATACAAACGTTTTACATAAAGATACATTTAATTAGATCAAGAGGGATTTCCATTAATGAATCTTTGGGTCGTTACAAGATAACCCCATCCCTTCCCTAGTGCTCTAGGATATTATTATTAAGGGATTTTTGTAGATTCTATTATAATCTTCAGGGATCACTTTGATGTATTTTGGAATTTACACTAAATTTCTCATCCTTCTAGAGAACTCATTGATCTCAATTCCTTTTCATGTGTTGAAAATGTTAAGTGTTTTCACAACCCGATCTAGATGTTTTAATGGAAAATTAATTTTTTTTAATTATATATAATTTCATGAAGGGGACATGATCTATTCAATTCCAATCACTTATCTCAAAATCCCTTGAGTTGATTTAATTTATTAGGTTGGTGTCTCAGTATAATGGATATTTCTAACAAAAAAATAAAAATTTATCGTTTTATATTATTATATTAATTTTAAAAATGGTTTATTAGATATTAATGGGGGTCAATTTATTTATTTACATCTCTTGGGTCATGGTAAATGATATTTAACTGGGTTTCGTTAAAAATATATTTACTCAAGTCACATGTTAGATGAATTGCCTCAAAGATCGTTTTGACCCAAAAATGAATTTGGTAGCATGTGAGTATTAATTAATCTCTTACATCTTCATTTTATAAAATTTTGGAAATGTTTTATTTAATGTTTTTAGAAAAAATTTAACATGGTAACCATAAGTACATTGGGTTGTTCACATATAAAAAATTAGTGCATTTGAAAAGACTAGATATTTTTTGTTGTGATATCATTTGACTGTTGTAGGAACCCTTACCATTGTGATTCAAATTTACATTGACTAATGTCCCATTCATGTACACATTATATATTTTCCATAGTCAAGAGAAAATTTTTTCTTTGTTTTATTCATGTTGGTGAAGTTTTAGGGATTGATTTCTCACATGTTTTTCTTATGGTAGGTTTGATCGTTGCCCTTTATTTACCTTTTTTATTTTCACATTAATTCATTATTTTTTTAATATGGACTTAATAAAGGAATCCAAATGATTTTTTATGAAAAAAAAATTTCCAATTAATCTTCTTTAGAGAACATGAATCCTTTTAAAGATCATTTTAATGGTTTCATGGTGACTGTCATATTATAGATTCGTGGTGGTATTCTACAGGGATTTTTCCTCAAACCAAAAATATGGATTAGGGTGAATGAATAATTGTTTATGAAGGATATGAGAAATAGGAATGGTGTAATATTTATTAAATACTTTTATTTGTTAATTTCACTATCATTATGGGCTGGGATAGGGGTGAAAGTAGTAAAATTAAGGATTAGTTTTGGTCTTAGACTTTTTTTTGGATTATCCTTTTGGATTTCTTTTTTTGTATCGTTGTTTTGTATCTCTTCTTCCATTACATACTATATTTTTTAATTTTTATCTTGTTATTCATGGTCATGTTTTGATGAAATTCCATGGAGAAATAATTACCATGGTTCTTTTTGATGACCATGTTCTTATCTCTATCACATAGTGATTGGGAAATGCTCTTAGAGAATATGAAGATCCAATTCGGGTGGCATTTAATGAAGAGAAGTGTTGGTTAATAGCAATTTAACATTATTTATAAATGATAATTTGGCTGTAACTCTAGTTAACTATTTTCCATAAAAATAAATAGATAATTTTATATTATATATATTTATATCCAACTTGTATGGCTTGTTTACATTTTTTAAGACTTCTTATAGAACCCTTTGGAGAAATTATTACTTTGTATGTATATATTGACCCCTATATATGCACTCTAGTGCATATGATGATTGCCTTAATTTATTTGGTTCTTGGTAAATGAATTTTTCATTTGTAGATTTGATCATGGGTGGGAAGTCATTCCCATTTGAAGCATATATATGGGTCGATGGTGGTGTGTGGAGGATCCCAATTGCTTAATATAGAAGTATTGTAACTTTTTATTATTTCATGGTATTTAATTTATCAATATTTTAAATTTTTCGGTATGATATTTGAAAATGTTGGTCAATCATATTTCATTAATTTTTATCTTATATGTCTTAAGAGTTATAACTTATGTGCTGATGATGTTTTAGGGAATCCATTCCCTGATGTTGTACATTCACCCAATTAAACATGTTAACTTCTTATCATGATATAGGGGACACTTATTATGTTACTAACAATCTATGTTGGGTTTTAGGTATATCTCGGATATCTTGTAACATATTTCAAAACCATTCTATATTTTAATGTCTTGAGTCACCTTAGGAGGATTTTTCTTATTTGAATAATTTGGAGAGATCAACTGAGAATAAACAAAAGTAGGATCAATGAAAATCCTCCCCTAACACACTAATATCTATAATATTTCTATAATATCGATTTATTTAAGGGAATTATTTGATATGAAAATATTAAAAAAATGTTCACTGCGATAATATAAATCAACTGAAAAAATACCATTATTGTATTCCAAAAATTATACCAAATCATACCTCTGTTAAATAACAAAAAAATGAGTGATCCTATACAATTCCTTAAACATAACCAACAAGATACTATTGAAAAATAACTAATGATAAAGAGATGGAATCCTATGATAGAAAAACCATCAAGAGGAATCGATCATCAATTGATGAATCAATTTCAATGTAAAACTAAGAATGAATCCAATGATGAAACATGAAAAAGTCACTGATTAAATTAGATCTAAAAATTAAAATGCCGATGAAACATGCCATTCAAACCAATTCTTTGTAGAATAATGTGAACTTTAATGGTATTTTACTTGAAATATATAATTTTTTAATAGCTTTTTACTCTAGAAATACTAAAAGAAAATGAACCATAATAGAACTTATTATAATGACATACAAACATTAGGACATTACTTTTATACATTGGGAAACAACTTTATGAAAATTTCAATAAGAAATCATCAGTTAATAAAAATAAAATAAATTGTTTTATTATAAAGAATATGTTCATTCCATATAAAATATTATTATGAATTTGGTGTTATAATAGAAAATTTTAAATTAAATATATTTGATATATAATTAAAATAGATTAAACACCTTTAATATTAAAAATAAATATTTTTCACATATATATTTTTTATGTGATTTGTAATTTGTCTAAAAAATGAAATTGACTAGTTTGAAATTATTATTATGATAATATGTAATATTTAAATTTAAAATCCAATAGATTAAAAATAATTTATTTAGAAAATTAAATTAAATTAAATTACAATAATTAAATTCTAGAAGATCATTTTTCTATAAAACATGATAGTTTACATTTTAAAATTTCAATTAAATGTTAAATTTATAAATTTTAGAATCATAATTTTACAAAATGAAATGCATTTTCCCAATTATCGTGGAAAAAATAATCTTAAGGTTTGTTTTTGGGATTTTCCTGATGTGATTGATTTTTAAAAAAAAATTAGAAACCTATTTTATAAAATATAGTATGTTTTGTGATATCATCAAGATATAATTATTAAATTAAATTTTATAAAAACATTTTCTCAAAAAATATATATTCAAGGAGTAATATAAATTATTTAAATAACATGTTATTTATTTATGAACCTATTTTGGACATTTTAGAAACTATGTCATATTTTATTAACGTAAAAAATAATTTTTGGTCATTTTAAATTAATTATGTATTCATAAAATTCCATAATGTAGTGGATTTATTTTATATTAACATAAATATTTTACCATAAACAAAAAAAATTCATGTGAATCAATACAATACATGATTTTTTTTAAATTATTTTATTTATGGTTAAAAATGGATTTTTATAAAAAATATTTTGTTTGAATTATTGCTGTTTTATAAAAAAAATATTTTACTCTCATTATGAAATGAATATTTGGATGTGGTTTTTATATTTTAAAATAAAAAAATAAAATTATTTAGAAAGGTCTATTTCATTTTTATTCAAAAAATTACCATCTTAAATCTAAAACACCATGGTAATGGGAAAATATGGTAAAATAGGAAAATTAAGGAATAAGGACACAAAATATCACAAAAAACAATCCTAATACGATTACATAGATTATTAACTGAACATAAAATTAACATTTTCAAGGTTTTATTTATATTTTATTCACATTACCTAAGAGTTAGTTCACAATTTTTATTGTGTAACTAATATTAACGAAATTCCACCACTCTCACATATACACTTATCCCTTCCTAATCCCAACCATCTTCAAACCCAATGCATATTATATATATTAAAATATATCATTACATATCTATAAATCACTTTAATATTTCATAGACGTTAAAAGTTCTACAAAATTGCAATATAAGAAGTCATAATTTATGGTCTCAAGGAGGATGTCAAAGGAAGGGTTTATTGTCGTAATCGAGTTCATTCAAATTTCATTCTTATAAAATGACCTCCAAATATCATATAACCAAAATAATATCAATAATATAGCTAAATTGGCATACTAAAATAGTATTATTTTTATTTAACAACAATTATTTTATTTTTCTTAATCCATTTGAAAATTAAATCATCCTTCATGTTATATGTAGATTATTGTCTTCGAGATCAATGTTTTTATTTTTTCATCACTACATTACATGGATGGTTCTATAGGAAACTATAATGAATAATTATTATATTAATGAATTTTTAAAATTATGAAATTATTAATTGGGAATTACAATAAAAATATTAACAATAAATGATCAATGTTAATTGAAGAGAGTAAAAAGTGCATTCAAAGTCACCTTTTTGTAATTTTAATATATCATGGAAGATGAATGAAATTTTATATATTTTAGGAAATTATTAATACATGATATTAATTAATAGGTATTTTTTATGTTTTTAAGTGATAATATTTATATTTAACTCATTATTAATATACCATTTTCAGGTTTTTAATAACTTCCCAAACAAGAAAAATACGGTTTTCATATTTAATAATCGAACCTAAAACTACAATAGATTAAACTTGGAAGTTTATAAATTATTATATAACCTCAATTAATATAATGTTAACATTATACATATATATATATATTTCAAGACCATGGAATGATAATGGAAATCATTATACAGAAACTAACATTAAATGTTTAAAACTACTGACACTAACAATCAATGTTCACAAAAAATAGGTGATGAATGTGTAATAATTTAAAATAAAATATCAATGTTAATGGTTAAAAATATGAATAATGATATTAATTTAAAAAAACATGAGTGTAAATTTATTATACATGATGTTATATTATATCTGACTAAACATGAATACAAGGTAAATGTTTCTTGGGATAAATTCCAATACCTCAAGGCATGTTTTATTTCATGCACTTTTTCTATGTTATTTTGAAAACATAAATCTTGGATATTTTATATATATATTTCATGTATTTCATATGAAATTTATACCCAAATCAGTTTATATCATATAATTTTTTGGTTCAACTCTTATAAAATCTGCAAAGGTTCTTTTTCCAAATTTCTATTTGTTATACACATTTATAATTATGAACCGATTATTAAATGAAATAATGTAACTAATATCCATTGACCTATTTTATCACAAATGAAATTTGTTTCAGGTTATGTAAAACTCTATTTCAGATTCCATTTCTTTGTCGATTCAAATCATTACCAAATACATAAGGGGTTCATAACTCAAATTATATTCCATGAGTTATAACTTTTCTTATTTACTATGTTACTCTATGATTATGTTAATAATAACCAATAATTATTTCTTATTTTTTTCAAAAAATTATATTTATTTATATATCTTCCAAATTATGTCTTCTTTAATATAATCTTATCTCACTTATTAGGTACTTTTTAAGGGTTTTTCTTCTCAATTACAATTCATTGAGACATATTTCATACTATGAACCTATGTTAATTTATATGGTGTATATACCATTTATTTGACGTATCATATCATGACTAGAATTTTACTTATGGTATTTTAATTTCCTCCTCTAGTTATTTATTTTAATGTGGTTTTGATATTAACACTTGTAAGACATTTTATATTAAACCACATCATTAAAACAATTAATGTCATTTACAAAACAATTTTCCTACCATACACATATTATTCATAATATTTTAGAATTCCACTATTATATATTTAAATGTCTATTTACATTCAATTTCAACTATCACAGAGTTTCATTATAATGGTTTGAAAAATAATCTTTTTAATGTTTTATGTATATTTAATTTTTACAATTTCATAATAAAAGTTTCAAATGAATATTTTTATGATTCAACACCTGATTTATGTTTATTACAATTATGTTTTTTCATATTTATCATGATTTATATTCAATTTTTCATGGCTTTTAAATGAAAATACTATTCCTAATATTTTATAAAATTCTTATTTCTTAAAATTTATAGAAAAATGATATTTCTTGATATTTTTAAATGAGTATTTCTATTAATTTTGTAAATTTATGTTCACTATTATCAAAATACATTAATTGATCTTATGATTTACTAGGGATATTCTATAATGATAACATAATAATTGTTTCTATGAATGAATTATCATTCTTATTTAGGATGTTTTCAAGAATCCAATTTCTTTTCCATGATTAAATTATGTTATTATGGAATGATTATTGTCAATATGTTCTTATAGAATTAAAAAAAATTGTGATTTTGTGATGGGGGTCCTATATAGCTCTCTAACGCATTGGGTAATGTATAATATCTAATGAGAAAACAATGTGAAACTTTTTCTGATGCTCGATCCATGATGGGAAATGAGTTTTGTTGATCGATCCACTATAATGAACATGAAGTGATAAATGATCCGCTATGATATGTATAATTAGGAGTGAAGCTTGATCTAAAATATTACGATTTCCATCCCAATTTTTATTAAAAAACATTATTCTATATTATCAAGGCTTTTTTATACTCTTTGGATCATTGTTATTGATTCATTTATGAATCATAATTTATTTTATTCCCAAAATATATTATATGAATCATGCTTCATAATATATGTTTTTGGGTATGAATATCTTATGTAATGACCATTCACATTGATTATAGTCTCATACCCTTATGCTTATCTTATGCTCACATATTATCATTTATTGTTCTCCCTGATGTTTTCCCTTTAATAAGGAACTGATATCTCCATTATTATGTTTCTATTTACCCATATTATTAAGAGATTACATTGTTTTATATGTCATGAAGGTTTATCATGTACAGATAATTTTATGGGTGATGTTGAATAAATTATGTGAAAGAATATATTGTTTGTTTAATGGAAACAATTTACATTTGGAAGGAAATAGATGAGTATTGATACCTAAGGGTATTATTCCTAACTCACTAAAAATATAATACTAAAACAAATTTGGTATGTATGTGACTAAATATTGGTAATTGATATTGTAATAATGTATGGTCAAGTCATGGTTTCAATAGATGGTATCATGTATAGTATATGAGAAATATGTTTTTAGCCAATGATCTATGTATATGTGTATTGTTGATTTTATTCAGTATCACATTATGGTATAGATATAATTATTATTTGTAATTTTGTAAAATGATAGAATTTTAAAAGTTGATGACACCATAAAATGTTAATAAATTTTAATTTAACTATGAGTTCGAAGTCAACGATACCGATTTTTATGTATTATGTGATTGTATTTTGAATCAATTATTAATATTTTAGAGAATTTTATTTTGTATTAGAAAGAGTTTATGATTGCGTTTTAGATTATCCTTTGGGATGGTATGTGATTTGATGTTGAGGTAAATATGGTTAATTTGAAAATTTGGTAAATTTTTTGGGGATTATAGGATGAGATAACCTTCTGGATTGAGAGGTGATTTTGTGTCAACGTGATATAGGATATTTTCAAGAAACACTAACATATATTATTTGAATGTTTATGGTAATGAAAATATTTATTGGAATGAGATTAATTTTTTTTGGGTAAATATTATGTGGATTTCCAAGAGCATTGGTTTCCCTAGTTTTGGGTTTATTATTTTTAAATAAAGATCATAACGAATTTTGGTTAGTTGTTTTTTTATGATTTAATGATTTATATATGAAGGATAAAACATAAGGTAATCTATGTTTAACTGAATGACAATTATAAAGTTATAATTAAACGTATTGTATCAAGGGTATGAAACGAAGGTATTATTGGATACAATATCCTATAAATTATTTTTTTTATTCAAATTTTTTAAAATTATTATCCAAAAAACTTTGTTATAGTATTTGAATGAAAACATGATCATTAAAATTTATCATTGAAATGTATGTTTCTTAAAACCCCTTATTCATATAACCATAAATATATACTTGATATAAATGATTGAAACAATTGGAAATATAGTTATATGTCTATTATGTGGAAAAGTAGGTGTGTTTCCCCATGTATTAAGGTGATAACTCATTATAAATTATATAATAATTCATTACTATATTTATGTAAATCATTATATTTTTCTGATGGTGATGTAAATTAAAATAGTTTAGTCAAAATTTATTTAATGTTCTAGAATGTAACACCCTATTATTTTTTATATATATTTATTTAAATGTATAATTTTTTCATTAACTTGATTCACACAAAAAACTGATTTTATATGATCTATGATATACATTATTATAATTCAAGGTAACCAATAACTCATTATAATTGTACAATTTGAAATGAAATTATGAAAATGCTGTAAAAATAAATCCTCATGTAATTATAAATCTTATAAAATTATTTATTACAAAAGCACATAAATTTATATTTTAAATTTTCTAATTATTATTATTGGTGTGTTTTAAAACAAATTTATTTATTAAATATTTTGCTTAAATAGTTAAATGTGATTAGACCTGTTTAATATTAAAAGTTATTGTATTTCAATGATTTTTTTTATGTGATGCAAAAATTATCATAATAAAGTAACTTGAATACTTATAAATGATAATGATAAAGATATTTAATATTTTTCGAATATAAAATAATATAATTACACTAATTTGTTTTATATTTTTATTAAATAAGATTAATAGCACATAGAATTTAAATATTTGTTTTAAATTTAACTTATTTTTTTATATTTTATATTTTTATTTTGAAGAAATATATATAAATGTTTAAACCAGAACATTATAAAACTAAATTCTTTTTTTAGTTTATAATTCTCAATAAATATTAAGGGAATTTTATGGTTTTTGTTCTGAAAATGTTTATTTTTATTTAAATAGATAAAATATCCTTTTTATAAATACCATAACTTTTATGATAACATAATGATATAAACATGAGTTAAATTTTTATAGAAAACTATATAGACCTAAAATTTATTTAATAAGTTAGAGAATATAATTAAGAATATAGTTTTTTATTTATAAACAACTTTTGTAAATTTTTCAACCCAATAAGTATTTTAGTGTAATAGTAAACTTTTTTTTCTCCATTTCATTTAATTAATTATTATTTTGGTTTCATTCATTTCTATATTAAATTGAACGTCACATAAATTTATATTTTTAACTATAAAATATAACCTGTATTTGTAATCAATACATTTTATGATTTGGTTGTAAATCAATTTTTATGTTAATAAGGACATTTTTCTAATAATTATTTTTTGTGTCTATTAAATGTATTTTTTTGAAAATTAATTTCTTCCAATATGATTTTAATTTAGAAATTTTGTTATCATATTTTTATTCAAAATATTAATATTTTATAATAATTTACATTTTATTTTTTTCAAATAATAATATGTTACAAAATAATAGTTAGACACCTCAGTAAATGATAAATGTGGTTAAATGGATAAATTAAGTGATAGAGCCACATGAAAAAAATTCTTATCCATAAAAGGGTGGATTAAATTTATTTAAACCACATAATTAGTAACTTATTTTCGTCCATATTTTCCCCAAAATTATTTTTATTTACTTCCCCTTTTTACATTATGAAATTAATAATACAAATTTTCACCCTCTCTCACCGTAAAAATGACCCCTTAAAACACCAATTTTCCTCATATATATTGCATCCTAGCACAACAAAAATCCACAAAAAACACTAATACAACTCCTTCCCACATACTATCCGTTCTTTTCACGTAAAAATAACAATATATGAAAGGTTAACATGTTGTCTAAAGGAGGATAGTGAAGGAAGGAATGATTGTCTCAACGTATTTCATTTATGTTTATTTCTTCTTCCACATCATAATAATATATTATATCGAAAATTATATAACTAAATAAATATCATTAGTATACAAAAAAATTATTATGTTGATGAATCAACCATTATCTTCCTTCCTCTCATCCAATAGAAATACAAAATATTTCCCATGTTATGCGGTTACTACTACCTCCATGAATGACACATTTCGTTTTTCACTTCCCCAAAACACGGATCATTATGAAAATAAATTTGATTAATAAATATGATATTTATAACAATATTATTATTTTATAAATATAAATAATTTATTATATTATTAATATTAACAATTAATGGACAATGTAAATTTGACAACAGAATGTGTTTGTATATTGGAAAAACTAAGGAAGTTTATAAATTTTTTGAAACTATAATGATAAGATATTAATATTTAAATATTTTTTTCTGGTTATCAAATGATAAATTAAATATATAACTCATTTTTATGACTCCATAACAGGTTTCCTAAAATTTTCAAAAAGATGCTCTTAATATGTGTCAGTTTTAATTAGCAAACAAAAAATACATAATAATGAACCAGGAACATTATAAATAATTACAGAAATTCCACTAGAATAATTCTAAATATATGTATAATTTAATTGTAAAATGGAGATGAAAACTAAAAAATTTATAGTCAAATATTTAAGGAATTGTTAAAACTAAAAACACCAGCTATCGTGGTAGGGTTTCTCTCGGGGGCGCCCCATCTAGGGTTTCCCTCTTGCGCTGTCAATGTGGATAAATGATACTTCTTCACTTTATGGATTCTACTTAATGGGCCACTTATGATGCAACTCAAAATGTAGCTGATCTGCTTCTATGGTGGTTTCGGTGTGGTCTTTCAAATCTATAGGGCACACAGTTCTTATACAGATGGATACAGAGGTGTGCTGGACACTCTTGTCGGAAGGATAAGATATGGTGGGTGTGGGTCCACATCAGGTAGACAAGGTGCATCATGCGGTGGATCAATGGGGGCTTTGGATGTTGTGGGGGTAATAACAATTCCACTGTGGTCTATGGTGAGGCGGGTTTCTATTTGGAATTAATTGGAATTCGATCATGGGATGTGTTTGGATCGCTATAGAGTCATGAGACAAAGCAAGGTATTTTGACAACAAGGAGTTTTCGGGCCAGAGAAAGTGGTCATGAGATGTGTCTCTCTGGTTCTAAAATTGTTCAACACTAACAGATCATGAATCATTCTACCATGGAAGCCCATAACACACTCATGTATTGAACCATTTAATTTAATGTAATGGCCTTTGTGAAATTATGATTTTTAGAAATTCAATTATAAGGCTATGTGCCTCTCGACCTACGGTCTTCTAATGGGGATTCCCTAAATTTGTTAAATTGGTTCCCTACATTCTTTTTTTCTTTTTACAATTGGGATTTCCACAACCATTCCTATAAAAATATGTAATAACTGTGTAATAAATGAATATAAATGTAATGAAATTGACCCTGGAAGCCTTTATCTAGTGTGTTTTATAATTTAATGGGTACTAAGAACAAGGTTTATCATCCCAATGGGATAACTATTTTAGTAGGTCAGTCAAACTATATAAAAACATAATTATTTCAATAAAAATTTGAAATTAAAATCTATGAACAAAAACTATTTGAAATATACATAATGTTCTAGATTAACTCTTCAAGTCATTCATAATATACTTATTTGCATCCATGGTAAAAATAAAACATAATAAAAGGGTGATATAGGATGCTCAATAAGGGTATGAAATATAGTAGAATCTAACATAAATAATCAAAATCCACAGGGCAAGGTGAATAACAAAAAACACATGCCATTAAACCATAATCTTGAGCATGGGATGGAAAGAATAAAATCGTATTAAATAATAACATATAAATAATCAAATGAGAATCACACTTAACCATTGATATTCTACAAGTAGAATTATCATAATGATTATCAATTACATGTATCATAATTATGGAATTCATATGGTAGAATATATGAATCATACCATCGAGGCCTCAACCAAGACATCTGAAAATAAATTTTTAAGGCCTCATCCAAATACATGTCTTAAAATAAAAGGTAAAGGCCTCAACCAGGTCCATATCTGTTATGTCATGTGAGACCTATTGACGCATCATGTGGACATATCATGCCCCTCCTATCTATTACCATGTATAATAAATTCTTTTTAAGAATTATGGGAATAATAAACAACATATATTAAATTTAAATAACATTCTCTAATAAGTAAACATAATCACTAACGATTTTGAGTAATATAGTGAATGATATCAAGATATAACATTCATAGTCAAACTGATCAAAAACTGTTTAATAAAATATTTTTGAGGGTATAATCAAATATAAATCTCAAATTAAGCATAATATTCAACAAATGGGTGTTGAATGATATGATAATATTCTCATAAAATCATCGAGGAATTCTTCATAGAAATACAATTACTACTTTTCAAAGAAGTGTTCTTTTCTAAATTAACATTGTAAATGTAAAAAAATTAAGATTTTAAATATGTGCATACAATAAAAGAAATGGTAAAGAAATAATAAATTATATTTTTGGAAAAATTATGTCTAAATTAATTTAAAATCACTAAAAATTGTATTTATAAATAGTATACTTTGGTGTGGTTTAATAAAAAATATGATAGTATTTAAAGTATACAGAGACATAAATGTTTAAATAAACAAAGAATATTGAACAAATATAGTTTTTATTTATAAAAATATTTATTATAGAAAAATACTGGTGGATTAAAATAGATTATGTAGTGTACAAGGAAATGGGTAAGTAATAGGGAAGTTCCATTAAATCGGTCTGGCATATTGGATATAATTGAAAAAAAACCATATAAAACAATGTATTTCCCATAAAATAAGGCTGGAATAATCCTAATATATAATATTAGTACATATAAATATAATTTTAATGTTATATAAAATTAAATAATAATTAAATTGGGGTAAAGAGGGAGAAAGCGAAACCCAACTGAAAATGGTTGTCCAGGAATAAAGGCTTACCTTATGTCTGAATGTGTTATGTGCTTGCACATATGTCTTGTATAATGAAATTATATTCAATAAAAAATAATTCAGTGCCATTTATGAATTATTAATTTTAATATAATCTTATAAAGGTCATTTATGGATTTTTTATGAGTTATAATATTCAGTTTTTTCATTCATGAGTGTTTCTTTCCTTGATTTTCATGATTGAATCTCTTATATACATGTATGAAAGATAATGTAAAATAGGAATAATTACATATAATTGAAATTATATGTTATTGAATTACACAAATGAGAATTACTTGTCTTATCTTACATTATTTTCTAGATATAATGATTATTCTTTAGATAAAGCATTAATGATAACCATTTAGATAATTTTGTTGTTCTTTAGAACATCCCAAACAAGTTTTGACTTATATTTTATTATTATGAATATATTGTCGTGACTCGTCCCCCATGGCCCGTGTTGTGACTACCCTAAACCCACATTCCATAGTCTAGGGGATTGTGACTTGCACAGATAACATATTTCCAAAATTTGGGAAGGTGTTGCCATTATGACTTGTAAACCCACACAACCACGTAGAAAGCAAGATACGAACTCCAGAAAACAGTATAGTAAAAGAGAGAGTATAGTAAGCAAAAATGGGCCAGAATACAAGACCAGCTAGAAAGTATAAGAAACAGAAAGTACAATTAAACTTCAATACCTCATGTGATAACCCTCCAAGGATCCAACCTGAAGGGTAGGTACAGCTCTCGAATGGTCGTCTCTATGGTACACGTCATCTAAGGTTCACCTCTGAGCTACCTCCAGTCCTGGTACTCTCATCCTCAGTCAGTGATGTCCATCATCTGCACCAAAAACAACATGGTGTGGGAATAGCCCGTGTAGGGGTGAGTATAACAATACTTATATGGGACCTCGAGACCCTCAAGGTCTCAGAATCCACAAAAGATAAACCAAAATGCATGAAAACAAATGACTAACCTACTTAGTTAGATTCCCATACATATACCTAGGATATCAAGTAAACGCATCTCAAACATGATGAATCAAATGGACCAACTCATTAGCCCAAAGCTTAAATGTTCCTCAAAGGAAGGGATACCATGAAGGTAAGTACCATATAGGTATTCCACATTTAATAATACCACCAAGGTATTATCAAAATGGAATGTACCACATAGGTACGAACTCAGCTCGCATAAGGTATAACTTTAGTAAAGTAGTAGAGATGATTAGATGTAACTACTGAATCATTATACAATGTTAAGATGCAAACCAACGAAGGATTTCTAATCATCATCTGACCCACATAGGATCTCAGGGTGCTGACCCACATAGGATTGCTCGGTGTTGACCCACACAGGATCACTCGGTGTTGGCCCATATAGGATCGCTCGGTGCTGACCCACTAAAGATCGCTTGGTGTAGACCCACACAGGACCACTAGGTGTTGACCCACAACGGATAGCTAGGTGCTGACCCACACAGGTTCACTCTGGTAGTCCCACATGGAATCCTAGATCAGAATTATGTGGGACTCTCAATCACAGACCCATGAAGGATCTCTTCCTCCATCCACAACTAGTTAATGGGTTCCCGCACTATGCTTGCTCATCTTTGTTGAGGGACCTCTCATCAAGCCACTAGTCGATACACCAACTGCACTGAAGTCTCATGAAGAAGTATTCCAAAGGACTGCCACGTCAAAGTGTTCTAAACACAATAGACAACACATCAATCAGACACTCGGTCTGTAAGTTGTTATCCTTTTAGTCCCGAGGGACCAATTGGATTTTTGATCGATCCAAACCGACCGTATCTAAATCATTATACAAATCTCAAGTTGGGTATACCAAAGGGATCGTCTCACTCCATTGTTTACAACACTGTTGACGTTTTGTCAAATGGATGTCTGGTGAAAATGTTATGGCTGAAAGAGCGTAAATGTGTCAAAGTGGGTCCGGGATTGGTCCGAACCGGTTGAACCGACCCACCCGATCCGGCCTTGGCTGACTCGGTTTGGGTCGACTCAGACCGAACCACTAGGTTTGGCCTAGCCAGCGGTGCGGTCTGGCCTGCGGCGTCGAGGGGCGGCCGCGGATGCCGTAGGGGCTGCCGGAGATACGGAGCTACTTGAGGCCATGGGTGCTGCGGGGCGGTGCGAGTCAATCAGCGCCGCGGGGCATCAGAAGTCGTTGTTTCCATAGGGATTCACGGAGGGCCGTAGGGCGGCAAAGCCACATGTGGTGGATGCCCCAGCGGCGTAGAGGAACACGGGGTGGTGGGGGTTATGGCATCGCGGGGGCCGTGATGCAGTGGAGGACGTGACGGCGAGGGGGCCACTGGGCGGTGGAGGCCTCAGTAGTGCAAAGGCCTCGTGGAAATAGAGGACGTAGGCGGTAGAGGCCATGGTGGCACGGTAGCAGCAAGACGGTGCTGATGCATTGTCTCCTTCATCACAGCTGATGGTTGGGTCAGCCATCATTCTGGTGCCCTACTGTGGATAACTTGACATCCTCTGCATCATGAAGAACATACCAAAAAGAATAATGGCGGAGGGGACGACCATGTTTGTTGGGCCCCCACCCTCTGCGATAGAGTGGTATCAAGAAGCTCAACAAAATCATGAATGAAGAAGGTCAAACCCTATAACCTCCCACAAATGATAATTCTCATATCCAAAACAACAAATGTGGGTCAACAAGATAGATAGTTGATATGCATTCATTGTTTTACAACTAAAGAACATGGAAATATATAATCATACACAACTAAACCCTTACATCAATGGTTTGTTGAAGATTGCCTATGGTTGAGACGGATTGGCATTAGTCGATCCCGAAACAAGTCTCCTCTAACAGCGTCGGTGAGGAGAGAAAAAAGATGAAGTCGATGACGACGATGTTTCCTTGATCATTGGTTCGTTCTTCATTGGATATCCCTCGATGATGATTTGTGAAAGATTCATCGAAGGAGAAGAGTTCTTCTATGGAGTTGGTTGTTGGAGGATGAGTTTCTCTACGATTCCCCAAAGGTTATCCCTTTCCACAATTCCACCAAAAATGAAATTGCAACATAATAGAATATGTTAACTATTTAGTTTGTTGGCATAAATTCAAATTTCCATAATTAATTAATTAATGTGGTTGGCACCATTAATGTGATAGGATTCCAAAGTTCACCAACCTCATTAAAGAGGGAGTTCAAGAGGCTTCTCCCATTAAAGAAGGAGATAGGGGGTTCGGGTGGTCCCCACCCTCAAAATCAAATTAGGAGTTTTTGGGCTCAATGGTACCCCCTCTATAACCTCAAATGAAAGGTTTAAAAAAATAAAAATTACAAAAATTCTTATATTATTTTATTTTATTCTTCCACAAAAAAACCAAAATCTAATATTCACCCTCGACCTACTATGGTTGATGTGAAAGTCTCCTTAAATGAATTATGGCACTACAAGTATAACGGTTCCCTCAGATTTCAATTATGAGAACCGGTTCAAAAAGTTTATATGCCTGCTCGTACATTTACTGAATGCACAGGAAAAAATGTTCAAAATTTTATTTTGAGCACAGCGAGCCTCAGAATCACACAACATCAATTTTTGTGGACTCGTAAAATTCCCATTTAATTAAAAACAAATTACATGGAATTTTTGGGTCTTTACATATATACCGGTCATAGAACATTAAATAGGTTTTAATACATATCGTATAATATGTTTTAACCATTAAAATAGTATTACTTCTATCCATTAACGAGGAATTGGAAAAAAAACACGTCATCCATGAATACAGTATATCCGCACATCTCAGACTACATTTTCATTTTAATAATAAAAAAAGGAAAAATAAAATAATTGACGGTGGGTATATCATTAACTGAAAAATATTAAATTACATATATGGTACTGATGTCCTAATTATTTATTGTTTATATGTGGTATGGAAACTATAATAATAGAAATAAAATTGATATAAAAATTAAAGAACGAAAGGGTATTTTACACCTTGAATTCCTCTCCATGAGATCCGCATTAAATAAAATAGAAATGGTCTGCTAGTTGAAACTAGAATGTCCATAACCTAAGGAAGTGTTTTTCTAGAGGTATTGGGAAGTAATTTTACAAGTTTCAATCCCGTTTATTTGTGAGTAGAAGTGGTGGTGAGGGTTGGTCATTATAGTGGAGGAGATAGGGGTTTTTTTAATTATTGTATTCATTAGTTTATTATTTTGGCTGAATACTATGAAAAAGTTTCTATTATAATGACTAAAACTATTAATTGGATATTTTTAGTTCAATATTATGGGATTAATCAAGTCATAAAACATTCATGAATCAACATTACATGTATTTGTTAAATACCATAAATTACCATATTTCACTATTCAACAATAAATCAAATATTCTATACAAATCCTAAAAATCAAGAATAATGTTTTTTTGACAAGAATAATTCGTTAATGAATTCAATTTTATGAAAATAATTTTCTAAACATGTTAAATTTAAATTTAAATGTATTTAACATTTACTCAATAAATAATGATTTTAATATTATAACTGAACTTGTGACCGATTGAAAAATTAATTAAGGTCTTATAAATTGTATTATAAAAATAAGAATAAAATAAATTATTATATAAATATATTTAATGGAAATAAATATTATTTTAAATTATTTTATTAATTACAAAATAGTAAATAAATATTAATGTTTGAATAAAATATCAACACTTAATTAATCCGTTTTAAAAACATTTAAATACTTCTTCCAATATAATGAAATATTCATTCATATGAAACCTAAATTTTATTTACACATTAATATTTTAGGTTAATATTTATATCATAAATATACTTAATATAATGAAAATGATAGTTTTATAAAATTATGGGCTATTCACTATTTATTAGAAAATAAATATTTTTTAAACAATACCAAAATTCACCATAAGCTAATTTTTACATTCTAATTTTAAAAATTCACACTACAAGAAAACTGTCATTTAGCGGCGGTGTTTTTGCGGCGGTTTTAATAACCGCCACTAAATGCCTTTCGGGCTGCCATTTCGTGGTGGTTTTTAAACCGCCGTGAAAAAACCGCCGCGAAATGCCATAATTTTTTTTTGTTTTTTTTAATTTTTTTTAATTTTTTTTATTTTTATTCGATGATTAGTGGCAGTTTCTTAAAAACCCGTTGTGAAATAGTGGCGGTATCGGTAAAACCAATGCGAAATGAAATTAAAAAATAAAAAAACATGAGAAAACCCGAAAATCACAAAAATGACCATAACTTTTGATTCGGGCGTCCGTTGGAGCGCCATGACTAGTCAAATCAAAGATCATGAAGAGATCTAGAGGCACATATAATAAAAACAGTGAGATAGTCTAAGGTACGGATGATATTAGAGTTATAAGAACGTTGAAAAATTTGCTTCTACTTCAAACGACCATAACTTTCGCTCCGGGTGTCCATTTGAGCTCTACCACATATCAAATCAAAGACAGTGAAGAGATCTATGCAACAATGTGACAGAAGCATGCTTCTATTATGTTTTTCGACCCCAAAACCCCTCTGAAGGCCTAAGATATCCCGTTTCCGTCACCGGTGTCCTGTCGAACTTGTCTTCAAACGGACCTAACTTTCGATCCGCATGTCAGTTCAGACTCCTCCACCTGCCAGATCATAGCTCATTCCATGAGATTCAGTTTGATTGGTCGTGGCGCCCAGATGCACTCGTGGATCATATGTTATGGCGTTTTTAGTGGGTATTAGGTCTGTTATGTTTTTCGATGCCCCGTTTCTAGCAGCCGTTCCCCGTCAGCTTT